>KV751366.1:4605753-4628173 GCA_001698575.1 Mola mola | reverse complement strand
TGGAACTCAAGTCTGGGTGGGGGACCGCCGTAAAAGCTAGTAAGAGAGTCGGGGCCAGGTAGTGATTCTGAAAGGGCATGCACACTGGCACCGCTCTCTGGATTACGTTTTTGGCCATTCTTGGAGGGGTTTATTGGGGTGAGGTCTTCAGCCGTAGGATAATCCCATGGACAGCTGGGGAGGTGAGCCCTAGGGTGGGTTTGGGCTGCAGAAGGGAAATCCCTGTCCGCTCTCTCCTCAGGGGGGGACGCATTTCCAATCCCACTGTCCCCATTGCTGCTGGCACTGCCTTGTTTGCCAGTGCTGTCGTTCTCCTTGACTAGCTGCTGAGCCTCAGCGTCCAGTTTGGCTCGAAGCCTCTCCACAGCCTCTCCCATTTCACTGTACAGGACCGTCACAAAGTGCAGAACATCAGGGGGAGTCTGAGGAAATTCTAAGCAGCCCAAAGAGTCTGGATCAGGAGTGCAACCAAAGCCAAAGCGCCCAGCAATGCCTATGTGGTCCTTGTGGTTTCCCAGCTCTGGGTCAATGAAAAAGACATGGCAGGAGGCCCTCAGGGGACCATCCTCAGGTACACGGCCATTCAGTATATGAGCTGTGGTGACCAAGCAGAAGAAACGAGGGTCTTCAGCACACACGGCCCCTAAAACCAGGTTCTCGGTCGGAAAGGCCGCCAAAACGGCTCCTGTGTCGTCACAAAGTCGAACGCAGTCAAACATGATCTTCATCATCACCAGCGTGTGGGTTTCCTGCTCGGTTCCCAGCTGTCGTATTCGCTCCCGGATGGCTTTTAAACAGACCTCCTCTGTTTCCGATGTATTTAAAATAAGCTCCGTGGAGCTCAGGTAACCGACAACCAAGGTCACGTTTAGGATATTCCAGTCTGGATTTGCCTCTTCTGCATCTGTGAAAACAGAGTCTGTGTCTCTAGCTCTGGAGGTTTCTTCCTTTGGCTGCTTAACTAAAGAGTTCCAGCGCTGAGACCACTGTGACATATCGGGCTCTGACACCGGCCTGTTTTTATTGGTAACAGCATGACTCAAGTTAAAGGAGGAATTGCTCGAATCATCTGAGATCGTACGGAGAACGCCTGCCTTTTGGAAAATACCACTTTTCTGGCCAATCCCGAATTTTGCATCGTTGAGGATGGGGTTACCCATTACTCGGCCCTCAACGTGCACCACCATCCGCAGGGGCCCTTTGCAGCTGCCGATCACCTGCACCACAGTCTCATGCAGAGCAGTAGACACATCAGTTCCGTTGATTGCCATGATGTGATCCCCCTGTTTGAGACCCACCAGGTCAGCGGGGCTCCCCTCCAGGATGCCGCTCAGCAAACATGGCTTCTGTCCCGAAATAGTGAAGCCGTATCCAGCCCGACCGCGGATGATCTCCACACCCCTCAGCTCGCCAACTCCATTTAAATCCAGTCGCCTCCTCGCACCCTCAGGCTGTCCCTGTATCCTCATCTTTGTTGTAGGCTGCTGTGAGGTCCAGCGTGGGAAGGGAAACACATGCAAGCTGCCAACACTACTGTGCTGTTGTCATCCTATAGTTACACAAAGCAGACAAGAAAGACTGAAAAGCAGGGTTTTGTGCCAATACATCAAATATTGAAAATAGAACAACACAGTTGCCAATCAATAGTTACTTTCCTGATCTGTTTGCTCTGGTCATAAAAAGTTTACAGTCAAAATTTAACAGGAAATAATGAGTCATGAGAGGTGTTTTGCCTTTGAAAGGTGATTAGTAAATCCTCAAAATAGTTGCTGACACAACAACACAATACTAATGGAACTCAAAAAGAAGAATATCACGGAAAAAATGTTATAGTCTAATTCAAACACTCATATATTTCACATAATTGAGAAAAATTAAAACAGTAACATGCGAGTGAGTTTAAGCGCTCACTTTCTTAAATAATTCATGAAAAACCATGATATTCTACTTTTTCAAGATGCCCTGTTGCAACCTCTTGATTTATTTGCTCTTTTCAAAATAGTTCACAGCCAAAATAAAGCAGGAAATCATAAGTTTTTACTTTTTTTTTTTTTTTTTTGCTCATAAAAAGATCATTAGTCAAACTTTAAAATGCTAGCCAAAACTATGTCGGGCTTAAGTAGTCGACAAATTATTAAATTATGTTAATTTGTCCAACACCTGCTGAATCAATTTTATTTTTTCCCCATTTGTTAACAAAAGAGTGGCGAGATTCCTTCCAATACACACAGAATAAAGAACCTTCAGCTGGTTTTAGATCTAATTTGAAAACAAAACGCTGCTATCCATCTTATTTTAGCAATTATCTGTCAGGGATAAGACACACGCTGCCTTTATATCCCAACTCGGCTTGCAAATTACTCCCATTCGCCTCCACCCACCTCCCCCAAAACAGCGCCAGCTGGCTCCCAGTGCCGTTCACCAGCAACTTTAAATGACAACCAGACTTCATGGTTTCGGTAAACCACCATTAAAAATGTTCCAATACTCCACTAACCACACAAGTTAAACACTTTCAACACCGGAAACGCCAGACGAGAGCTATTAGCGCTTTTGGGGGGGTTTTTTAGCCGTCATTAAAAAAAACTAACTGGACAAAAAAAAAACATTCAAATCATTCCAACAAGGACTAATTTTTTTTTTAAATTACCTTTTCCGGAGGTAAGTTCCACCAAAAGTCCCACACACACTGCTGCGAGTCCGAACGTTTATATTTCACGTTCCACGTCCTTGTTTTTGTCAATAAATAATTCAAAGCAACAGCGCCCCGCCGTGATTCGGTGCTGCGTCTGGCGACGCGCGGCCGAAGCTCCTCCCACCGGCTTGTCATCGCCGCGGCGGCGACCACAAAGCGACTGTCACGGTAACCATGACAGCGTAACGGCTCCGCGTCACCTGACCGCGGCCACGGGCCAATCAGCGCGCCCGCCAGGTTCGATATTCAAACGGTCCGAGTGACGCCATTGGCTGACACTCAGCACGGCCTTGCTACGTGTATGTTTGCGCTACAGTGAAAGATTTGAGCGTTTCATTACTACTTTACGCAACTTAAATGTAAAAATTAAGTCACAAGCTCAAATTAAACCTGAAAACTGCGACAACACATCCCGTGATGACACGTTCTCAGTGTCATTAAAGTATATATATATATAGGCTAAAATGTAAAAGTATTGCCTTATAAATGTACTATTAGTGTAGAATTCCCTGAATTTTTTGCATGTTGCCCGCCGCCGCCTGCCTCTTCCACTCTGGGGCAGCATTTATTTGCTGCACATGGTCTATAAACAAGACTGCAGTGGTCAAAGGGCTGCAACGGCTGCACACACAGTCACATGGCGTCTCCAAACACATGCAGAAACACGTTCAGGGAGGGAATATAAGCAATGTCATATATTGAAATAATAATACTACAGATGAACAGAATACTTGCAATGCATCAGTGTGTTATAGACCTTGTATTACAGCAGCCATATTGATATGAAACTGCAGGTAAAGGCAGGTCTAATTATTTAAATTTATTAAGATTGTGTGCCAAAGGAGGGGAACCTTAGTTTGGACCATTGGCTAAACCTGTGTTTAATCAATGGCTAATTTCTCCTGTAAAAACGGTCTATTATTTAATTTATTATAAAGAAACACAAACGTCACAAGTGGCAATATTTGATGCGTATCTGAAACTGAATTGCATTTTTATATTCATGAAGTAGTGGCTTCTGTGGAGTCGCTGTGATGGAACCAACTTAATCCCCAGTTTCTCCAAATCCTCTTAAAATGAGCTGAAAGGCAAAGACCTTAAGATTTTCATCTCCATCCCTCCACCTCCCGCGTACTTTTGCAACTCAGTAATGATCCACAGTGAAAGACGAGATACTGGCGTAGAACGTGTGTTGTTTTATTCAGCAGAAATGCAAATAAGAACAGGACATCCTTTCTTCATAAAGTGTTGAAAATCCCCGCAGGAGGCATGGTTGTGTTTCTTTGCTTCTGGCATGAATCCTAAAAGAGCAACGCCAGCCAAAAAGAAACACTCTACAGTTTATGTAATGTGTGTGTCCTCACTCAATTCAATTAAATAAAGTGTGGGAGAAAGTGTCAACCTGTGTTGCCCCAGTGACACACAGCTGGAAGATGCTGGATATGAATAAGAGAATGAACTAATGGACTGGTCATATTTTTTACTTATTGCATCTAAATGAGCAGCTCTACGAGTGGAAAAAGCAGAGGTTGTAGCTCACACAGGGGACATGTGTGAAGGCTGCGGTTTGTGTTGATGCCATTCACTGACAGCTCCTCTCCAGCAGGATTAATCACCTGCTTCACAACCCTACGACTTGTAATTGTCTTAGCACGGTAAAAAAAAAAAGTGACGAGACATGTCTTTGTGGTTCCCGCAGGAACTTTTGTCAGTGAGAAAACAAGCGCCAGCATACGTGTTTATGATGTTTAACACTGCCACCTTCTATCAGGCTGATGATAGAAATAGTAACAGGGCGTGCTCTACCTCTCTCTACCACTCATCTATGCTTTGACTTATGATTAAAGGAGAACTCTGGTTTCTTTCAACCTAAGCCCCTTTTTGCAGGTGTAGGGGCTAAAAATTTCGCATCAAGTACATCTTTTTGAAAATTACTACAAACAAAACTTTATTGCAAGTGTCTGGTAACATGAGGTATATACCTACTGTGAAACAGCAGTGTGTTTTTGACTCAATAACTGTAAAAAAATACAGTATAAAACAGATGTTTGTACAATATTTGTTTCCCAAAGTTAATGAAAAGCAAGTGAATTGGCCTAGAGTTATTCCAAAGTATTAATTCCATGCTGAGCCAATCTTCTAAATAATCAGACATTCATTTGGAATAAATCAACACAAATTTGTTCGTCTTTCATCGACCTCGGAAAACTTTGGAAAACAGAGCGCCGTGCGGTCGTGTCTGGGGTTGCACCATCAGCAACAGGAAGTCGAGACACACATGCGTGTTTCACTGTAGGTTTATTCTCCATGTTACCAGACACTTCAGTAACATTTTGAGCTATTTATTTCCCATATTTTGACTTGCCCTGTGGCACTGCATCGTCTAGCCTTGACAAGCCAAGCAATCCTACTGACTGACCTCCACACTTAAGTCATTTTCAAAAACAAAATGTACTTTGCGAAATTTTGGAACCTTGACAACTGGGAAATAAGGCTAAAGTTCAAAAATACCTTAGTCCTCCTTTAGTGTTCAATAGAAAATACTCATGTTTTTGCGTCAACGAGACAAAAGGTGGGGCAATACCATCATCCGTCCCCTGCACTGAATGCTTTAGCCCCTCCCACTTCAAGGCTTCCCCAGATCTTTGGCCCCGCTCTGGCCCCACGAGGCCGACGTGTTGGTGGGAGGCTGGATCATCTTCTCCAGGAGGTTCATCATACGCTCCTGCAGCTGCAGGCACTGGACCTGTAGGAGGTTCTGCTGCTGCAGGGCTCGACGCACCTCCCTGCACGTCTCCTCGATGGCCCGACTCGACCTCCTCTGCTGCTGCAGCATGGCCTGCATCACCCGCAGTTTCTTCCTCTTTATGTACAGGTGCTTGTTGGTGCGTCGTTTCCTGGCTTGGGTAGGGTGACAGCTGTGAAACAGAGGATGGAGATCACAGTTTATTGGCACCAGCACCGCTCTCCCGAAGGCTGAACACATCAAACTTAAGTACAAGTATCTAAAAACTATTGTGATGTGGAATTTGTGTAATACTAAGCAGTCCAAAAGCTCTGTTGTGGTTTCTAGATTTAAGCAAAATAACAAACTGGAGGGGAAAATGCAAGCTAAATTCAACTACTCCTCTGTAAACTCAGTATTCACTCATCCATTCATGAAACAGAAATCCAACTAAATAAGCAAGAGCTGGTCAAGTTTGCTTGAAGGAAACAAAAAAAAACCAAAACACTATTTTGTTAGCCTTAGCTGAAGCTAAATCAAATTACTTCTTGCCATAAGTAATTTAAGTCCAATTTCAACAAACACTGTGTAAAATTTTCAATTTAATACTAAGCTACACAGCTAACGCTAAAAACCCGCTGTTTCCTTTTTCCTCTCATTGACTGTATCATACAGCGGTGGAGAATAAAAACAACAAAAGCAATGTTGCTAAAAAGTTAGCCTAGCTCACTTGAGTTGCGGTAGCTTGACCTTTTGGACCTTTTTAGTTACTTTTAAATCCCATAACACTGAAAGTGTTAATCATTATATTTTGGTCAACGTAATTTTTAACTATCGACCCTTTTTAACAGCAGCCGTTTTGTTGAGAAACAGCAGTGTTGAAGCAAGTTCTGCTCCACACAGGTCACTGTTGAATGTGCTAAATGTTACAGAACCTTCATTAATTGTTTTAATAATGCCTGTGTGTACCGGCAATTCCATGTCAATATGGCTGTTGTGGAAAAATACAGTAGATTTGGGGTGTTGCCCACCACAGTCGCTGACATTTTATGAAAATGTGGATTTTTCTGTTACAGGAAATGTGTAACAACACAAGAAAAAACACTGATGGATTTCTTGCCAATTTCAAATAACGGAATACAAAGGTCAGATTAGCAACCTGCCACACACAGAGCAACATCCACACACACATCCACCGCATGTTTCCTGTTACCTGGAGCCCTGTGTGTGCTCACTGTCGGAGCTGAACGAGTCCAGCTCTTGTTTGATCTCCATCTCGTCTGAGGAGCCCGTGTACTCGGGCAGGAATCCCATCATCCCTTCCTCGGACAGTGCCACCAGGTTGTCCGCCGACTGGGAGGAGGTGGAGGGCCCCGCGGCGGAGGCCTGGAACTCCAAGGAGTTCACCCGGCCGTTCTCCAGAGGCTTGGAGAGGATCTTCTCGATGGCCTTGTAGTAGGGCCAATCTGGCGCCTCTCCACTTTCGCCCACTGTGGATTTCAGTCGCCTGGTGGGTCAAAGACACACGTTTAAAGTCAGCAGCTGGATTTTTCGGGGCCGCAGCCAGGAGGGCGCCTACCTGTACTGAAAGGACATGTTGGTGATTTTCATCTTGATCTCCTCCTTGAAGCGCTGCTCCCCGGTCAGCTGGAAGAACCTCTGCGACATCTTCTCGTAGACCTTGGCGTTCCTCTTGCTCATCTTCAGCTCGTTGTGGTGCTCCTCCCAAACGTACAGGAGGGCCTTCATTTCGCCGTCGGTCCAGTTGGGGGCTCGCCTGTGTTTCTCGCTGTGGCCCGGTATCAGGTAGCTGAACCCGTCCTCTGATGCCATGTTTGACGCGGCCTGCGCAGGCTGTGCTTGCAGGGCGTTTTTAGAGGCTGAATTTGAAAGGCTTTTACTGCGCTGGGAGCCGTGGCGAGGCGCTGACACATGTGAGCAGGCCTGTGCCCTTCCCCCTGGCCTATCTGAAAGAGGACTCAAAATGGGGCCTAAGGCAGGAGAGGAATCCGGTTAAAAGCTTTTAGTGCTGTGTGATGTCACCATGACATCAAGTTGCCTTGGCAACAGTGAGGGAGGGCCTCTATTTTCCCTCCCTCTGCTCTGGCCACTCCCATCCGCGCTCCTTCCCCCCGCCATGCTGCTCCTCCGCCGGCAGCACAAAAAGCTTTTAGCTGAAAGGAGGCAGTGTGAGCGTGTGCGACTGCCGTCAGGTTTGAAACATGAGCCCCTTTCGGAGGAGGAGGAGGGGGGAAGGGAGCCACGTGTTTGTGTTTCCCTGGCAACAAGGCATTGGAGTTGGCTGCCAGCCAACTCTGTGCTCTATTTAAAAGCTTTTAATAATAGACCAGTCGTTTTGGAGAAGGGGAGAGGGAGGATTTGTTGTATCTGATGCCGTGTAGGAGGGAGGAAAACCCTGCGAGGCCGCAGTTTCGTGCTAAAAGGCCTTTTTGAGCTGACATGGAGGTAACGGGGGAGGTAACATGGAGTCATTGACCAAATAGGAGCAACACGCAGGGTGCTGTGTTTCCATTCATGAGGTCGTAAACAATAGACCCCTGCAGGAATGTTTCCTCCAGGCAGCTGAAGAGTCCCACCAACCCCCCTTCAGGTCTCAGCAAGGGGCGGCGCTCAATCGATCCCCATCTCAAGCATTTAAATCTGCTCCATCACCCCCACTCCACCCCTCCTGCCTCTCCATTTCTTTCTCTCATAATGCACAGACAAGAAAACTCTTCCTCGGCGGCCTGTTGTTTCGTCCCTCTGCGTTTGCCTCACGAGCACACGATGCAGCCGCAGACCTCACTCCGTCTCTGTCCGTGCCACTCGTTGCCATCAGCAAGGTTTAACTCAGTTCCGGCCCGATTACACCCTCAACCCATCTGCCAGCCTGAGGTGGCAGGTTTTTACCGCAAATTGGCCCCTTTGCCAAATCCATCACATCTGTCACTCAGGGCAAATGTGACTCTTGGTTTTGCAGGAATGAAAGTCAGTGGGAAAGGTGGGGTTTTTTTGGGGGTTTTTTTATAATCCTTCACTGCCATCTAGTTTAAATAAAAGCCTAAACAGGGGGGTGATCTGTCTGTAATGAGTTCTCGTCCACCTCTTTTTTCCTTTGTGCATTTCCTCATCGTGCCTGAATCCTCTCGTTGGGGGTACGCTATAATTGCCCTTAATTATCTTCGTACATTTTTGTTCATTCATTAAGGGAGAGGTAATCCAGACTACTAATCCAGGAGCCAGACTAATCTACAGATAAACTGGCCATGCGGCACTCAAATTTAGAAGTCAGGGAGGAGGGTTATCTGTCAAAACCTGAATGAAACGATTAAGGATCTGTTTTTTCCCCGAGATTTCTAATTTCATCTCACTCCTAAATGCCAAAATCTAAAGTACCAGTACTGCCTAAACATAGTGTTTATGGTTAGTTAAAGTGGAACGCAGAACAAGTTTGTTTGCTGCCCTCAAAAATGTATTTTAAGCCATTTTAAAGTAGCTTTAGTCAAATTCTTTTTTGAAAAGGTAAACAAAGCATGTTTTGCTTTGTTTACCTTTTCAAAGAGCATGAAATTTTTGGGTTCCCTCTGCACTTTATATTCAAATTGTTTGTCCTGAATCCTGAAACTATCGTTTGTATAATCCTTTTGTGAGTGACAGACATGGCAATAGCATGGAACACTGTTGAAAGACTCAACATCTTAGAAATTGCTACTTTAAATCAAATGAAACCTGTTTTGAGCATTTAAACAGCTGAATTTAGAAATGCAGATAATCAATATGGATTATTGGTCTAAAGCAGGATTTATAGAAAAAAAATTTAAGGTTTAAAATTTAAGGAATAATTTAATGGTATTTGGAAATATCAAAAATATGATAAAGTTCATCTTCAGACCAAAGGGACCAGAACATTCTGAAAATAGTCAATGTGTTTCATCCATCTGATTTTATCAACATCTATCCTGAAATTACTCTTCAACAACCTTGAAAATGTGGACTTTTCACCTTTCACTTTTCGTCCAGTGTTCTTGATGTACAGCGGATACATTTTCTCAGATATTTTTTGTTGGTTCCCCAGTGAGATGTGAGGTGGTTTTGGATATTCTTCTATGGGCCTTAGCATGTGTACTAACATAAGAGAAAAGAAATGATCAATCAAGCCAAAACCCAACATTTCAAGATATCCTACAGTGCCCAACGGACTCCAAGTGCATCCACAAATCTGGACTGTCATAACCTTTGACTTTTGTATCCGTGTTTGCCCTCGAGTGTTTTGTTATTATTATGCTATATTAAAAGTGTCTTATTATTATTCTATCAGACTCAGGAATGCACAATTTGAGTTGACTTTTGTATCTTGTCTACCTTAAATCTCTCGGTCTATCTCATGAATGCACTTAAACATCACGCATTCAATAGGCTGCCATGTAAAATAAAGGAGTGGAGCCCCGTGTCTCTCTTTGAACCTTAGAAAAAACATTTAATGCAAATTGTTATGCACATATACACACATACAGTACAATTCATACATAAAATATCTCGTTGGACGTCGGCCTACTTTAGCATGTCAGCACGCACAGCTGCACATCTCACGGAGCACACCTCATAACAAACCACATTAATGCGAACTGACTGGACCGCTCGGGCCACGACAAGGGATAGTCTTCTGCAGATGCTCATGGCAAAAAAGTAGTGTGGTGTCATTAGATCAGCATTCGAGGCTGGTGTGTGTGGACTACACGAAAATTTGAGATACAAGCTGTTCATTTTGATTCTAGGCAGAAAGCTCTGTGCAAATCTGAGGGAGGGTTTTTACCCTTTTTGGGGAATTTACCCCTCCTGGGGGGGTGGGGATGATAGAATCCATAGTAGCTTTTCCTCTGTCAGCCCTCCACATCGACGCAGATACAAGAAGACAAAGAAGCCCATTAAATTGCACCCATGCTCTGATGACAGAACAATTAAGGAATGTCAGTTAGTCAACATAATAAATACAAAATGATGATTTTTCTCTTTTCAAAGAAAGAAGCCAGAAAATAAACACATAAAGTGTCAGGCAAACTGGTAGACCAGCAGCTTATCTTGATTTCGCCCCACACCTCAATCCGTCATGCCGCACCCGATGCAAAGACACACACCATATAAAACAGAATGCAAAATGAATACGTAGAAAAACATGACAGAATGGAAACAATAGCGATAATATATCAATTATCAATAGTTTACAACAATACGATTCAATAAAAAAAAAAAAAAAAAAAAAAAAAAAAAAAAAAAAACTAAAAAGGAATGTAGTTCTCAAAAAGTACCACTAGAGGTCAGCAAATATTCATGCTCAGATATCCAGTTATACGTTTGAAATATTTATCTGCAGTGAACTTCTGCGTGTGGACAACCACTTTGGAAAAGAAAAAAAAAAAAGGACCCCACTTTCTTTTATCAGTTTAGACATTTGATTCCACGCAGCAGCAGCAGCAGCAGCAGCAGTGCTAAACACCACTAATTCACTTAGATACATTCTTGACACGAAGTCCCACAGTATAAACTGTTCTTGTTTTTTAATCTAACACTGACATGACTGTGCACAGAGGTCTCCCATGTGTCAGTGATCCTGACACTGCATCAGGAGAAACCAGGACTTCCCATCAATACTGACTCATGCTGTCATAACTATCACTGCATTGTTCCTGTATTCAGTTCTCTGAAGTATTTTTTTCCTTCTCTGGTGGTAAAAGTTTTATTGGATGTTTTCCAGTTGTGAACCCCTTTACAGGATCGTGTGTTTGCTGACTCCGGCCTGGTTTCTCATGTCTAAAATGTCTCCATTCAGTCTCTCAGCAGACATTCCTCCTCGGTGATACCCTGAGCCTTGAGCTCCTCGAGTACATTGTCCAAGTGGCCGGGGTCGGGGTAACCGTGGCCCGTCAGGTTGGAGCCGAACTCCGTTTTGTGGTGCACCTCGTTCCAGATGACCGTATCTGACTCACCAGTGGTGCTGGATGTACCCACAGAGAAGATGAGCCGGCGGTCCCACGCAACCAGAAGAAGCCTCAAAACCTACGCAAAGGAAGTAGAAGAGGTTATCAACAAATCCAGTCTTGTAAGCTTCAAACCACACATTAGGGTTGTGAGATACGGACAAAATCTTCAATCACAATATGGATATTTTTTTTGTGTTCTGTAAATTCTCCTAAGCTAACCATTCACCCTATCCTATCTGGTCTGCTGCATAGTTTGCAAAGCACTGTTTTCTGGACGGTGTCAGACTTCTTATATCCAAAGTTTGACCGACCAACAGACGTACCCCCTATTTTAGGCACAAGTTCGTCTTTATCTTTTCTTGGTTTTGGCTTGGGTCGCGTCTTGTTCTGTCTCACATTTTCTGTGTCTCCCTCCTCTGTATCTATTTGATGTTACCATGTGTAGCGAACAGAAATCGCATCCCGAATGACGGAAAAATCTAAGTAAGTCAGGTCGCAGTTTCAAGAGTGGCCATATGAACGAATGAAGGAAAATATCTATTGATAGACATTTAGCGCTCATCCCACGATATATCGTCATATTGCCCAGCCCCACCACACATGAAAGTAGGACAGCAGGGAAGAGTCCTTGTTTACCTTGCGTCCCTTCTCGCTGTCAGGCAGGTAGCAGTGCCTGGGGAAACCGCGGGCAGTGAAGGGTTTGCCTGGATTTGGGTGTTCTGGGCCCTGAAAAACAGTGGCAAAGTTAATCACATCATCCGAACAAACGCCCTTCTTGGTTTCACACTTTATGAGTTTGTGTGAGTAAACTTGAGTGAGACTGTACCTGGATGCCAGGAGGGATGTTGTAGATGATCCGGATGGTTTTGCAGTCAGGGTGGCCGGGTAGCGAGTGTGGGATGACATGGTACTCCATCTTGCCCGGCGGCTGGTTGCCGGTCTTGACTCCGTAGATGGTCTTGCAGGTGGGGCACTGCAGGCTGCCGTCCTTGTTGCCGTTGTTGTACATGGCGACGAGGCACTGGAGGTGGTATTGGTGACCACACTGTGCCAGGCGGCCCACAGACTCGGCCCGGGAGATGCCACCGACACCGGGGCCTTTGTAGCCAGACGGCCCGAACAGGGCCTCCATGCAGATGGTGCAGTCCTGAGGTGTAAGGACAACTTATCAAATTCTTTTCTTGCATATCATAAAGTTTTGTTGTAACTGCTCTTGACTGAATAGATTCCAATAGGGTTTTTTGGTAGCAGATGAACTTCTGATTGAACTTGTATGAAAAACAACAGAGCTTTATTTTTATTCATAACCTTTTGAATGAGTATTTTCCACTTGAGCCCACAGCTGCATTTTATCTGTTACAGTAGGTTTCTATGTATAGAACATTATGTTCTGAGTTTTGTTTCTTGTCTCCCATGGCTGTAAAGTCTTTTTCTATGGACCCAGCATGGGTGGAAACCCAAGCAGCCCAAACAATGAAGCTGAGTGGGCGAATCAACGGGATGTCCCTCTAGCCTGTATCCAACCTTCTGGCTGGGGATTTGCTTGACTCAACTGGTATCTGAAGATCTCTAAAATAAGAACTCACCTCCTCAGGTGGACTGCGGACTTTCTGAAGGTACCTCTTTACCACCTCCTCTGGAGTTTTGCCTAAAGGAACACAAAATGTAGTGTATTATAAAAATGAACACGACAGGTACGGTTTGCGTATTGATGAAGAACCAGAGTCATGTTTTCATCATCAACAAAACCTACCTTTACGAGCCTGTTTCTTGGTAGTCTTCCTACAGCAGTGGCCCAGACCGGGCACAGGCTTTATGTCACTTTTGCTGACAGGTGGTGGATGAAGCACCAGCTTAGGCGGGCGGGTCAGGCAGACAGGAAGTCCCGCTGCGCTCATCAGAATTCCTGTAATTCCTGGCAACAGCCAACAGAGGGGGTTTAGCTCTTTATCCCTCGAATTACTTATTTACCACACAGGCATAGGGAAAAAATTGTTCAATATGGGGTTGAATTGTTAACTGTGTTTTCTGTAGGTTAGTGAACCTTGGCCAGATAACAGTTAGACATAGTTGGCATTGTTGTCAACATATTTACCTGCCAGCGCCGGGTGCACAGGACTGGATCCATTCAGGTTCTTCACGGGAACTGTGGGCACTCTAAAAACACAAGGAAACAAGGTCATATTAATCACCAGGTCACTGACACACTTAAAGCAGCAATGCGGGTCACCTGAGCCCAGACCTGATGTGTCAACTGTAAACAGCATATGCTGGCTCCCAGGTCAGCGGGTTAAGGAGCTTTCGCCGAGTCACGCAGAGAAACAAACAGTTCCTCATCCCGACTTGACATACCCTGACTGTGGGATGTCCGGCTATGTAAGGCTTAAGATCAGGAAGCATATGGCTCCCGAGGATACTTTAGCTATTCTTTTACTAACACTAACATAACAGAAGGAAGGTAAACCTTGCGCGGAAGACAGAAGGGCTCTTTTTGGAGGTACTTTCAAATTAAAACAGGATGGTCAACCCAACATTTAAATTATATACATAAAATTAGAGGAAAAATGGATTTTTGTTCCAATTTTAAACGCCTTGTATTTGCTGAACGACACCAAATTTCAAAATATTTCTAACATTTTACTTTACTGATGTCTACGCTTAATGTTAATAAGAGGTGAATCTCATCAATATTACAGTCCAGTCGGCGTACTTACGGTCGGCCAGTTTTGATAATCGTCATTTTTCACCGCAGAGACAAGGCGATGATATTTCAGCAGTAAGTTCCACTCGGCAAAGAGTTGATCACCACTAGGTCAGCGCGTCTGCTCGTCTCTCTCAGCCTCTCTGCTTGTGTCGAAGGGGTCAGACCTGCTTCCTTTCTTTTATAGGCCTAATCCACCTGCCCCCATCTGTTGACTGAACTCTGCTTTTAGGCCAGAGATTGGTCACAGGGGAGGATTACCTGTCAGTCACTATGTCACGCTGCCAGGCGGCCAGGTGGCGGACAGCCGTGAAAGAGTCTAACACCTGCATCTTTAAACTGCAGGCTTCAACGGGAGGATTTAATTCAGATTGCCATGAACCCATTGAGAAAAAGTAGAAGTGGAACCACATGTTTGAGTTTACTTGTAAAAACAACAGTGTAGAACTCGCTGGCGACTTTTAAAAGAAAGACTTCAAGGCAAATGGCATCAATAATAATGCCATTATCAACCCATAAAGTTGCCATTATTGTCAGTAATTTCTATCACTTAGCTCATCTTTTATCCTTTATTGTATTTTTTTGTCATTTTTCTTCATTTATGGTTGTGAATTTTGTCTTACTGTTGCCTTTCTGTCTCTCCTCCTCTTGAATTATGAAATAGGAAAAATCTAAAATACTTGATTCATTATTTTTCTGAAATTTGATGACTGCTTTGTATTTGATAGTTCCATCTCATGGCTGTTTTTTGTTGTGAATATTGGTAAGAGCTGAGCTTTTACATGCACTTCACCATTTATGTCACTACTTTGGCAAAAAGAACAACACGATGAATATGCCGCTGCAGCAATTAATCAATGAGTCACTCGTAAGAAAAAAATCTTTTGATAGTGTAATAATCATTTCAGTGTTGTTTCAAGCAAAACTGTTGAATATTTGTGTGTTCAAGATTCTTAAATGTTGGTATTTGCTGGGTTTTTTTCTCATTTCTGACAGCAACTAAGGAGTCTATTTTATGTCAATTTATAGAGTAAATGGTTAATCAAATAATCATAAATTGCAGCTCTAAATGAAAAGCAAAGTGCTGGTTCTGATATTAAAGCAGAGGTTGGGTGACACAAAACATACTAGAACTATAACAGAAAAAAAACAGTTTAAGGTCTATGTGTCTCGGCTGGTAAAATATCTCAAAATTATTCAATTTAAAATGTGTTTTCTCTAGCTGGGAGATCCTGCCACCATAAACAATGCAGCACAGATAAACATGACTGTACTGCTCAGTTCCTGTACCTGTTAATCTGATGACACTGCGTCCTGCGTGTGTGCTCTACGTGATTCAGAGTAACCAAACACACCGGCTGACCGGATCAGAGCTGATCGGCGGGAAAACGTGAGCGATACGGTGAAACGGATTAGGAGAAGGTGGGAGGGAGAAACAACAGGAGCGTCATCTCGTCACGTTTCCTTCCATCCCGGCTAATCTGGCCGCATTAGAGCGGATGATGGACGCAGCATATGGCAGCGCACACATCTACATGCCCAACACCTCAAGTCTGCTCTGATGGAAAGATAAAAGCTCGACGCCACAGAGGTAAAAAATGATGTAGGGGGAGTTAATGGCGGCAACGCAAACACACAGCAGCGGGAGGCTACAGGACCGGAGCAGGTGGGCAGAACTCTTGTCACCGGCGTAATCTGTGACGTCATATGTGGGAACCATCTGCTCGGGCAAACTCTCCCAACAGTGGCCAAAAGTGTTCCGAGGGAGGTGAAAGATTCTTCGTTTCCAGTATATTAACACACTGTCAAAACAAAGTCGTTGCTTTAACTTTATAAAGTTGGCCTTAAAATGTTAAGTTCACTGAACGTGAGCAGACAAGTTTTTACAGTGTAGACTTTTGAGGGTACTTAACTTTTCTCTGTATCGTATCGGTGTGGGGACTTTTGCCTTAAGACAAGTGTTAAGTGATGTGTATTTTTAAATTGTAATGGAAATACTCATCATGGCGCTCCACACTGCACAAATTAACTAGTTGTTTTAAATTAAAAGATTTAGTGTGTGGATTTGGCCAGGCATAAAAAGACAAGCTGAGTAAACTTTTTTGGAATTAGGATGCATCTACTTGCTTTTTCATTTATAGCAGACTTAAAACTTTAAAACAGCCCAGGACTATTTTTTTTTTTAAACATAAAACAAATACATTTTACAGTCTATAATTTGTTATGCTCTACACTGTAAAAACAGCCTGGTGGTTTTAACTTAAGACAGTAATTTTAAAAAACTGCCCAAATGTGACTTTCTAATAACTCAAAATGCCCAGGAAGCCTAGACACCAAATTCAAAACAATTTATTTTTAACAGTGTCCAGTTTTATTAAATTTTTCATACCATTAACCTGATCTGACTCGTTCCTTGTGTCTGTATTTGTCTCCAGACTTTTAATATTGCTTTAAATGTTGATGTAGTACATGCTAATAATAGCATTTTACACTGTTTTTATTGATTTGAGTGTTTATTAGAACTTAAAAAAAAAGAAAAAGAAAAGGCCTTAAAATTGAAGCTTCATTGAACTCGATAAGACAAGTTAAGTCTGTATCTTTAACGAGTTACCTAATTTTTACAGTGTGGATCTTTAAGGTTACTTATCTTTACTCTGTATTTTGTACTTCCTTTAGATGCCATTGTTTATTAGTGAGGAGATCAATGAATTTAATCTTATCTAAGCTAATCTACTATATCATTTAATGCTGGGCCCGCTTGAAAATGTGGACTTACTTATAGGTAAGTCCAAAAAAAGCTGTTGATATTTGAAACATCATGATTGACAGCTGAGTCGGGCAGGAACTGCCTGTCTGCGCAGACTCCGTCTACTAATGACATCACCAGCGCAGGATGGCAGCGTGTCGTCCATCTTTACGGTGTCAGTGGGTAAAGTGATGGGTAAATATTTTTGCATCAACTAAACATGGACATTAAGTGTCTTTTTCTACCGATAACCCATAAAATACCTTCTTTTAATGCCTGATACAGATTTATCTATTTTAAAGTTTATTACCTCTACTTTATGCACAGCTGAAGGTAAGAAAAGGCTAAGACAAAACTGGAACTTTTTTGGTTCTCTCCAGCCCTGATTGTAGTCAGAGCAGACAATGATTTTTAGCAAAAATCAAAGAAACAAAAGAAAAGACATCAGACACACAAAGCAACTAGTTGATGAAAGTGGATCATTTAGCAGCTGAAGTCGGAACATCAGCTCCATTTTTGGGCCTCAAAACAAAATGTTAAAACAAATTATATGTTTGTTTGTCTGTTAGCAGCCCGAGTTACTACCGGCAGTGGTTTCAAGTGGGAGAAAAAAAAAAAATTCCAAAAACTCTCATTTGTCAACGTTGTTTGAAAACATTAATTTCATGACTATACCTCAGCTAATTCGCTCCTAATTTACACCACATGTGCACAGAGTCAAGATTTAATCCCAAAATAAATTTGACTTCAAAATGTCAAAGTCACAAGAGATCATTTTGTGTGTTATGTCGCATACGTTTTAGCCCGTTTTGCTAATTTTAACTAATAAAGGCAACAATTCAATGAATTAAACGATACAATTTTTCTTCTGTCGACTAATGAATCAGTTACACGTAGCTGTGAAGTCACTTAGAATTCAGGGATTGACTAACAGGGTGTTGACAGCTGGAGCACTAAGTAGTGGATGAGCTAAAACGGACGAGCAGCAGAGGGGATAAGAGTGGCTCTTTATCTGTGACGTTGGTTGTTTTACCACAGCAGCAGCTGCCCTTAACCAATATGTTAAAAGAATGGGTCAGTCACACGACGCAGCTGACACAAAAGAGACTGACAGAGATTACCCAAGCAAGAATATTAGGCCCAGAGTCTACGACTTTCTTCACTCTGTAATGTTCGCCCACAACATTTAGCACCTGTACGACCACATGGCTGCACGCATCTCTAACTGTATCAGCTCCTCGGTGGCATGCAGGTGTTAGGAAATTCTGTCCATTTTGATGTTTAGACCATGCACAGATCAGAAAAGAAGTACGAGACGCATGGAAAATGTGAAGAATTCCATGATATTGGAATCCCAGATGTCACAGACACAGTTCAGACGTAAATTATTGACACCTGCAAAGCTGCCCCCGATCCTTTGCATGAAAACAGGGCACAAATATGCATATGACTGTATGTGTGTGAAGCTGATTCATCATTAAATGCGCGCACAACAAACGTGTGAAACGTGAAACACTTGCGAGAGCTGCGCTCGTTCCGTGTGAATGCTCCCCTTTGTTTGCGTCTTCGCCGCGGAGATGATCCAGCCTGCTGGACTTTGTCACAAAGATTAAAGGCTCATGAATGCTAATGGGCGCTGATGTCAGACACCGTGTAATGAGGACTTTGAACAAATGAGAAATTCCTGCCTGAACTGATTTTCTTTTACATAACCTGCTTGGTTGGGTTCATATACAGAGCGAGAACATTGACGAGGATTCTTGTCTCTGCACGTCTCCACAACATCATCTGCGTGCTGCTCCAGGAAGATGAGGCCATGAGCAGCGATATCGATTCCAAGTTCCCACACTTGGGCTCTGGGCATCAGCCCACACCGACCACTGACCCATTACCAGAGTCACAAATACGGTGATAAAACCAGCATGTGTGTATATTCCTGCACTGTGTCACGGTTAATAAATTCTTCTTTGCTGCCCCAAGTAAAGAATCTTTTCTTCCTGATACGTAACATTAAGCAGAGCTAACGGAGCTAAGTGGGTAATCGCAAGGTCTCCTTCACGTGGCATCAGATCAGGGAACAGACTCAGCACCCATCAGTTCTGATACCTGTGGTTTTGGCAGTTTAGGTGATATTTCCAATACTGGTTTTAGCACTGGAACGACTCTGACCAAAACAGCGAGCTGAGAGCTGCTAAAACCCTCCTTTGTTGTGGGGATGGAGGGTTTACTTTGGGTTTAGTTTTTCTTCACTTCTTCTGGACAACAGCCTCTTTTGAATCGTGAATAAATATATCTGCCATTAACTCGGAATCACTATTGAGCCCTGAGGGGTAAACTGGTAAATATGTCAATGAAGTGGAATAAAAAGAAAGCAAAGAAATTATGGTGGGAGGAAAAAGCTATTTCAGTAAGTGGACCGCTGGTCTACTTACCCAGAGGCAATCAGGGCACGTGACTGAGCCATGGCGATGCGCTGCAGTGCTGGTCGGCTCAGCCCTGCAGGTGGAGGCAGCCGTGGAGATGAGAGGAGGGCCCTGAGCGGGCACTGCGGGGGCAGAGCAGGACGAGGCGGAGGGCTGGGGGGCAGAGATGGGGGCGGACGAGAAGGTGGTGGAAGGCTGAGGTGGAGGCGGTGGAGGAGGAGGAAGAGGCGGGGGAGGGGGACGAGTGGAGGAGATGGAGAGGGCGGCGGTGGCTGAGCCAAGGAGGGAGAGAGAGTGGTTGAAGCCTCCTCCAAAACCAAGGCTGGCGCCGCCAACGCCACTAGCACCAACAATGCCTACACCTCCCGGGCCACCCAGACCGGCCACACTGTAGCCACCCGTCGCCCCGACGATGGACGTCCTGTGCGGGGAAAATGAGCGAGGCAGGGAAGGCGGCCGAGGGAGGGTTAGTGAGTACGACCCTCCTGGGATAGGGTGACTGCTAAACTTGGGGCTAGGCGGTTTGGTCTGTGGGGGTCTCCGGCCTAGAGTGTGAGCAGCGGACATGGCCCCCGCTTTGACGCTGAGCACCAACATACACTGCTGACAGGCGCAGGGTTGTCCCAGGGAGGTGATGGCCGAGGCGGGCAGCGCCCCGCTGGGGTACGCGCTCCCGTTTCCAGTCCCGCTGCTGCTCATCCTGAACCCCATACCCACCCCGGACACGTCCACACCGAGCAGTGCTCCGTGGCTGGCCACGGACACGGGCCCCCAGGCCGGGTTGGATTTGGGCAGGGGCCCGGAGACCAGCGGATAAGCCAGGTCAGAGCGGCGCTGGATGCGGCGGCAGCGCTGCGTCTGCCCGTTGATTTGGGTCATGTTCTCAAAGTCAATGAGGTAGCAGAAGCCCAGCGGCGCCAGGTCCAGCCAGGGCTGCTGACGGTCGCGTGCCGCCTGGATGGCGATCCCAACCTCCGTGTCGTACGCCGTCCAGCTGCCGGCGTCGTTCTCCCACTCCCACAACCAGCCCTGGCCTGGTGCTGAGGTCGGGTCGTAGAAGCTGCGTCGTACCGGTCGAAGGGTACCTGAGGCGGGGATGAGGTGGGGTCACAACAACGCAAAAATAAAGAATGTACTTTCCCCACTTTTTCCATGAATATCACTCGATTGTCACACAAGATTCCGTGATATGTGCAAGAATTCTGCTTTAACTGCAACATTTGAGTGTCTGTTTCTCACCTGCGATCCAACCACCGACCGTGTTGCTATTTACTGTGGACCAGCGGATTGCAACACCTAACAAATTCAGCGTGTCCGTGTTTGCTTGCTAAGAATTTGTGCAAACAGGTTTCCCCTGGTAACAGCGCATGCTGTTCTGAATTCTGATTGGCTGACGGCCTCGATCTGACCAAAAGCCGGCCGTGTTTGCTTTCCCGGGGAGAAACTCGACAGTTTTAGTACTGTATCACTTCCCTGCATGAAAGAAATATTTCCTCGAGGATGACAAATTTTGATCTCAATGTTCCCATCAAGTGTGTGAAAGACTCTAAGATAAAAACAATAAAAAAATCATTCTGAACTTGTGCGCTGAGGTGTGTCTGTGTGTGTGTGGCACCGTGTCCCCAGACAGCCAACAAGAGTTCATTCATAAAAATCTGCTCCCATCGACCCCATTTTATCAATGACCTCAGACTCCTGAAATTCCTTCCCATCCTGCACCTCCCTCTCCTCCTCCCCATCTCCTATTTAGTCTGGCTGCTGAGCCCCCCTCCCATTCTGGCTTCTGCTGGGTCCAGAAAACAAACTGCACAAAGGCCTTTGTGAGCCAATGTTGGGAGAAAAGAGCTTCAGCCAAAGTTAGACATCTGACAGTTCCCTGCTCTGCTTGCCTCTCCTCTACGAAGCTCGGACTCGTGCAAGATGACTCCTTTTCATCGTCCCCGGCTTTGACAGGACACTTCAGCATCTAAACATTGCACGTGTGCCACCGCGGACGCAGCGTGGCCCCTGGTTTGTCACTCTGTAGATTAAATCTACCCAGAAGAATCGGGAACGACACGAGAGGATGTCGGGGGTCTGAATGTCACGTCTAAAATGTTTGTTTTGCTCCGTTGCACCAAACGCAGCCACCACCTTCTGAGGCTGCACCCACATTAAGGCTTACACAAGGCCTCCACCTCTGGCCCAGCCGCCCTGTTGCACCTCCCAGCCCCTTCCTCTCCTCTCCTCTCCTCTCCTCTCCCCTCCGCTGCTCACCTGTGTCCTGTCGGAACTGGTGCATGGAATGCAGATCAATGATGTAGGGCGAGAGGCGCGGGTCCACCTGGCCGAGGACAACGCTACCACAGCGCGGGTCGCTCCGGATGACCGCCTCGATGTGATGACAGACAGCCGGGCTGTAGGGCCGCCAGCGTCCGTGCTCGTTCAGCCATTCCCATACCACCACGGCGGATGCTAGTAACATCCTACTCCTGCAAAAGCCGAGAGAGAGAGAGAGAGAGAGAGAGAGAGAGAGAGAGACAAACACACAGCTGACAACACGGAGGCACCGATGGAAGGATTCATGCAAAGATGCGCCGCCGCCGCGCATCCCTGCGCGCAGCGGCGCTGCATCCATCTTGGCCAGTTTACCAGCCAGATGAGCCTCCCGTCAGCGCCAGATGGCTACACACTTCTGGGATGCCGCCACATGCAGGATGTACCTTCCATGTTTGTAGTCTCGGATACACAGCAATTAGGAGGTCGTGTAATCACGCGGCGGGGACAGAGAGCGTTTCGGGGCGCGGGCGGCCGCGCAGGACGGACGCGTTTTACTCCCAATGCAGATGAGTGACGTCTCCGGCACAGTCAAGTTAGGCTGAGAGGAGAGGACGGGACCTGGAGTGGGTTTACTGTGACGGGCTGCGGGCCGCCGGGGACACACACACGATTATTCCATCATTTACCGGCTCGGAGGGCTGCGGGGCGTCCGCTCAAATCGCTGCTTTGTGGGACACTTTATGATCCATCAGTCAGTGTGAGGATATCGTCTGTCTCCAGGTTAAATCAATCCTGATCTAATCTAATCTAATCCTACACTTACACCGAGTTGATTTAAACTCGGGTGCACCCGCAGGGTCTCGTCACTGAAAAATCATTTGGCCAAATTTTGA
>KV751366.1:4582749-4596760 GCA_001698575.1 Mola mola | reverse complement strand
AAAAAGACAAATTTTCCTTTTTTGCACATGCTACTTTATAAGAGTATATAGTTTATTTATTGGGGACTTTTTTCAGTTGGAGATTAATACACATTTGGCTAGATTGACAAGTTTGTGTATTTTTTTAATAAAACGGAACCCTTCAAATCTCTTAATTGAAAAAAAACAAAAAAAAAAAACAAAAAACACCAAGGAAAGGACGTCCAAATAAAGTTACCTGGCAATTTCGCACTTGTTGACATCCACACCTCTTTTGCTCAGGAAACCGGCGCCTCTCTGAGGCTCCTTGCTGCTGTATAAGCTAAGGAAGTGGACGTACGGGGATTCGTCCGTCACCTCAAAGTACCTGATGGTGCAGTCTCCCTGGAAGCCAAAAGATGACGGAGTGAACCAAAAATTCACAGAAACAAAAATCTCTTTTCTCTATGAAATCCTGAGCGCCTACCTTTCCACACAGGTAGACCATGTTTGTGTCCGGGTCATAAAACGGTAGAAGAACCCCGTTACTTGTATCCATTTCTTGTACTGCCATTGGCTCAGAGAGATCTTTCTGCGAAACAGTAAAAAAGAAGGGCATCCTACTTGTGATTAACCAGATAATATTAACATACACCAACATTTTACACATTTATACCTGAAAACGCAGAATTTTTGCTTTCATCACTCAGTGAGAAAGAACATTACATGAATAGTTATATCTGTGATGGGATAAAAACTCTTCTAATAACTCTAATTCTAATAACAACTCCTAAGCTACTTCCTATGTCAAAATCCCAATTAGAGCCATTGTGATACTCTTTTCTCGTATGAGGGCTTTGCTTTGGCGTTTTGGTAAATACTGCACGTCAATGGAGCAATGCCAATATGAAAAAAAAAAACTTGATTCCAGATAACACAGCTGCAACGTGGTTTTTCCTCTGTCCTCCATGTGGTTTGAAACCCTCCCCGTGAGCATTTCGCTCCAATTTTGTTGATTTGATTTTTATGCCTCTGCTGATTGAGCATAGAAATCATTTCCTTCTTTGACTGTTTTGATGAGATGTATGATCATGGGGATTTATTTTTTAAAACCCGCAAAACTCTCTGAGCTGTTTCTGTGTCTGATTTCCTGTCTGCTTTGATCTGACTGCCAAACACTGACAAGGCCGCTTATGAAGTCCACGCTGGGGAAACAAGGATTGTCTAAAATGGCTGCGACAGCTCAGAGGGCCAGGACGTGGACCAGACGTGCCCGGCGGAATGTCGGGATGAGAGACACCGGCCCTAGCGGGACTTACCGTATCCCACAATGCCAGCTGTCTCTCACTCATGCGACTGAACCCTGTGGTCAGGATCTTCCCATCAGAGAGGAACACAGCTCTCATAGGCCTGGTGCCATCGTGGACCTTCTCTCTCACCTGGTCCGACAACAATTAGAGACCTATTAGGCGCTGATGACCACAGTGCGTCTGCAAACACGGCATGAAATTTAAAATAACCTTGAGGACGGTGCCTCTCCGGGGGTCGATGACACGCAGAGCCTTGTCCTTGCAGACAGTGCAAATAGCGCTGCCGTCCTTGTTCCAGCCGACACTGTAGATCAGGTCCGGATGTGCATCGGTCAGCTGGTACACAAGCTCCCCTGTGCCCACGTTCCAAACGCAGACCACATTATCGCAGCCTGGAGAGAGGGGAGACATGGTAACCAATGTAGTGGTGCTAGTCCTCAGGAGAGGAGAGGTCGACAGACAAGACAGTTCTTATAAATCAGGGGTCTCAAACATACTTTGGAAGAAAAAAAAAAAAAATCCTATTTCACAAATAATTGCACTTCTCCTGTCCGTCCACTAGGGACACTGTCCTTGTAAGAGCGTTGGAAGCACTAGGTTTAAGCTAGCTGAATGTTACACGTGGGAGCTGCCGGCGGAAAAATGTCGCCGTCTAAATTTTTGCATCATTAAAAAGGACAAAATCTGAATTAAAATCAGAATCTGGTGCATAATATTTGAAAGTGTGCTGTTTTGTGCCTTTCTAGATCCAGTGATCTGTGTTTTTCTTTTGCACATAAAAGGACACCGAGCCTGGCTGAATGGGGAAACAGACATTAAAAATTCAAAGTGCACCATGTTTTCAGAATGCATTTTTACTTGAAACACGCTAACTGAAAGGCAATAATTTGTCCATGTTTTAGTTTATTGGTCCTTAGGCTGTTTTGCTGAGGCTGAGCTGCACGTGGTCCCCAGACTAAAAGGAGTTTGACACTCCTGTTATAATAAATGATAATCGCAGGAGCATGGAGGATGCTGAGTGCATAAACGATGTGTGATGTGGAGCAAAGCCATTAAAAGCACTTTGTGTGAGATGTGTGTTAGCACTCAAGGTAGCCATAACCCAGCGGATGTTCTGAACGCTTTGTTTTGAGAGATCTCAGAGGGAAAGCTGAGGCCAAATTAGGAATTAGGAAGAACGCTTGACCATGTGTGTGATTTTGTCTCGGGTTAAACGCGTTCTCCCGTGAGCTATGAGTTGCCTAGCGCTGAAATCAGACTCCTTCCTCCATCACATTTGCTTACGTTCTTTTATTTGGTGCTTCCCTAAATGACGAGACAAAACAGTTAAATGTACAAACCTACAACAAAGTAACTGCTGCTGGTTTAAAATTGCAAGTAATCAAGCAGGACTGTGGCCCTGCTGCCCAAATTCCGTTACCCGGCCGGGCAGCTGGATTCCAGAGCTCAGGAGATCACGTGGGAGAATGAGGCTTTGGTTTGCTGCACAGCAGAGACACCACAGGATCGCTCCCACAGAAGAAACAGTGACATCTACACTGTCACACCATAAGTTTTTGCTACAAGTTAAGTAATAATTACCTGCAGTCAAGAGGATATTGAAGGCAGATGGGTGCCAAGCCAGAATTCCCACTCTTTTACTGTGTCCCTCCAGGGTCACAATGGCATCGGTCATCGGACACGTCAGGCCCCCGTCTGGGATCTGCCATATCTGTCAATGCACAGTGGCCATTGTCAAGTATCTTCACAGTAATGTGTGGCAGAACCATTCATTCACAGTACATTGATTCATGACAAAACTGGGCCTGCAGTGTTACTTGATGTCAAATCAACTTTTTCAAAAAATGAAAAAGATATAATGCGTTAATTAGGGAAGTTTAGGGCAAATGGAAGGAGGCTCAGAATTTTCCTTAAAATCTAAAAAAGTAAATGTTGCCTCCTATTCTAACGTAAGTTAACATTTTCTTAAGAACTAAGATGAGGTTAGAACCTAAAGTGAGCTACAGTTTCCTTACAACCCAAGATAAGCTAATGTTTCCTGCAGATATTGTGTGAGACAGGAAACAGATACTTTAAAAGTATTTCTTTGAATTTTTCTGGACTGACTGAGAGCGAATAACGACCAGGCGCTCAGACTGTTGGAGTGAAAATGGCTCAGGAGTGACTGAAGCAGTAACTGACCCACCTTCACCGTGCAGTCCTCCGAGGCACTTGCGATGATGTTGTCGTCGTGGGGAGACCACTGGACATCCAGCACGGGTGCAGCGTGGCCACAGACCGTGGGACAGGACTGATCGATCCTGCCACTCTGTCGGGGAGACGTTTACATCGTGACACTGCGACAGCTGCCTGGAGAATCGTTAACGCGCTACAGGAGCTAAAGTCCACCAGTGTCTTAACCGTGTGCCTTGGCCAGACATGGAGGGAGGGGTCAAAGAGTTGCTGGCATATTGCTTTTAGCAGCAGAGTGGAAGACGGGAGGCGTGACAGAGGCTTTTAAAAACTATCGATCCGCTCCGTTTGATGTGGAGTGTGTTACCTTGGTGATCGGAACGACGAGGAACGCCCCTCCTCCGCCGGCTTCGATGATCACAGCGATGAATTTCGGGTTGACGGCACAGAGGGGGCTGTCCCAGGTCACACGTGACACCCGGACGTCGTCGATGCAGTGCTCGCTCTTCCACGCCTGGGCGAAGACGTGGCGGAACTTGCTCTGCCTGACCACCCCTCGCCGGAAAGACATATCTGTGACGGAAGGGCAAAAAACCACGGCAAGTTGGAAGTATACAGACAGGTTACTGTAAAACCTTTCTAGTCAATAATAATAAAAATATGGTTCCAACTTCCCAAAGATTTCTTTATCTATTCAACTGCCATTTTTCAGGAAATGCCACGTTTTCTCGGAAACTGACCTTCACTCAGTCATGAATTAATCACATCTATCAATCTTTTTTAAACACATTAATTTTTACAGATGCTCAATATCAGATCTGGTAATTGATCACGGTGACAAGCAGTCGAACTAGAGTAAACTTTGCATACATTTACTTACATGTAAATTTACCTTTGCTATTTCTGATACTTCCGTACATTTATCGCCAGAAAAATACTTAATACTTAATGTGTTGAGAACATTCAATATCAGCTATTTTTCACATGGGTGACTTGGGCAACAGGACATCTTTACTTTTACTCAAGTTTGGGGTATTTTTCTAATTAAAAAAAAGAAGTTGCAACACCGATATAAAGGCCGATACCTGCAAATTTTTTGCAGCGGTCCCTCAAACAATACACTGGCTGGTGTATGCAAATGTTTTGTCTGCCTGAAGCTGTTAGGGTAAAGCGTGACGTGTACAATCGAACAAGAATTTTACACAGAAATGACAGAAATTATTCGAGCGTACACGGGGACGACATTGCACAAAGACTAAGCTTTTACCACCAAAGTTTTGAGCTGTTAAACTAAAATCTGAAATATCTAATCTCATTTGGATTTTATAGCACTAATGTGATCAAAACAGATGGGTTTTTTTCAGAACAGCTTAAAATTATGGACTTTGTCATACGCCCAGCAAATCAGACTGTAAATTAATTTTAATTTGCACTTTTAGTAAGTGAACCTGCAGCATTCTGCAGTTTTTTTCCGTGAGAGAGAAAGAGAGAGATAAAAAAAATGGGGTCTGACAAAATGGCAGCAGGCAAATTCTTTTGTTTGCTGGAGTGTGACCTGAAAAGTACAGTCAGGTCTCAGTGGACTGAGAAGGGGCATGGAAACCAAAACATGCCGCTGCTGTGAGGGGGGGAAGGGGCCGCTGCTGCAGGAGGGCCACAGGCGCGGGGCCTGCGTCACACCTGTCACAGCAAACCGTGTTTGGCCAGGTAACACCCACGAGAGCTGTGTCGCCCGAGCGCCTTTTCCTGCTTCTCCTCCACTCCCTGCAACCCTGTCAGAACATTCCAACACGGCGTTTCACACCATCCGTGCGGGGGCTTCCATTGTTGTCTGCACCCAACAAGTGGAATAGACAAATATGGGCAACAAAGGATGCGTATGGACGCGTACCTGATCGGCCAAAGAGGCAACTCATGGCTATATTCACGCACAACAGCACAGCCTACCTGGCTCCTGTGTGCGGGTGTGAGTGGGGGAAGATCACCAAAGGCTCGGGAGTAGCAGGAAGAGGCCAATAAAATAATCCACCGCCAGCAACTTAATCCTCTCCTGTGCCCAGGCAGGCGGTCACGTCGACTGCGCAGCCCTGAAACCAAATGCGTCCATTACAATAAAACGCCTGAACGCCGAGCGTGCGGACCGGAGCGCGTTGGACGGCCGCGCAAAGGCGATGGTGCGGGACGAAGAAGAGGGAGACGATGATGCGAGTCGCTTTTCGTCCCGTGCAACGATTGGCGTGGGAGCGCTGGATCGAGATGAATCCGTGCCGGACACTTCCGCTTCCGGCAGGATGTACCAGAGAGGCGCAGGGGTCAAGAGCAACACCGCCCATCTGCGACCACCGTCCGCTCCGCCGCACCTGCGAGCCGCTGAGAGGATGCTTCAATAGACTATTTTGGATAATAGTATGACATAACTAATGTACCAGACCCTGTGAAGTGTCATATTTGTCATATCTTTCTATTTTATTTTAAATGTAAACATTTTGTTATATTTCGATTATTTGTAAATATTTAGTTCACATTTGATGGACAAAATTCACCTAAATGATGTTGACATGGATTTCAGAATCAGAATCAGATTTTATTGACAGGTATATGTAAACATACTGGGAATTTGACTCCGGTTACTGATGAATTCTTTGAACAGTCATATATTTAATGGCACTTTTGGGAGGTTTCCTGCACATTTTGTAAATCATTTATGCAGCTCTTTTGAAATAAATTATCATTTTCATATTGAACTAGAGGATATTTAATGGTATCAGAGTATCACAATGCACATTTTCAAATATGATACGATTCGATCGAGGCTCCTTGACACGATCATCATGATTCACAATGTATCGTCGCACTTCGTCCATTTTCTGGTCAAATGAAAAGTACATATTCAAATGAATCATTAATTTAGCAAAATATCACAGCCATATAATAAATTACCTTCCTGTCATATGTTCACAGGCACAGACCTTAAAACATATTTGACGTATATTGAACCTAAATGTAGCCATTGAAAATCAGAAATGATCAAAAATTATGGGATTTCAAATGTATCCCCTTTGTTTAGCAGACTTCTATTTTTTTTCTCTATTTGATTATCCTTACATATTGTTTTTCAACCTATCTGGGCCCGTTTTTGTAGCGTTGTTCTGCTGCTTTTTAGTGCCATCTAGTGTCTACTTTGGGACAAGACAAGGTAATTATTTGCCTTTTTTTAAAAAAATTATTATTGAACAAAAAGGACATTTAAACAAAGTTACCAGCTTAAGCAAACACAAAACTTATACAATGATACATACAATGAACAAGCCAGTAACAGGATCCTGCAAGAAAATGGAAGAACTAAACAATAAAGCTTTTGTACGCTTCTTATTGTAAAATTTCATTACAGTGTTGTATCAAAAGTTAACTGACTTTGAAGAATAAATAGGGATAACCTGGGCTAATTCATTCCTTTCAATGCATTTTAATTTTCAGCTCTTTGTTATCAACAGAATAAGGGTCAAATTTTTTGTCGTGCGGTTATAACACTTTAGCGCCACCACGTGTTTGAAGTATGACACGACAGGTCGTTTTTTCTTGAAAAAGGTTGTATTTTAACTTATTTAACGTTGTTTGTGTCGAACAGTAATTGAAGATTTCAGTCAAAAAAATCCAGTATAAATATTCAGGTCACATTTGACAAAATAATTCACCTAAATGATGTTGACATGGACGTTGGAATCAGAATCTGATTTTATTGACAGGAATGTGTAAACATACTGGGAATTTGACTCCTGGTGTTTTTAAGTCTTGGACACGTGAAGGAAAGAAAACAGTTGTTCCCTGACCGGGAATCGAACCCGGGCCGCGGCGGTGAGAGCGCCGAATCCTAACCACTAGACCACCAGGGAATGTGACAGACGTCTCATACGTCACGATCACACGTGATAATGTAATTGTTGGCATGTTGTCAATGACAACAAAGAGAAACATCAAATATTAAATATAATGCTGGCTTTGAGGAGTAAACATTTAGCCTTTGCGAGACGTGGCGTAATTGAAGATATCTCCAGAATTGGGTTTTAGGTAGATCATGTTGTTCTTTTAAGTCGTCAAAGGACTTAAGTGTATTGTTGCTGTATAGGTTTCCTAATCTAAAGGATTCCTCTTTCTAGCCCCTCTTTCCAAATAAATGTTATTTTAATTGATGTTCAATCTAAGATTTAGCCAAATATTAGAGGAGATGTTTAGAAAGGGATTGAACTCAATCAACCCAGAGACTTTGTTCCAAAGCCTCTGAAGGTGAGATATGATTGGGTGAGACCTCTTGTACCTAGAAGGGTCCGTGGACAGGCAGTGAAGCAAGGGGAGAGGAGCAGACACCGACCGCTCTATATTGTACCATGGGGGTGGGGTCTTTCTGGAGGCCAGTGCCCAGTGTGCCACATGCCTCAGACCATATGCATAATAATAAACCAAATTTGGGAGTCCTAAACCACCATTCTTGACTGTTTTTTTTTGACATTTCCTCATATTAATACGTGGTCGCTTTCCATTCCAGAGAAATTCTTTAAATGTGCTATCAAATCTCTTGACATAACTGCCTGGAATTTGTAAAGGGAGGGAGGATAGCAGGTAATTAATCCTCGGGATGAGATTCCTTTTGATTACATTTACTTGATCTTTAATAGGGATGTATCAATAAAGTATATTCACCACTAAACGGTTACTGATGAATTCTTTGAACAGTCATATATTTAATGGCACTTTTGGGAGGTTTCCTGCACATTTTGTAAATCATTTATGCAGCTCTTTTGAAGTAAATTATCATTTTCATATTGAACTAGAGGATATTTAATGGTATCAGAGTAAATATGATACGATTCGATCGAGCTTGTTTTTCAGTTTCAATGCATTTTAATTTTCAGCTCTTTGTTATCAACAGAATAAGGGTCAAATTTTTTGTCGTGTGGTTATGACATTTTAGCGTCACCACGTGTTTGAAGTATGACACGACAAGTGGTTTTTTCTTTAAAAATGTTGTATATTAACTTATTTAACGCTGTTTGTATCGAACAGTGATTGAAGATTTCAGTCAAGAACATTAGCGTCGTCTGTACGCAACAGGTGGCTCCGTGGCGCAATGGATAGCGCATTGGACTTCTAGGTGAACACGTAGTGATTCAAAGGTTGTGGGTTCGAGTCCCACCGGAGTCGCACTTTTACTACCAGATTAAATAACTGCTCCTGCGGTTTGCTATTCTTTTCGGTCACATAATCCAGTGACACAATGAAGGCTGATCTGAAATCAGCCACTCTGCATTTTGAGTATACTTTTGTATACTTATATATATATATATAAAATTCAAAAAACAATTGAGTCTCTGACCCAGACGAAAAGTAAACAGGACACAATATCAGCAAACACGCTGCGTCTCGTCTAGGTTGCACAGCGTCAAACAGCTCATACGGAAAACAATGTAGCTGACTGTTTGTTCCTAGTCGAGACCAGATAGTGTTGCGCCTGGTGTAACCAGCGAGCTAACGTAGCCTAGTTAGTTGTAGCTAGCTAGCTTTAGGTCCTTGTCAGCGTACGCAGCTGTAGGATGAACACCATATACGCGCGTATTGGGGAATACAGTTGAACCTCGTCGGAGTCGTTTTATTTCACTCTCGCGTTTTTGCTGTCGTCGGCGTATCGGCTGTAGGTTGTCTTCGTCACTAGCTGTCCCGTGTCGGAGAGCGAGCTAGTTAGCCTCTACAGCTAGCGCGGCACGGTGGTACATGGGTGTCAAAGTTAGCCGTGACTTCACCGGGTGTCTGGTTGCCTGATCTCACATTTCGGACACGTCAAGGTAAACACCGAAGCTAACTTAGCCGCTGGCGAGCAGCGAAGCGAGCTGGGTTCCAGCGGTAGATGCTGCTTTTGCTGCGTTGCGAGTGTGAACATGAGAGCCGGTAAACTTCGAGCAAACGTGACGGTTAGCGTGTCTTTACTCGGCGCTGCTGTCCCAGCACAGATTTGTTAATTAGTAACCATTAGCATAACGGGAGCTAACGCTGATTAGCTTCTCTTGTCTGGTTCGTCAGTATTTTGTCGGTTTTCCTTGGTCGTAATGATTCTCATCATGAGTCTCATTCCCTTTGAAAGAGCAATTGAATGGCATTTAAAAGTCTTGCTGCGTCATCTAATGTTAAGGTGCAGTTTGTGAATGATAATAAATCTTTGATACGCAGTTTATTGTGTTATCGAATTCGGGCCTAAAAGGTGGTTTTGTTGGAAAAAATGTGTCAGCGGTGACTTTGTTGGTTTTATAGTTAATCTTTAGACTCTGACATTGTGCTGATCAATGTCAACCTCCGAGGAGATAACAGAGTTTACCACTAAAATGATGTTAGAGTTTAAAATCAATTTTTAGTATTGTTTAATCTACTGATTATATTATTCAAACATTGTGTGGGTCAATTTAAACAACAATGACTTGTCTAACAGTCCAAAATCCCCAAATCTTAAGTTTGAATAACAGAAGGATAAGAAAATCAGCAAATATGCGTGTTTTAAAAGTAATAATATGATGCATAGTTAGTTTTGTGTTGAACTATTATTTGATTCTTTTTAACCCCTTTAGGTTCCTCAAATCCGTCTCGTGATTTTTGGGGGCTGTGATGTCTGAGCCCAAGACCCCCACCCCAACTCCTGCTGGCGACACATACAAAGGATGGGTGTTCAAGTGGACGAATTACATCAAGGGTTATCAGCGAAGGTGGTTTGTCCTGAGCAACGGGCTGTTGTCATACTACAGGTACGCTTCCCTGCAGAACAGATCAAACCCTTGATCGAGTCACTTCGCAGCAATCTTTATCTACAACTATTGATGCAGGAGACAAACTCGACTCATCATGATATGGTCTCTTACTGAGTCGAGTTTCCTTTAGTGTGATGTTTTACAGCTCCCAACTGTTGTAGCCAATGTTGTGTTTAGTCAAATCAAACACCTCTGATTTTTAGGACTCAGGCGGAGATGGGCCACACATGTCGGGGCACGATAAATTTGGCCACGGCAACAATCACTGTGGATGACGCCTGCAACTTTGTCATCTCCAATGGTGGGGCGCAGACGTACCACTTGAAGGCCAGCAGCGAGGTGGAGCGCCAGCGCTGGATCACCGCCCTGGAACTGGCCAAAGCCAAGGCTGCCCGCATGCAGGCCGAGTCAGGTGAAACACGCAAAACACCATGTTCGTCCTCCTTGAACTTTTCCTCTCTCTAGGTGAAGGTTTTCTTAAACCCTTTGAAGCATGTAGAGACATTGAGAGGAGCTTCGCGAGACCTGTTTTAAGCTGTTTGTTCTCCTGTTGCTCGGGTCATTAACAGATGATTCAGGGGATGACTTTTCCCCATCCTCCCTGCCGGTGGCACCTGGACAAGGTGGTGCGTCGCAGAGTTCCGAAGTGCAGTCTGCTCTCCAAACACTAGGCAGCAAAGTGGAGGATCTCAGCACATGCAATGACCTAATCTCAAAGCATGGCTCTGCTCTCCAGAGGTCAGCCTTTCACATTCTGTTCTTCTCCTCTTACTTCGTCCTTTAGTGCTCAGGTAGGGCTGAGCGATATATCGAATATACCCAGTATATTTGTGGTGTGTTTCACGTGAGACACAGTAAATGACTATACCGCAAAAATCGGGTACAAATTGTAATGTGAATGTTTCAGGCTGTTGGCATGAAATTCACTTTGGAGTTTTTGCTCCTCTCATTCTCTCCTGATGCGCTGTTACAGCAGACAGCGCCCTCTCCTGGACGCATGTATACATTTGTGTTAGGAGGAGAGCCTGAGAGAGCTCAAAAACTGAAGAGCCCATGCGAGATTTCAGTGTTTAGCAACTAGTCCTGCGCCGTGTCGGCAACCTGAGGTCCAGTCGGACATTTGGGAGAAGTTATGTGTGATAACAGGCTGTAAGAATAACGTTGTCAGTGGCTTCGCTGCTTGTAAGTAGTGTCGCCAAGTGTTAGCATTTGATAGCCACGAGAAAGACGTCATCTCAGAGGAAACACTTAAAAAAACTTCAGTGGCACAGCAGACAACTCAAGAACTCTCACAGCCTGTGTTTAATCGCCACCAACGGGTCGGGTCACAGGACTTTAATTAACGGGGCTGGGAAGGTGCGGGTTGGAAGGATAATTACAGATAACAAATTGGTTCTGGTACTGAGCTTTATGGGTGTGTCTTGACCCGTTCAGGACTCTGACTATCATGTGCCAGTGGTATGGATTTGAATTAATGTTTGGGCTTAGATAATGCCATTATTTATTTCCATTTGTTAAAAGCTTATGTGTGCAATTACTGTCTTTGAAATAAATAATTAAAATTATAGATAAATTATACTTGTTTGTATTTTCCTCCCTTTTGCATGTAAATACCTCTGCTAAAAACAATAGAAACCTCTGATGAATAAATAGTAAATAATGTAGACAAATGTCACAGGGACGAGTGGAATCATCACACTGGTGGCATAAAGATGTTAAACTGCACATTTATTAAGTGCTTTAGCAGAAATTTTGAAACATCGTGATATATATCGCCTATTGCCTACCTATAAAAATATCACAACATTATTTCTAGGCCATATCGCTCAGCCCCACGCTCAGGTAAAGGTTGTGTGACTTTTTGTCTCTCTTCTGTCTGAACTTCTGACACTATGCACACAAACACTCTCCTTATTTAGCAAAATGTCTTGCCAGAATACCCTTTCTCTGGTGTTACAAATTAAGCAAACGTTGATTTTGAGCCTCATGGTCCTTTCTGTACATTTCCATTGATGTTTATTATAGGTCTTTATCAGAATTGGACAGTTTGCGTCTGACGGGAGAAGCCGGGGACAAGATTCGCCAGGTGACGGAGAGGGCCACGCTGTTCCGCATCACCTCTAACGCCATGATCAATGTAAGAGCCTTCTTAAAATGTTCTGTTACGGGCTAGATCATTTCAGTACAAAGATTCATGTTCCATGTGAGCAAAAATATGGTTTCACAACTCGATAAACTACATCATAAACACTTTGTGTAAGGGGCTAACCCTTTCGGTTTCATCCCAACCTGGATCTGCACAGCGTTTTCAATTTTCACACATTTTCAAATGGGATATTAAAAATTCTGAGGTAGTGCCCCCTGAAATGTCACACGAAAATGTCTCGCAAACAGCAAGTCGCCAATCTTTCTCATAGGCCTCCACAGAGCTCGCATTTTCTTTATCTTTCATTAGAAAATGAAAAACAAACCTCACGCCTGCAGCCACAACCTCTCCAGAGTCATGCAGCAGGTCAAAGCTTTGTCCACAGGAGGGCGTTGTTGGACAGTGCACAGACCAAGCCCAGCATTAATGAGACACTCGTGATAAACAATACAGAAATGTGTGTGTGAGTTCGAATGAAATCAGATTTCTTGGAGTCATAATAGAGAACCAGTTATGCCTGGATATGACAGATGTCAAAGCAAAAATATCAAAGTTAATTGCAGAATCGTATAGAGCCAAAGATGTCTTACAGGACAAACACAGAACCAACTTTTAATACTTTGAGAGAGAGCAGTAAGAATTGTAAACAAAACTGCATACAGAAATCTCAACCCACATCAAAATGAAAGCACCTAAATGCAAAGACTTGGTTGACTTCGTTGCACAAAGCATGAAAACAAACATAAAACTCAAAACCAGAAAAAAATATAATTAAATCAAAACCCTCTGCTGTGTTTTATCAGTGATACTGGGTGTGCTTTTGAACTCCATGCCTAAATAAGTAGACAGGTTGCTTAGAAAGTTGAGGCTTGAATGATTTTTGTTTTGTTTTTGTCCCTCAGGCTTGCCGAGACTTCCTCACACTGGCTCAGGGCCACAGCAAGCGATGGCAGAAGGCGCTCCAAGCAGAACGAGACCAGCGGGTGCGGCTGGAGGAGACATTGGAGCAACTCGCCAAGCAGCACAACCACCTAGAGCGAGCATTCAGAGGGGCTGCGCAGGCAAACGCCACGACAGACAACAAAAGTAAGATGTCCCGACAGTTAGGAGTATGGACATTTTTTCCCTAACCTCTCTCCAATTTCCCCACCACCATTCTGGTTTTTATTGGTTGCTGATTTTGGGCACGTGGTAACCATTTTTCCACACAAGTGTACGCCGCGGTAACGTAAATGACTGCAAACTGCAGTAAAGACTCACACTGAGCTGTACTGAAAGGAGTGAACCGGTAAATAACATGTTGGTGATTGGTCACGGAAAGCAGTTTGTTTAAAAATTGACCACTACATTTAACTGTGCATCAGTTCAATTTACTCCTGCTAAAATGTCACACTGAAACCATGGTAACCACAGTAGTGACTTGGCGGCAAGGTGGACCAGCCGGTTAGCTTAGCATTTGGCAGAGGAAGCCACCCTCCAGCTATAATAGAAGACAAACTAGTAATTAAAATGTAGTGCTCACAGTAGGGCTGTGCAATATCATAAATAAAATATCACATTAATCTGGGCCATATCATGATGTCTTTTATCAAAAGCTCTTCATAAATGCTCAGACTGGGCAACAAAATAAAATGTAT
>KV751366.1:4551949-4571480 GCA_001698575.1 Mola mola | reverse complement strand
TGCCATCCTCAAGTAAGGCAACGTTGCGCTGGCGATGGTGCTCATGTTAACACTTTGCTTTGTGACACTTTTGTTTTTCCATCGCCCAGTGGTCCCATATCAGACACGGCCCCCTATGAGATGATCAGATCGCGAGAACTTAATGCCTTGCTGGGTCCTAAGGGAAGTCCTAAGGCGGTGGATCTTATTTGTGACCTCCACAACACCACAGCCGACATGGGCCTGTGCCTCATCGCGTACTCTGACCACGACTGGATCTGCCTGCACATTTTCAGGCACCTGCAGGCAAGCACCAATGGCTCCTACAAACTCAAGTACACCTAGATTGGCACTAAGGCTGAGTGCATACCTCAGCCAAGGCTCAACAGTTCCCTTAAATTAAAAGTCCTGAACCTGGTCCTTCATCTGGATCCGCCCCATAATGTGATGAGTGCTTCCTTGGCCCATTCCCCATTTCCTTACCAAGTTTGATTGAAATCCATCAAGTAGTATTTGTGGAATCCTGTTAACTATGTAAATAACCAACCAACCAACCAATCAACCAACCAATGGACAGGGGTGAACACATAACCTTCTTGGTTGAGTGGGAGGATCAGTTCTCCCTGTATGTTGCTTAAAAAACATTGTAGAATTGACCAAACTTAAGTTGGTAGTGCCGGAAATCTAAAGCTGAGTCTGACATGTCACTTTCAGAGGCAGATGCCTGATATACCAATGAGGTACATCCATTTTGACGTCTCCAATAAAGAGTCGTATTCTCTTGATTCAGTGGGGAAACATGGCTTTGGTATGCTTTTTAAAAAAAAAACTTTTTACTGTCACGGCAGCCTTTGAAAAGTATTACAGTGAGGATGATGTGTAATATTTGCTCCCGTGTTGTCTGCAGCCATTGAGATTGGCCCCCAACCACACGGTGTGGTGAGGTCAAACATCTACACGGCGATGAAATTTGGCGTGCAGCACATGCTCGATTGGGTCCGTTTCTTCAACTCAGGTGCAATTGAGCGCAGGTTACCATTTAAGTAATTCCGCTTTGCAACACGATGCCAAAACATCACAACGCTTGCGACCTTTTTTTTGGCTTGTTTTCAGCCCTATTTTGTTTGCTCTGCTGCTGTTTGAAGGTACTATTTTTGAAGGAGGATTTGTGGACGTGTTCACCATGGTTAAACACATCGACTACCCAAGAGACCGAGAGACTCGCAACATCACAGCTGCCATTCATCCTCAACTCCAGGTAAAGTCTGAAACATTAGAGAACTTACCATAGAGAACTTACAGTACATCTGAAACGACATGAATGGCACTCAAACCTCCACCAAGGCCCTTTATCTGCATATTTAAGAGTGAACTGGGTCTTCCTTCGGCCATTCCCTATCCTTCCATCAATATTTGCAGAAAATCCATAGTTTGGTTTTTGCATACAAACAAACAAATAAACACACACAAAACCAAAAACATAATTTCCCTGGCCGAGGAAGCGGCACAACAAAGACACAATAGATGGTAGAAGCACCATCAATATTAAAATATATTTAAGCTATAATAATAACAGGGATAAAACGATAGTCAGGTTTTCAGTATTTGTTTAAAAATGATTAATGTGTAATATGGGCTCATCTTGTTTACTTAAGGATGAACTAATGAATTAAGAGTAACCCGAATCACCCTTTGTATTTGTGCAAATGTACTTCATCGCTCAATTACTTACTTACTCAGACATAACTGGCTTGTGTGTGTGTCTGTTTATGACACTTTGGGGAAGTAATTAAACAATCAGTCAAACTTGACTTGTCACAGTTTTGAAATGGAACACACAGGTGAACTTCATCGCAGTAAAAACCTGTCAGTTCCTTTAAGTGTCCCAGGCCCCAGGTTGACTTCACTCCCGGCTTCCTGCGTCAGGTTTCCCTCTGTACACTGCTTTACAGTGAGCTCACGGTTTATCCACTTTAATGTCAACAATGTTCGCAGTAATTTGTGCTGTAAAGACTTAACACATACAAATATCCATTTTGTTTTTCTTTAACCGAGAAACTGGTAAAACTTCAGCATCTTCAGTTAAACAGAAACAATAACTTACATTTGTAGGTCATGTCAGTATGTTCTTCCTCTGCGCAGCGCTCGATGGTTATTAGAGACCTATTCCAGTGTCAGCGCCAAGGGCTTAAAGGGCAATTTTCTGGTCATTTTAGGATCTAAAATGAGATTAGGTTAAAGGTTATTCGATGCCGCAGCGCTGGGCAGGTCGAAACATGTCTGGTAACATAGAATAGATACGCATTTAAATTACTGCATGAAAAATGTTCTTTCTTTGTACATCCCAGACACGGCCGGTGAGTTGCTGAAGGGGCACTTTTTAACCGATGTTTAAGAAAGACAAACAAACGTGTGTAGATTTTTCTGGGAACTGTTTATTTCATTTATGTGGTAATCTGCTGCATAATCAGTCATTACTTTGGACTTAATCTACAAACCAGTGCCCCTTCAGTACTTGACTGATTCAGTATCATTACAGTTATCGAGTCAATAACACTGTAGGTGCCTAATCCGTCTTAACTGACACAGTTACTTTTTTGGCGTTATTGGTGAAAAACTCTTAATTTCCAGTGTTTTTGACTTTCACGCCACCTTCGCAGTGCGGAAACACTGTCGAAGTAAACCCATTGTGGGTTTTGAACTCTTTGTTTTACATTTGTTATTGCTCTGGTGACCAAGGAAGGTCAGGAACTGACTCCCTGATGTGAACCTTCTGCAGGTTCATGCCTTACACAGAGTACTACAGATCATTCTTAACATCAGTTTACTTGTTTTTGGTCGAAACAGCATCAGCCAGCATGAACTGAAAGACAAGATTAATGGATGAACTGTATAATGGAGCAGATCACACACATCCTACTTCTATGTGTTGTTCTTTGTTTTCCGACTTGCCCTCTGGCCCCTAAATGCTGGAAATTCTTTTTTGGCTAAGCCTGCAGATACATAGGCTTTTCAAATGTGTCTATAAACCACATTATTGTTTGACATTGAAACAGCTCCGGACCCTTTTATAACACTCACACAGGAAGGAAGTAGGGACAGTTGCAGCCAGTTTCTAAAGGATGAAGGCTGATTCTCCAGCGTAGGACCAATGATGCAGAGTAGCTGTTAGGAAAAATATTAGCTGCATACCAAAGGGTAATCAATAAGATAAAACACGCCCACAACAGAATATCCAAACCCTTAAAAATGTAGATAATCTATTAAGAATTTGGATTTACCAGCAATTACATGACTCATATTTGTAAATTAAGTCTTAACTAAATGTCACTGAGGAATGAATTATGAAACCATGACAAAAATTCCCGTATAATACCGTATTTATAGGAGGAATTAAATGAGTAGACTAAAACTGTGCTGCGATGTTGTGTTCGTTAACATAGAGGTAAATATGTGGTTATTTTTTTTTTAAGGAAGGGTTTTCAGTATTGAAATGTGACTAAACACTTTGAAAATCCCTTTTTCAAAATCAAAACTCAAAGATAAAAGCAATTGATACATTATTTTACTTAAAAACTTGTAAAACGTGTTAAATCTTAAGACAGAATCAAGCTTCCTTTTTGAAACCAGTGGAGTCACCCCCTGCTGGCCAATGTAAGGAATGCAGCTTTAGGACACTTCGGCCTTTAGACACAGAACTGCTGTCCGCTTTTCAGACTCTCTATTAACATCAATAAGACCATTTTTTTTACAAAGGATTTGGGTTGGTGGCTACTCCGATAATCAATCCAACATCTCAACAAGTTGCTCCTCTAAATCCTCATGCCTGAAGTGAAGTGAAATGCCAAATGTTCCCCACAGGACCGAGACTTCAGCCTGCTCCAACCCGAAGACCCTCTGTTCCAGACTTTCTCAGGTGAAACGCTGAGGTACAAAGGCAAAGAGCCTCTCTACCCCTTCTTCATCAACGAATGTGCTTATTACGAGAAGAGCATCGCGCTCTCGCTGGCCAGAAAGAGGCGCGTGATGATTCCTGCCATCCGGGTGCAGACGGAGCGGGAGCAGCAGGCTACCGAGCAGGAGTTTGGCTCAGAGGAAGAGGAGTTGAGGATGGACTTTTAAAAAAACCGGTGACATGATGAGACTGATGTGACTGCGTAATAAATTTTTTCAAAAATGTTGCTTTTATTGGTTTGCAGTACGCCTGTGAGCATTCGCATACGACCGACAGTTAGCGTGTCACAGCAGGAGGGGGAACATTCACAGTCACACAGCCGCTCTTACAGTTACACTACACTGATTCAGGGATAGAACTTGAATTAGAAGGCAAAATACAATCTGAGAGTGATCACACATAGTATTGGGATGATGGCAACAGGTGAAAAATTTATTGAGCTAAAAGTTAAATTCAGAATTCTGACTTTTTCTTCCACAAATTTTACTTTATTCTCAGAATTGTGACTCTCTTTCTTTCTTAGAAGTCAGACTTTGATCTCAGACTTCTGACTTCGAGTCTCTGAGTTTTACCTTAACTCAAAATCCTGACTTTTTTCTTTCTTTTTTAATCAAAATTCTGACTTTCAACTCTGACTTCGACAATAAAAGTCAGAATTCAGAGAAAAAAATGAAGAAAGAAGAAAAAAGAAATCCGAAACTGTGTCAGAATTCCAAAATTAAACTCAGAGAAAAGTCAGAACTAAAAAAAACCTCACGTGCCCCTAACTCAAATGAATTTTTCACTGGTGGCCGTCGTCCGTACAAGCTGTAATTTCACAGAAATTCTTCCGTTTTATGAAATCTTAGCTGACAGTAATATAATTCACTGGACACATACAACATGGGCTCCGGGGTATTAACCGTATTTTTTTTTTTTTTTTGTCCTTTTTCTAAATATATTTTATTTTGGGGACAATTACATCATCAAAAAGATAGAAATTCACTACTGACCAACACAGCAATATTCAGGATATGTTCACCAATAATTTAAGTGCAAAGGAACACTGTAGCTCATCACAATATGGCCTCTAAATTACATTCTTAATGCCTAACAGGGAAAAACTGTTTCCCTTAAACCTATCTGAACTGAAATAGTGACAACAAAATTAACAACAGGAAACAAATCTACAGTAAACAATCACAACCACAACTGAAGTCACACAATTTATGAGCACACAAAGGACATCATATTTAAAGAAATGTTTTACCTTATCTACAAAAAAAAAAAAAAAAAAAAAATGAAAAAAGGTAAAAAAAACAAAAAAAAAAAAAGTCAGGATTTGGAATATTGTGATTTTTCTATGTAAGATGTCAGAAAATCATATTTAAAAAAATTGTTTTCCTTTACTTAAAAAAAAAAAAAAAAAAAAAAAAAAATGTAAAAATGTTAGAAATAGCTAAGAAAACAAAGTCTAAACAACAACTGAAAAAAAGGACATAAATAAATACATATGTGAGTTAGATTAAAAAGGGCTGATGGCAACGGAGCAAAAATGAAACCTACAAACAGTGACAGTCTCGCGTTCGTGCCCGGGTGGTGCAGCAGAACAGGTTCCAGAACAGTGAAGGTTGCTGCCGGCGCCATGGCAACGTGCCCAGGGTGGGCCCGGCGCTATCTAAGTACGTAGTGTAACTATCTAGTTTATTTGTGAAATTTCACAACGATGATGGGATGTTCACCGGGCCCAGCCTCAAGCGCGTGACCGGAGCTGAGGAGAACACGTCGAGGAGGGCTTTGGCTCAAACACAACAGGAAGTCGAGTCAGCGCAGATATTAAGGAGCTGGGACACAGCCTCCGCGTGATGTCAATTACAATCCAGAGCTGAACCTGTTTCACTTGCCTTATAAATTTCATCCAACCAACAATTTTGACCTGTCAGGCAAAAGCTATTTGGAATCACAGCTAAATGATGCGTTCCTACAGGACCACGACCAAAGTTGCGATACCTATTAATTGTCATGCATCATATATTCAGATTCTGGAATGATCGAATGACTGCGCAGTATTGATTTGGGACAGAAATAATGCTTTTATCTGCTGTAGTTTCTGGTTTTCCTCTTCCGAACCGATTCCGTAAAGCCCCTGGAGACAGAGATGACATGTTTGAATGCAGCAGATAGGATCATTACCGTAGATGTGCACGCACTCTAATCCGCCAGCCGGGAGAGCGCAGAGATTAACCCACATCCCCGTTGCCCCGCGATTGAGCTCATAATAAAAAGCATCTTGGCGTCAGGGGTGGGGCATGAACCGCGACGGCCGTCTGTCAATCTGCTGGCCTACGCCACCCGGTAGGCCGTCATGCGGTAGTAGTTCTGGCTGTGGCTGCGTGCCGCCCACACCAGCAGCGCGGCGGCCATCATGTGGAGCGGCGAGGAAATGAGGGCCAAGTAGAGCGACCAGCCCAGGGAGCCGTCCACCTTGTCGGGCAGCACGGACACCCTGTGGAGCAGGTCCATCCCGGCCAGGTAGCAGCACACCGTGGCCAAGGTGCAGAGACCTGCGGGGCGCAGAACCAGGGAGCATTTTAGATTCTCTGCCTCTTCACAGCAGACACTTAGAAAAACTCATCCATGGCACAGGCACGCCTTAAAAATCCACCCGAGAGCTGCAGCTGATCCGCAGTGCTTGAGTCCTTCCTAAGATCAGGAGAGTGGCTAACTTTTGTATGGTTCTCAGATTTTTACACCGGCTTCCTGTCTATCAAAGAAACAAAGGACATTTCTGATGTGCTGCTCTGGTTTGAGCCACGCAGATCTGGGACAGGATGAGTTTCTGTTCCTAGAGTCAAAACTAAACACCCAGAGGCAGCATTCAGTTTTAAGGCCCCTCGCTGCTCCCCAGAAACCTGCAGATTAGCTGATACTCTCAGCTCTCTGAAATCAAAACCTGTTTCTTGTTTTATCAGCCACTGCCGTCACAGCCCTGCGGCTTACTCTCTGCTCTTCTATTTCTTACATCTTTCATTTCATATTCCTTTTTCAAATACTTTCATGTGTTGTTTTTCGTGCCTTTCATGCTTTTTAAAGCACATTGAATTGCCTTGTTGTTGAAATGTGCTACACTGTACAAATAAACCTGCTTTTCCTCGCCTTCGCTGGAAAAAATGCTGCAAAACTTTGGGAAAACGGTGCCGCTGCAGCAGTCAACTCATCGTGTCTGGGAAGCTCCATCATTGACAGGAAACAGAAACATTAAGTTCAAACGGGAGCTTCGGAGTTGTTGAGTTATACTTCATGTTACCAGTCATTTACAATGACATGTTGATCGTGGTTCGTGCCAAAAAAAAGTGATTTACTCCGTACGGGAACCATTTAAAAATAAAGACTCTGTTCAGCATTTTAGCTGAAAACTGTTTCCTGCTGTGGCCCAAAAAGTTACAGCATTAATAAGTCTTTTCAACTAAAACTACATAAACTTTGTTTTTCGTTTCTTTTCCTGCTTCTGCTAATTTTAGAGCCTCTCATCACAAATCTCCCTCATCTAATAAAGGTCGCAGAAAGCTGATCCCTGCGGGTCACTACAGAAACTCTACGCGTGTAGTGCGGTCGTACCAGCCAGCAGGTGAAGCGCTCCGATGCCAAGTGTGGGGGCGAGGCTGCGGCAGAGGCAGGCACAGAATCCAGTCAGACCGGCCAGCGTGACCAGACCCAGCGACACCAGTGGCAGCAAAAACTGGCACCTCCACAAGTCTGTAGACACACACACACAGAGGAACCCATCTTTGGGCATCACACTTCCTGAGATTATTCACTCGCCACCACAGCCACGACGTGGCATCAAACGTCACACGGGTCATGATCAGCGTGATGAAACACTGCAGGTGTGTCACAGGTGAACTCACAGGTGCGCACCAAGTCCTCCCCGCTGTTGTGGTTTCCCGGTTCTTTATACTTCGGAGTGAACTGCTGAGGCAGAGTGAAGCTGCGACACTCCAGCACCAGCTTGGCATCTGAAAGAGGCCGTTTACGTAAATAAAGAACACATTCATTCACTGGTTGACGGGCACTCGTATGAACGTGTATCACAGAAGATACGGTGTTACTTTGTTTGGCTGTGTACAGATGCCCCGAAGCTGTAACTCGAGCATTTCCTGCGATTACGAGATAACTGGGTCGTTATGGTGCAACAACCGTTGTTTTCCAGAGGTGACAAGATTTACGAGCTGCACAACCTGAACCATTGATTCACTTTCCATGTTATCTTTTACCATCGCCACCATTAGTCTACTCCTTTTACAAACGCCCACGCGTTAGTGCCACGTTCTGTTGCTTTTCTTGTTTACTTACGGCACTCTATTGTATTATGGAACGCTCATATCTCCTCTATCTGTTTTTAGTTTTGATGCCGGGCTCTTGTTTGTGTTTTATCTGCGTTGCTTCCCGTTGTCTCGCTTTAATCATCAAAACGCTTCGTGAAGCCCTGTGTTTAAAGTTGCTATATATTAACAAAGGAATTGTTTACATGAAGTGATGTCCAATGAACAAGAGCATCACTAATCAGCGCGTCACTTTTCTCCTCGATCGCGGCAATTTATTCATTTATATTTGTTTCCAACCAAGCAGAAATCAAGCAGTCCTCAGAGGTGAAACTGGGTGGCCGAATCAATAGCAGCTGACTCGGAAAGCGCATAATTGGCAAAGGCGGCAATAGTCGGTTACGAAAACAGAAAAGACGCCAACTGCGTGAGAAGTGTCAGAATCAGACAGAATCTCTAGCGAAGCTTTTCCAAACCCTCTCCTGGAATGCAGAGGGCGTCTGTCGTTGTTGCTGTGCCCTTGAAGGCATCTCATCACCTTTGTTTTGTTGGCTACCTGAGGCATCAGGGGGCGCGGAGCCTTTCCTTTCGTTTTCTCGCTCAGGTGGCTTCTGAGGGTCAGTGCCCACCCATAAGGCTCCCACCGCCCCCAACAAAACCCACCACCTCATCCCAAAATGAAAAAATTCACCTGGTGAGATCATTGACTGCCACCTAGAAACAAAAGACCCCCCATCTGATGGGCTGGACCGGCCCTGAAACCAGATGCATAGTAACTTTGCTACCATTTCCGGTTGCTCATTACTCATAATTTCAGTTAATCCACGTGACTTGATGTGCTTGAAATCAAAGTGAGCCATCTTATTTTTAATTACGATGAATAATTTCAGTAATGATCGGACGTGTTTAGCTAATATTTGCTTCAAAGCTGCGGCTGCTATTATCATCAATAGTTTTAGAATTGACAAAGACAAAAAAAAACCCCCCACAGAAGTTCACATAAATAAAAAATTGGCGAATTAAAACAAATAACTTCATTGCCACTGTTTTGTAATTTACAAAGATTATTTTTTTAAGTCTAAATGTGCTCAAGAAGTTCACAATATTGAAAAATGATCAAATTAAACTGTGTAATTTCAATAGTTAGCAAACGTGCCACAGTTAGCTAACATTTAACTAAATGCTGTGACAGTTTTAAATCACTGTTAGTAATTTATAAAGACTTTTTTCTTTTAAAAGAATTCACAGACATAATAAACATCAAATTATAATGAATAATTTCTTTTTTTTTTTTTTCACTTTCTACCGCTTATCCCGTTAGGGGTCCCGGCCCCCGAAAAGGTGATCTAGCCACCCTCTGCTACTAATCTGCTAATGTTTAAACACAAAAAGTGTTTCTTGATATGACAATATGATTGATAGAAAACCCAACTTAATAACGTTTGACACATTCTTGGGGGGAATTTTACAAAAGTTTGAGACTTCCTAAACCTGTGATTACATTTCAGGGGCCCTGGTCCCCCGTAAACAGATTTTCTGGGGGCACCCCTGCCCCAAACAGAGGCCAGGTGATGAATTCCACTTCCTGCACGACACCTTTCGGAGAAAAGCTCAATCTGAGGGCAGCAGCTGCAACTTCTGAGACACAAATTCAAATTTATCATGCGCGCGCTCACCCGGCTCTCTGCGCCACTGGCCGCCGGCGGGGACGAGCACACAGCGCCACCACAGGCCCACGGTGCCGTTGAGCCGGAACAGGGTGTCGCTGTAGGTCTTCTCGTCGAACTCGCCGTCGATGAACTCCTCGTAGAGGGAGCGCAGCTCGGACACGTTGGCCTCGCCGCGCACGCCCGGGCTGCCGTACTGGTACCAGTGCTGCGTCCCGATGGCCACCGACAGGTACGCGGTGGCCAGGACGCTCAGCACGCAGGCGAGCACCAGCGCCGTGGCGTAGCGGTTGTCGACCATTGTTCGCCGGGCCGGCCGGACGGACGGACTGACGCGTCAGGAGGGATTAAGTCGTCGCGCGTCACTTCGGCCGATCTGCGATGGTGGCCAGTCGAAAAGCGAGTCAGCCTGACATCTCTGCAACACGCAGCGTGCGTCGGCCGACGGCAGCCTGTGACGTTATTGATGGGCGCTGATCTGCGGCGCCGTGCCGGCGGTCAGCGGCTCCCCGGGGCGGTTCGGGCGCGCCATCTGTTCGCTTGGCCCATTTCCGCAGATCCCGCACGGCCCGAGCTCGACAAAGATCCACGCCCCCCCCCGCGTCCTCAGTGCAACTATAACACAGGAACGTGTGTTCAAAGGAGGCCACGTCCTCTGCAGACCCGTCCCTGCACGCGCAATGAGTCCGTTTTGTGGGCCGCGGGGGGACGGTGGGATCGTAAAGACGCTAATCCACACGCTTTCCTCTTCCGGTTCCGCTCGTCAGCTGATACAGAAAAAAACCAACGTTCTGTCAGCTGTGACTCCGTCGAGTGTTTTAAAAAAAAAAACAACCCCAAAAACCCTCAGTTCTTCCATAAATCCGTGATCATGACAGGGGGGATTGAACTCCTGTCTCCTCACCCGGTTTATCATCATATGAAAGAAAATGAAGGGAAAATTTACGCCAATGCTCTTGAATCAATCAATAATTAAACATTATTTATTTATTTATTTATTTATTTATTTGGTCTCTCCGAAACAACAAAATGTCCTCCAGGGTGCTGAAAGGAACAGTTGATGACACGGTGGAGGCAGTGTTACGGGATGGAACAGGCTCACTGCCGTTTATTGATCGTATGAATTCTGAGGTGTAGAGACTTTTTGAAGGCACATAAATGTAATATTGAATGGCCACGTCAGTTACCTGATCTCAAGCCAAAAAAACAGCTTTTCAGTTACTGAAGACAAACCTGAAGGCAGAAAGACCCACAAATAAGAAGCAACTGATGGTTGCTGCAGTGAAGGGCTGGCAAAGCATCTCCAGGGAGGAAACTCAGTCAGTCAGACCTCAGTCTCTCATTGACTGCAAAAAGGATTTTCATCCAACTATTAAAAACACTTATGTTAGTCTGTCCAAATACTTTTGAGCCCCTGCACACGGTGGTACTCCGCATAAAATGGCTGTATTCCTTAAACGCTAAAGGCCACACTTCTGTGAAACCTCTTCAATTAAAGCTGAAAGCCTGCACTTTGATCACATCACATCACATCACTCTGAGCAACAAGACAAAAAACAAAAGCATCTCATGGCTAAAGTAAACTTGGCGACGCTCCCGGGCCTCTCTCCTCTGCACAAACCTGATTCACTGGAACTGCCAAAGGTGCCCTGGGCGATGCTATTGCCAGCGATGCACCAAGTCACAGGCAAATCTCTCTGCTTTGTTCGAAGCCTGAAACAGGCTCTCTTCATCCGCCATGAAGCCACAAAACGTCACACAAGAAGGGATTAAGATTTGTTTTCTGATCATTGTTTACCTGCCGAAATAAAAGACAGAAAGAGGAAATCCCAGAGAACACAGCAGCACAAGATAACATAAATAGAATTTTGTACAAATAGGAGCGTCATGGTGCACTGCTCGACATATATATCGTGTGCAATCAATGCAAAGCACTGAGTAATGCACACAGGAAGCGCCACAAAAATACAGCATCATGAATTACACAAGACTTGAGGATGAAAACAACAACAGTGTAGCATAAAGTGAATGAATTGTATGTTTTTGATAAACTAGATGCTCAGCGGTGTCAGTGCAGCCCAGGATCCCGGATGGATGGAATCAGTGTGGTCGACATGTCCAGGCTTTCAAAAGAAGCCATTTTAGATCTCTTTTTTTCTTTGAGAATGGAAGTAGTCGTTCTCCATGCTAGAGAATTTACTTTGGAACAAAGGTTCAAGCTGTAGAAAGGAGACGTACGAGATCCTTTCTCACCTGTGGAACACCCAGTCAATTATGGTGGCCCTGGATTTTTGTTACAATAAGTGATCAGGTGTAGCAGGTCTGAGTCACACAATTATTTTGTTTAAATTGAACAGCTCACCAACAACTAAAGAATCCATTTTTGCATTGATGAAATTGAAAGATTATTTTTAGTCCCATTGTGGCTTATTGACATTTTCGCTTCACTCGTTTCTTTACTAATCAGTAAAGAAGGACAGTGTTTTAATTACAGTGTTTCAAAATGTTGAGATAACTAGTTTACTTCACAGCAATATCTGCTGTAGTTGTATCTACTCGTTGTTGTTGTTGTTGTTGTGCAGCACGCCTGCATTAGAAAACAAAACGAGCTGCACAACCTGAACCATTGACTCACTTTCCATGTTATCTTTTACCATCGCCACCATTAGTCTACTCCTTTTACAAACGCCCACGCGTTAGTGCCACATTCTGTTGCTTTTCTTGTTTACTTACGGCACTCTATTGTATTATGGAACGCTCATATCTCCTCTATCTGTTTTTAGTTTTGATGCCGGGCTCTTGTTTGTGTTTTATCTGCGTTGCTTCCCGTTGTCTCGCTTTAATCATCAAAACGCTTCGTGAAGCCCTGTGTTTAAAGTTGCTATATATTAACAAAGGAATTGTTTACATGAAGTGATGTCCAATGAACAAGAGCATCACTAATCAGCGCGTCACTTTTCTCCTCGATCGCGGCAATTTATTCATTTATATTTGTTTCCAACCAAGCAGAAATCAAGCAGTCCTCAGAGGTGAAACTGGGTGGCCGAATCAATAGCAGCTGACTCGGAAAGCGCATAATTGGCAAAGGCGGCAATAGTCGGTTACGAAAACAGAAAAGACGCCAACTGCGTGAGAAGTGTCAGAATCAGACAGAATCTCTAGCGAAGCTTTTCCAAACCCTCTCCTGGAATGCAGAGGGCGTCTGTCGTTGTTGCTGTGCCCTTGAAGGCATCTCATCACCTTTGTTTTGTTGGCTACCTGAGGCATCAGGGGGCGCGGAGCCTTTCCTTTCGTTTTCTCGCTCAGGTGGCTTCTGAGGGTCAGTGCCCACCCAAAAGGCTCCCACCGCCCCCAACAAAACCCACCACCTCATCCCAAAATGAAAAAATTCACCTGGTGAGATCATTGACTGCCACCTAGAAACAAAAGACCCCCCATCTGATGGGCTGGACCGGCCCTGAAACCAGATGCATAGTAACTGTGACTCCGTCGAGTGTTTAAAAAAAAAACAAAACCCAAAAACCCTCAGTTCTTCCATAAATCCGTGATCATGACAGGGGGGATTCAACTCCTGTCTCCTCACCCGGTTTATCATCATATGAAAGAAAATGAAGGGAAAATTTACGCCAATGCTCTTGAATCAATCAAATCTGAATAGTTTCACATTTATTTATTTATTTATTTATTTATTTATTTGGTCTCTCCAAAACAACAAAATGTCCTCCAGGTTGCTGAAAGGAACAGCTGATGACACGGTGGAGGCAGTGTTATGGGATGGAACAGGCTCACTGCCGTTTATTGATCGTGTGAATGCTGACAGCAGTATCGGGATGAATTCTGAGGTGTAGAGACTTTTTTAAGGCAAAGAAATGTAATATTGAATGGCCACGTCAGTTACCTGATCTCAAGCCAAAAAAACAGCTTTTCAGTTACTGAAGACAAAACTGAGGGCAGAAAGACCCACAAATAAGAAGCAACTGATGGTTGCTGCAGTGAAGGGCTGGCAAAGCATCTCCAGCGGTATTACATCATAACATGAGATGATTTTGTTTTTCTGATTCCGCGATCACTGTAAACACTGGAATACACCAATTATAAGAACATGCACACAAATTCTGTGAAAAGGTGTAAGAAAAATATGTTTACCGGAATCGTCTCACGAAGCAACGGATAAACTGACCGCAGGATCTTTCTCTGTAGATAAGAGCACACTGTAAAAAGAAAAAAAGAACAAAAATATGTAGAGGAATGTTGAGTAGCTTTCTTGCACAATATTTTTCATCAGTCGTTATAAAACTGAACGGGAGAATCACTTGTGAACAGCTGACACAGTCAATGAAAACTCCAGGAAACTTCAAGAAAAGCAATAAAATACATTTATTGAAAGCAGCCTTCGTAAATAAAAGGACAACAAATCATAATGCGTGGGCTTAATTTGAGCCGGATCAGAATGTGACATTTAAAAAGTCAAACTTAAAAGTTTGTTCTTGAGCTGAAACAATTTGTAAAATAATAATAATAATTAAAAAAAAAAAAATTATTCAGATGAAAAACAGTTTGTACAACTTGTGCCGCAAATGCTAATTTGTCAAGCGCTGGCTGGGTCGTCAAGGTCATCTGAAAAAGGTTGCTGACACAATGTAAGTTGGTTCAGAGGTCGTTGCATTTGTGGTGAGAGCAGGTGTTGTAGTTGGTGGTGTGGTTGTTATTGATTTCTGCTGTTGTTGTTGGGACAGTAGTTTTTGTTTGAGGTGTAGTTGTTGTGGGAGCAGTTGTACTGTCAGGGTCCGGTAGTGTCATGTGTCCGTCTGTTAGGGTCATTCAGTGTTTCCTGTTTTACTTTGAAGTTTTGTTTGTGTCTTATTCCCCATTTCCTGTCAAGTCTTGTCCCTAAGGTGTGTTTGATTACTTCTCCTCCCTAATGTGTCTCGCCTGTGTCTAATTGTCGACCCTTTCCTTGTGTATTTAGCCCTGTGTTCCTTTCGTCCTGGGCCAGATCGTCGCAGTCAGCAGTCCAGCGTTATTTTCTTGTGAGTTCCTTGTGTTTGATCTTGTTTCGTCTCTTGATAACTGAGTTTGACTAATCCATAAATTGTACCTTAGCCTTCTAGTTGCATTTCCCGGTTTTGACCTATCTTTAGTAAAACATCTTTGATTCATAAAACTCACAGTGTGCCTCTGCCGTATTGAATCCCCCAGACCCCGAACCTGATAAATGGATGGGATCCGTCCACCTCCCATCTTGGCTTCCTTTAAATTCTTAAACATAAAACAATAGAATCATTGACAGAAAAGACCTATTGAAAAAGATTGCATTTTGGAAAAAAAAAGTAGCTCTTGGAGTACAAAATATTTACTCTGTAAATTATTAAATCGTTATCTTTGCTTTTTTGAATCTCAAAGTAGATTTTCTGTGTTCTATTCTGAGTTTTTTTTTTCTTACATTTGAAAATATTTAAATATTAACCTATATAAACATACAAAAGCAACGGACTGAATTCACAACATTCTGCACTTTATCAGGTTAAATTTGTGCTGACAGGTGACAATGATCATTTATATTGATATTGTATAAATCTCCATAAATGAAATGCTTGTACCAAAATGACAAGATAACAGGTGAAATCTTATAAAATGCCACTTTGCATCAGTGTTGGATGTTGCTTAAAGTATTTTACTACCTTGCAGTTCACTTGTGCGCCTTTTACCTAAAGTGACAGTCCAGCTTTTATATATTAGAACGCAACAAAGACAAATGACCTTCCTGCTGTGATACATGTGACAGAAATTTTGTTCTGCCTTACAAAGTGAACACAGTTAAATTCCAACAACAAAGGATGCCCTCTGTTATTTTTTTAGCTGGCAGATTGAATACTCCCTTGTATTGTCCTGAAAGTTGCTTTTGCATGAAAGGAGTTCAACAAGTATAACAAGGTCCGCACACAAACACACGCTGAGATTTCAAATGCTGGACAGGCAAGAAGAAATTAAACATGCCCAAACAAAAGCAACATTATTACTGGTTGCATCTTGAAACACACTGAATTAATGTCATACAGGATATTTAGAGTTATTACACTACATTTGTAAATATGAACATCAACAGAAATGGGCCTTCATGTTTCTTCTCAGAATTATACATCTGTGTTATTGATATTGATATTGATAGGCCTGTAATCCAGTAGAAGATCATTATTTTTAACAAATTTTAACATTAACATTTATTTTGTTTCCAAACTCAATCTCAGTGTTGTTCAGGAGTTTAGTTCCTAACTACAAATGGAACATTTTAAACATGAAACACGCTACTTAATACTGTTTAATGTCAAACGGGCCGTATAATTTGTTAGTATTTCACTTTTTCAGTGTTTCCCCACAGGACACAATCAATTAATCAATCATATAGTTTCATTTCATACAAATCAAAATGTAATTCAAAGTGTTTTAGAAAGCAATTTAAGAAATAAACTTAAACATCAAACATATCCGGAACAAGAATTCTCAAATGAAGAGAATAAGATTTAGAGACTAATGCAAAAAAAATGGTAATAAAATATGGCTAGTTAAAATGATTTTAAAAAAAATCAAGGTTAAATAAAAGTACTTAAAAAAAAAACCCAAATTATGTATTGTTTTTTCGTTTATGGTGTTCTTAGGTGGACGGGAAAGGAGGGCGTCACAGTAATATTGCCTGCTAGTTCTAAAAGCGTGACTCAGTCTATTGGTATAAGAATTCAGAAACCTCAGGAAAAACCAGAGGAGGGATCCCTCTCCCTGGGACAGGTAGATGTACAAGAGATGTCACAAGTACAGAGCACAACATTATGACATCATTACAGTCTATGGATATGAAAACATGAGAACTGAGTCCAGAAGCATGTTATTAAAGAACAGATTCCAGGAACCAGACGGTGATCCAGCTCAGGATTCCAGGCCACTCTGTCTTTTGCTGGGTAGGATAGATAAAGTTGATCATGATCCCAGACACAAGGTTACATCTCCACCGGATAGCAGGTCGCTAGCAGAACCGTCACGCCCACGTGACCAGGCAGCCGAGAAACAATAAGGCAGAGGGAGTCCGGGGAGAAGTTAGTAACACAAATACTGGGACATGACACTGTAGAGAGTAGAAGAAGTATGGAGAGAGTGAGGTAGAGAAATAGAAGGGCCCAGTGTATCATAGGAAATCCCCCAGCAATCTAAACCTATTGCAGCATAATTTTGGGCCGGCCTGTGCCAGTCCTGACTATAAGCTTTATCAAAAAGGAAGGTTTAAGCTACTCTTAAAAACAGAGAGGGTGTCTGCTCCACGGACTTAAACTGCGAGCTGGTTCCATAGGTGCCTGCTAGCTGAAGGCTCTGCCTCCCAGAACACTTTAAGAGATCCTAGGAACTACCAGTAAGCCTGCATTTTGGGAGCACAGCGTTCTAATTGGGTGATAAGGCACTATAAGTTCTTTAAGATACAAAAGGTGCCTGGCCATTTAAAACTTTGTAGGTGAGGAGGAGAACTTTAAATTCTATTCTGGATTTCACTGGAAGCTAGAACAGGAGAGATATGATCTCTTTTTCATGTTCCAGTGAGTGCACGAGCAGCGTTGGTAGTTGTCTGTTATTTACACCTCTGTTTAGTGATTGGGAATTTATTAATCAAAAACCAAGAATGTTAGGGAACGTGGAACATTTTTATTTTTCCAAAACATGTTTATTAAATGTAGTTCTTTAAATACACAGAACCATTGGCTCAGCACAACATTGGCTCTGCACAGATATAATGTCTGATAGAAACGGTTGTATGAAAGACAAAACAATGTGTTGCACAGGTGTATGTATAAATAAAGAAAAAGACTAACACAAAAAGCTGGATATCATAATTAGCCAAGATAAATCCTTGAAAGTGTTGAAGCCACAGCGCAATTTAGGAAATGGTGATCCACTATCCACTATGCATCTCAGTTCAGATTTCAACTCCACTGCTTTTTCAATTTATTTGATCCTTCCACTGTTCGTGATGGGACCCACTGAAATACAAGAACACTTCTTTGTTTTGTTTATGTTTTGTCAGCAGTGATTGACACAGCTTTCCTGTGCAAGATCCTCTTGCTGTTATTGTTGGCAGCATTCTAACTTTCCTGCCGTCTTCATACTCTTTGCCAGCTTGTTTCTATTCAGTGACGTCACGCGTCCATACCAAAGAGTGATGTTAAAAGAAAAGATTCTCTCTATCAAACTGACATATACTTTTCCATAATGTCAGGTCTTACTTAGAATCACAATGACTTGGATGTTGCTACAATTTTAACTTTTAGCTATTAAATATCGATTATTAAATATAATAAATTCAAAGTCTGTTTTCATCGTCAAAAGCTGTGAATACCGTGCCAGTTGTATTACCCGTTACTCGGGATACCAACCAGAACTGTCCCATAAAGAGGGGAGCTAGACCGACTTCAGTCAGCTGATTGGTCGACGGTCAGCCGTCTTTCTCCTTGTGGCGTGCAGGCTTTTCTCAAACATTCCTCTTCGGAATGCGTGTTGGTAGGATTGAGGAGATCATCGAAGTATTGCTTCCACCGCCAAACTATGGACTCAGTTAATGTCAGCAACTCCCCTCCCACACTGAAGACCGTGTGAACAGGGTTCCGCTTTCCCCTCCAGTTGGCCAGAATTTCTTCGACGCTGAGTGGAAGTCTTGTTCCATGGCCTCACCAAACTCTTCCCACACCCGGGTTTTTGTCACAGTGACCACCCGAGCCGCTGATCGCTTGGCCTGCCAGTAGCTGTCTGCTGCATAGGGAGTCCCACAAGCCAGCCATACATTGTAAGTCTCCTTTTTCAGCTTGACAGCCCCTTTCACCTCTGGTGTCCACCAGCGGGTTCTGGGGTTACCGCCACGACTAGCACCAGCGACTATGCTACCACAGCTTCGAGCAGCTGCCTCGACAATGGCAGTGCGGAACATGGCCCACTCAGATTCCATTCTCCCCACTACCTCCGGGATGTGGTTGAAGCTCTGCCAAAGGTGGGAGTTGAAGACCATTTTCACAGGGTCCTCAGCCAGATGTTCGCAGCAGACCATCACTATTCCCTTGGGCCTGCCTGGTCTGTCCGGCCTCCTCCCCCGCCACCTGATCCAACTCACCACCAGGTGGTGATCGGTTGACAGCTCTGCTCCTCTCTTTACCCGAGTGTCCAGCACATGCGGTCGTAGATCAGATGATATGACTACAAAGTCAATCATTGACTGTTGACCTAGGGTGTCCTGGTGCCAAGTGCACTTATGGACACTCTTATGGCTGAACATGGTGTTAGTTATGGACAAACTGTGACTAGCACAGACATCCAATAACTTAAAACCACTCGGGTTCAGGTCAGGCAGTCCGTTCCTCCCAATGACACACCTCCAGCTCTCACTGTCATTGCCCAGATGAGCGTTGAAGTATCCCAGTAGGACGATGGAGTCCCCAGTAGGGGCACTCTCCAGTACCTGTTCCAAGGACTCCAAAAAGGGTGTGCACTCTGAACTGCTATTTGGCGCATAGGCGCAAACCACAGTCAGGACTCGTTCCCCAACCCAAAGGCGCGAAGAAGCAACCCTTTCGTCCACCGGGGTAAACTCCAACACATTG
>KV751366.1:4493782-4531857 GCA_001698575.1 Mola mola | reverse complement strand
TCTGGATGTCCCTGCTCAGGCTGTTACCCCCGCGACCCGGACCCGGATAAGCGGCAGAAAACGAAACGAAACGAAATCAATATATAACATTATTGGATGAAATCATTATCCCCCTAATGTTGACAAAAGGGGTTAAAGTATTTCATATATATTTTATACAATCCAAGTCCCCATTGGGGATCAATAAATGTTTTATCTTAACCTATTGCAACATAATTTCCTTGTTGATTTTATGGTGCATTATTAATCTAAATGTCATTTTTTTCAACCGTGTCATTCATTTATTGTTTGTTTATATCTGGTATTAATATGTGTAAACTGTCCTCGGGTGTCATGAAAGGCACAATATGAATCCGGGTTATTGTTCTTATTCTTGTTATTGTTGTTAAAGGTCTCTATTGTTCCTTTGTACTGTGCTTGAGTAAATGTGCGCAGTTACATTCTTTCATTAAGTATCAAACGTCAACTATCGACAACAGTGCAGCTGTGCACATCTGCAACAAGGGGGCGCTAGTGTAACAGACACCAATGAGCCTGTTTACCAGTTTATTTGTCAATATAAATGCTCGTGTTCATGCTGAGTAAGATTTCCTGACTCTCTATTTTTGATGGAAACGATTACCGAGTTTTCCCACAGAGAAGTCATGCAACTTGTGCGAGCTTGTATTGGGATGGTTGACAAAATATGAGATACAAGATCTGTTTTCACCAATAATTGTTTGAATATTTTTGTTTGTTTGTTTTTAATCATCACACAACAATAAATAAATAAAGTAATCGAGGAACATAACATCCAGTTGCGTTTAACAACAATCAATCTGGCGCTGTGAGAGCAGCAGCCGGTTGCAGCAGCTCCTCAGTGTTTTGTCAGTTTCACTGCTTCTTTAGATTATTTTCTGTCACTTTTCGTTCTTTCTGTCCGGTTTTTTTATGGCCGTTTTGCTTTTTTTTTCATCACTTTTTGTGGCGAGCAGCACGGCCGAGCAGAGCGGCACCAGTGTTCTCTTTTCAGGTCTTATCCTCAGTGTTGTATTTGTGTATTTATATTCATAGTACTGCATGCCTGTGTACTCTTACTTCTTGTATTGTTTGTTGCTGATCATGCTGCAGTGACACAGCAATCTCCCTAATGGATCAATAAAGTGTATCTGTCTATTTATCTGTCTAGGTAGTTGCAGTTGTAGTTGCAGTTGTCGTTGTAGCAGGTGTTGTTATTACAATAGTTGTTGTCTCAGCTGGTGTGGTTGTTGTTCCTGTAGTTGTTAGAATAAAACTCGTTGCTAATGGAACTATTATTGCAGATGTGCTCGTTATGACAGTAGTCATTGGAACAGTTGTTGTAACAGCTGGAACAGTACTGGTTGCTGGAGTGGCTGTCACAGCGGGTGGGGTTATTGCTACAGTAGATGTTGGAAACGTTGTTACAGCAGTTTTTGTTCCTGTAGTTCTTGTAGTGAATGCTATTGCTAATGTAGCTGTTATTGTATGAGCAGTTGTCGCGGCAGGTGTTTTTACTGTAGTTTGGCTCACCAAGTGTGGCTGTTGTTCCTGTAGTTCTTGTAGTGGATGTCATTGCTAATGTAGCTGTAGTTGTTTGAACTGGACAATTAGTTGTTGCTGAAGCTGTTGTCACAGCAAGTGTGGTGTTCCTACAATAGTTGTTGGAGGAGCAGTTGTTGATGGAAGTTGTTGCAGTTGTTGTATTAGTTGCTGTTGTTGCTAATTTAGATCTTGTTGTCTGAGCAGGCGTGCTCATTGTGACAGCAGTTGTTGTTGCAACTGTTGTCGAAAGAGGTGTGGTTGCTGATACAATGGTTGTTGCGTTTGCTGTTATTGTCGTGGTTGGATAAGGTGCTGTTGTCGGTTTTGAAGCAGTAGTTGTTGCAGGTGTTTTTATTTTGGTTGTTGGAGCAGGTTTTGTTTTTGCTATAGTTTTTTGATTTATAGTTTTATTAATGTTGTTGCTATCAAAAATAGTTCAAATCAAATCAAATCAAATTTTATTTGTATAGCCCGAAATCACAATTTACACATTATCTCACTGGGCTTTGACAAACTGTACAGATGTGACATCCTCTGCCCTTAGACCCTCGAACCGGGTGAGGAAAAACTTAAAAAACCCTAAACAGGGAAAATAAGAAACCTCAGGAAGAGCCACGGAGGAGGGATCCTTCTTCCTAGGACGGACAGACGTGCAATAAATGTCACTTGTACAGAACACAAAAACATGATAACAACAGTTCATTTAGAATGCATAAAACATCCATGAGTCCCAGAGTCTGTGGATTCTATGAGTCCGGATGTATGGAAAGTCTAGTGATCCAGACGCAGGTGGACTCTGTTGGTCCAGGAGTCATTGTACTCCATGTAGGAAGATCTGGGTGTTGCTGAGTCCAAGAGTATGTAGAATCTGTAAATCCAGGGATATGTGAAGTGTAGTGGTCCAGAAGCAGGTGTAGTCTATTGATCCAGAAGCCATTGTGATCTGTGGGTCCCGATTTGCACTTGGAAATCCAGCCTAGGATCCAAGTCACAGGATCCAAGTCACAGGATCTCCTTTCCTAATGTGGCCAGGGGGCATCAGGCAGGACCACAGCAGCACCTCCCACCGCGACCTAGAAAAACCTGCAGGATGGTAAAGCACAACGACTCCGGGGAAGAAGTAAAGTTAGTGTAAGGATATGGACATTTACAGGAGCAGAGAAGGAGTCGGAGTCAGAGGGGGGAGAGAAGAAAGCTCAGTGAATCATGGAGTGTTCCCCCAGCAACCTAAGCCTATAGCAGCATAACTAAGGGCTAGATAGGCCAGCCTTAACTATAAGCTTTATCAAAAAGGAAGGTTTTAAGCCTACTCTTAAAATCAGAGAGTGTGTCTGCCTCCCGTACCAAGACTGGAAGATAGTTCCACAGGAGAGGAGCTTGATAGCTGAAAGCTCTGCCTCCCATTCTACTTTTGGAAATTCTTGGGATCACCAATAACCCTGCATCCTGGGAGCGTAAGGTTCTGGATGGGCGATAGGGTACTATGAGCTGTTCAAGATAAGATGGTGACTGACCATGAATAGCTTTGTAGGTGAGAACAAGGATTTTAAATTCTATTCTGAATTTAACTGGGAGCCAGTGCAGAGAAGCCAGTATGGGGGAAATATGGTCTCTGATATTAGTTCTAGTCAGTACACGCGCTGCTGCATTTTGGATTAACTGAAGAGTTTTTAAAATTTTGTTAGGGCAACCTGAAAATAAAGAATTACAGTAGTCCAGCCTGGAAGTAACAAACGCATGAACTAGTTTTTCTGCATCTTGTTGAGACAGGATGTGCCGGATTTTAGCAATGTTACGGAGGTGAAAGAAGGCGGTCCTTGAAATCTGTTTAACATGTGATTTAAAAGACAGCTCCTGGTCAAAGATAACACCCAGGTTTCTGACAGTGGTGCTGGAGGCCAAGGCAATGCCATCCAGATTAACTATGTTGCTGGATAATGAGTCTCTAATGTGTTTGGGGCCCAGCACAATGACTTCAGTTTTGTCAGAGTTTAACATTAAAAAGTTATGAAACATCCAGTTTTTAATGTCCTTAAGACATGACTGTAGATTAGCTAACTGATGGGTTTCATCTGGCTTCATTGATAAGTATAGTTGTGTGTCATCTGCATAACAGTGAAAATGTATGGAGTGCTTTCTAATAATTTTACCTACAGGAAGCATATATAGAGTAAATAGTAATGGTCCAAGCACAGAACCTTGTGGGACTCCATGACTAACCTTGTCATATCTTGATGATTCATCATTAACATGAACAAAATTATATCTATCAGATAGGTAGGACTTAAACCATCTTAGAGCAGATCCTTTAATGCCAATTTGGTGTTCCATCCTCTGTAGTAAGATGTGATGATCGATAGTGTCAAAAGCTGCACTAAGATCTAATAAGACTAGTATAGAGATAAGTCCTGCATCAGATGCAGTGAGGAGGTCATTTGTAACTTTTACCAATGCCGTTTCTGTGCTGTGATGCTTTCTAAAACCTGACTGAAACTCTTCAAATAGACTATTATACTGAAGAAAGCCACATAGTTGTTTCGCTACTGCTTTCTCTAGAATCTTTGAAAGAAAGGGGAGGTTGGATATTGGTCTATAGTTGGCTAGAACTTCTGGGTCTAGGGTAGGTTTTTTTAGGAGCGGTTTAATTACAGCTACTTTAAATGACTGGGGCACATAACCTGTTACAAGGGATAGATTGATAATGTTTAGTAGTGGATTTCTAATTAGGGGTAAAACCTCTTTGAGCAACCTAGTAGGTATGGGGTCTAGTATACAGGTTGATGATTTAGATGAAGATAATGTTGTCGTTAGTTCCTTAAGGTCAATTGGATGGAAGCTTTCCAAACACACATCAGGACTAATAACAGCCTCTATAATTCCTGTTGCTGAACTGGAATCTGTGGAGTGTAGGATATTTTCTCTGATAAGTCTAATTTTCTTATTGAAGAAGTTCATAAAATCATTACAGGTGAGGGCTCTAGGAATGCATGGTTCAATAGAATGATGGCTCTCAGTCAGCCTGGCTACAGTGCTGAAAAGGATCCTGGGCTTATTCTTGTTTTCTTCTATCAACGCTGAATAGTAGTCTTTTCTTGCTCGGCGAAGGGCCTTCCTGTATACTTTAAGGCTATCCTGCCAGGCCTTGTGTGGCTCTTCCAGTTTAGTGGAACGCCATTTCTTTTCAAGTTTATGAGTTTTCAGATGCAGTTAAAATATTTAATAAAGTGCTCGGGGGATACCCAGCCTACATTAACATCCTTTGCATATCAGTGCAATTAATTTGACAGCCCTCAACTTACCTGTTAAAATCAGGAAAACTGATATTGTCCCTTCAACACCCATCTTAATGTGAGTGGACTTTTGAATCTACAGCATTGAGAACAGAATCACTCACAGAAACTGCACAGACTAAAGTTTTGCAGTACAGTTTTTACTTCCCACTTTTACTTACCTTATAATGTTGATTTTGTGACACAAAATACATTTTACAGTCATAGATGAAAAGAATTAATAATCCACAAATCAAAATGAAGCAATAATTTCAGCATTCAAAGTTTTACACAATTTTATTTGATACAATTTTATTTGATGTCAAATGGGCGCATATATATGAAACGACAGGAACAAAAAGTGCATTTGTTCCAGGTGACAAAAGAAGAAATTTTGCCACAGAATAAAATGAAAAATTAATGAAATCCATTGTATGTTCGAAGATCTTGCAGCCCTCACTATCCAGCATTTACACCCACCGGTACAAATTTTTGTTAAAAAACAAACATTTGAAACCGTACTTACCCTGAACACAAACATACCAGATGAAAAGGTGTCAAACCTTTCTATCTGCTTTAGACTTTATTAAACTACTAATGTCGGTCCAGCTCACATCTGCAGTGTACGTGAACCTTCCTCACGGACAGGATGCGTCCATGTGGTCCTTTATGTTCAGCCGCAGAATAAAGGCTAATGGCGTGACTCACGGGTGATTGACTTGTTGAAAGGTTGTGAGACCTTAACCATGAACAAACCAAACTCACAATACAGAATTTCATCTGTCAATGTCATTTTCTTGGCTGAGAGTAGGACGGCCTACTGCCTTCGTTTTGTACACTGAAACAAGTTGCTGCTGCATTCCACCAATATGAACGCTGAAAGAGCTCACGACACACTGGTGGAAATATGGAGTTTTAGTAAAGTGGCAGGTGAGCGAGATGCATTATGTAGTAACGCCAAGTTACGTAATGATTTGACAATGTGTAGAATGGGGCCAAAGAAAACCATCCAGTTTTATGTTCATTGAGCTAAACTCAACGTGGGGGGTTGTCCCAGGCGTTATGAAATTAAACAGTTTATTAAATATGAATAATTTAGGAATGAGTTTTGATGAAACGAATGTAGGCCTCCCTTCCTGTTTTCTTCCATCAACTCTCAAGACTAATATACTGAGCAAACATCACTTCACAATTTGGTGTTTTCATCTGTTCTTTATTTTATCCTGCCACTCGCTCGTTAAGTATTTCCATTTTCTGCTACTTTAAACTTTTATTTTGGAGGCTGATATTGAACTTTTAGCCCACCACTGTTTTGTATTTATGTATTAGCATTCGGAAGAATTTCCTTTGCAGATTGTATTCCGCATCAGAACCAAGGTCATGCCCTTTAAATTTGCACATTCAATCGCACATGAACTTTTATTGTCAGCAAGATTAAAAAAATGATAATATTAATAAACACTCATACACTGATTCTGATAATGATAAAGACGTTTTGCCATGATGATAAGCCTTACATATTTAAGTTTCTTTTACTTGCACTTTTAATACTTACATATAAATTATCAGAACACACATTTTAATATCAGAAGCTTAAGTAGTACTCATACTATTAATATATTTAGGTTGTTTTTTTGTTTTTTTTTATGACACTGCAAGCGACACTCATTAACTTGTGGGAGCTGCACTTCTTTATGACTAAAGACTTATAATATGGTATATTTTTTAATAACCAATGAACATTAATGTCCTTATCTGTAGCCATGGTATGTTAGTAACAATTAAGCTTAATTAAACAAATAAAATTTGTTGAAAATGGGGCATCCGGTGGGCTGCTACCCTAAACACCGGCGCCAACGGTTGTCTCCGTCCACCATGACGTTGATTTTGGCGCTAGAAGTGCTGAAATGTAATCAGCTCGAGTCTTTGGGAGTGCAGGGTAATTCAGTGGTTGCTATGACTATAAGACTTAAGGAACCACCGTGGGTTAATTAGCACCATCTAGTGGTGAGGTAGTAGAATGCACGCAAACCTCCCTGCCTCCTCCCTCTCGTAGGAGAACTACGGTGGCCATCTGTGTGTGATCCTCCATTTACAGTAACCCAGGTTAAGGCACTTTGGACAAACTTCTTGTACTTTTTCTTCTTCTTTGTCGTCTTTTATTGGAATGAGCCTTTTCATTGGCTGTATTTCAGTATACAAATATATACAGAATACAAAGACTTTTAGCCTGTTCTCAACTACCATAGCAACACATTAATCTAAGATGGTCCTGCTCCTGTGTGACTATAAATTGCCAAGATTACATCAGCACTAAGGTTGTTTATTTATGCACCAATGTAAACACAGTTACAAAGATTATATTACATGACTGCTGATAGATATTCTTAAATTCTACAAATTGCTCCTTTAAAGCCCATTTTTGGATGACTAAGAAGGAGTGGGGGGAGAAAGAGTGAGCAATATTTAGTAATAGACCCGCGCTAAGTTTCCTCTTGACATTTCTCAAAATGAACTGGCCCGATAATAAAATATTCTATACTTAAATTCACTACCTATAGGCCAAATGTAGATTTTACAAACTATTTGAATGGTTTTTGAATACCTTTTGAATCGTTACTGAGAAAAATGTACACGTCTTTAAAGGCACGATGATCATTTACATCACTTGTCAGTGGTTTTCATTTTGAGATCCGTGTAATTACAGCTGAATATTCTATTTTACACATAATGTAAAATTACTTTTAATTTAGCTGGAGAGTTCTTTCTCAGCCCCCTTAAACCACTTAAACTGATCCCCAGCACAAAGGAGTCCCACCATTCTACTCTGAAGTGCGTATTGTCAGGATAGTTGTTTTAGTGTCAGTGTCTTGTCACTCGCCGTGCGGTCGGCCCGTGTTGCTTTTGCATCACCGTTCCACAGACAGAGTTTTTGCTGCCTTGTTAAGAGTTTTACTAGTAACCCGAGGTTGTTACTATCTTCCTCAAAGTGTTCTTGTTTATGCCTCTGTTGCATTACCAAACCAGCTGATGATGCAAAAATATGGGCTTTTTCAGTTGAGTGCACTGGTCAAATGTCAATTTCCAAATACTAGATACTTTATTAACCTGAATGTCAGCACAAAAGGACAGATAACAGACATTATTGGGTCAAAATTCCCACAGCTCTGCACCTGAAACCAACGTTTCCATTGCTTGAGTCAAGGACGTTCAAAACGGCTATATCACACAACCTGAGAGGAGACACTTATTACAAGAAAGCCACAGACAAACATGCTGGGAACCAAGGTCATTTCTAGGAAAAGAATTAGGGCCAGGCGTGAGAATTTAAAGTGGACAAGGACAAAATGCCTCGTATGGTTGAACAGGTGAAACTTCAGAATCTGCTTTAGTGACAAAGAAATTCTTCTCTTTTGGCTCACAAGCGTAAGCTGCATGCAGTTCAGAGGGATCATGCAGCATCACAAGACACAATGAAACAACCGATCGCGTTGTTTGATCCTGAAGGTGTGGAGCTCAGACGAACGCCACGTCTGCAACGTTTTTCTCTAAAATTGTATTTCAACGTTCGCCTTCATTTCAAAGTGCATAATAATAGAAAATAAAAATCTTCACGCTCTCATCAGTTTTCCTCATGCCTGGCTTTAGTCCTCTTCCGCACGTTTCCCCGAGCAGGACCTGGGAGGTTTTTTTGAAACTTTCCACCCTTTTTCTCCAACACTGCAAACACAAAAACCCAGTTTTTAAACTCTGAACCTTTAGCATTTTTGAAACAATAGCAAGTAAAGAGTTTATTTGCAAAATGAAAAAATGCACTGCACTTGCAATTTGCTTTATTGCTCCACAACGTTGCAGTTCTCAGAACATGATCAGAATCAGCCTGATGAGAATTGCCCGTTGCTGCAGGCCAAAGGCATCGATTTGAAGGAGCAGCTACATGATGGTCCTGCTGCTGGTGGAATAAAGGAACGTAGACCAAAGGTTCAGGCAGACAGACATGTCCTCCCGCACCACATCAGGAGGATTCTTTTTGCAATAGAGCCATCAAGTGGCTAAAAGTAAAATGCAAAGTCATTACGCATCAGAAATACAGTGTTATTGTAATCTTGTTGAACTTCGTAGGATATAACAGTAATTAAGTTGAGAATATCATATCTGTATATGTAATTGATTATATATCTAAACTAAAAAAAGGTTTTGATAAGATAAGTTTCACATCCCATTGAGTTAAACAAAAAATACACACCAAGACCTAACATTATTAGTATCCAGTGACAGGAAGTTTAAATAATACATATAAGATGTACATAACTAATAATAATTAACCATCATATTGGCACTTGAAATTAAGTCATCTCTAGCTTAATTATTTATACTTGGCTATGTTTAAGTTTACTATCGGCATTAATTCCACATGAAAGGTTGTACATTTTAAATATTGAATCAGTATTACTGTAAAAATCATTTAAAAAATGAGTATGTGCACACACACAAATATATATATATACAGTGTGAGAAATAAGTATTGAACGCATCCACATTTTTTTCCATAAATATATCTCCAATGTGACTATTCACAGGAGTAATGGCCATCCACTTGTGGATAAATGGCCCCACTAGTACTTGTTGGACGATTCCTAAGTTTTGAAATACCTCCATAACCAGTTCCATTGATATGGTTTGCAACAGACAGGTTGCAAAAGTCTCAGAAAAAGATGTGTCAAAATGTGTTTTCTTTAACCCATCGAGAGATGATTTTTGTGTGACACCTTCATACCAAAAAATCCTTTATAGCCCATCAATATGTCCTTACTAAAGCTGATTACTGAGTTACAGATAGGAGGAAGAATGACTTTCTAACAAGTTGGGATTTTAGCTGTTCCTTGCCTTAGTGTACTGCTTTTTCTTAAAGTGTCCACTTTAATTGTCCTGTTTCGGTCCACTTTATTGCATACAACTTTATTTTTGGACTTAAATGTTTTTTATTTCTTTATATGTGTGGATCTCTTGAATTAATACGAAAATCTGTTGAAAATTTCCTGTGAAAAGCCTCAAAGGTAATATTTTTATCACCAAAACCCACTTAAATGACCTTACAAATGTGGGGGGGAAAAAAGCAAAATTTTAACAATCCTAATATAATGCAATAAAAACACATTATCATAAAATATAATTTACTAATTAATACAATTATCTCAGTATCATATAAAGACACAAAGATTTGGATATATCTTAAAATGGATTCAAGGATTCCTTCTCCCCGCTGCCCTGGTGCATATCTTTTGCAATGCCACTTGTCAGGGTTTAATTCCATGACAAAAAACACAAGTTATTAATTGTCACGTCAGAGTCAGCAGATAATCCTGAGAACTGTTGTTTGCATTCCACTCAGGTGAACTAACCAGATAGCAGGAACTGCTGGTTTACCAGTTAACCTGTGAGGAACTCAGGCATTTCTCACATTTATTTCCTGTTAATTGTTATAACGTAGAATTGTTTTGGACGTGGCAGAGAGATTACTGACTTGAATTTTGTGAATTTCCATAATATCCATGCATTGCTGTGGTTGATGTCAGGGTCTGGGGTTTGTTATAGTTTTTGTTTTGGGTCTTTCTTGTTGTGGTCCTTTTTCCACTCCCCCCTCCCTCTTATGGTGTTTTTCAGCAGGTGTGGCTGGCACACCTGATTCCCATTAGCCGGTAATCAACCTCTCCATAAGACCCCGGTCATCACTCCTCCACTTCGACAGATGATTCCGGTCTACCTGTACGTGCCTCGCTGTGTTTCTTCGTCTCAGTCGCCAGTGTGTAAGCTGCCACCCCTTCGCTCTTCAGCAGCCTCCCCGTGGTCAGCCGGCTCCCGTCTCCTCCGCCGAGTGTGTGAAGACCTGGATTTTCCTTATACCTCTCATCCTGCGTAACTTCCAGGGTTCATTAAAACAACTTAAACTGTTCGCTCGTGTATGGCTCCGCTATTATTGGTCCACATTAACGGAACGTAACAGTTGGCAGGGTATTTCTCCTGATATTTCTCCTCAAAATCTCATTATGTTAGGTCTCGGCAATCAAATCAATGTTTTTTTTAACATGCATATTGATATAAACACTGCGGCAGCACTGGAGGGATGACAATTGGTACTTTGACAAAGTATTACAATAAGATTTTTACTTAACAATAATCATTAATGTGAATTTAGATAGTGGAGAAGGTGACAGCAAATGTTAGAACAGATAGATGGCTCTAAGTCAAGGAAATTACATGATTTTACTGTAAAATGGCCTTTAAACGGGAAAAAGACACTATCACGATATGACAGGGTCATATGAGAAGTCATGAAATCTGTTTCTTTTTGTGATATTACATCCGAGTTACATTTTCCCCCCATTATGAAAAAAACTGCGAAGATGCACCATCAAGGCAAAATGAATGAAAGGCTTGTTGCAGAAGTAGATCATTTCTTGTTACTGTTTTAGCCCCCTGCTCTGCTGGAAAAATGGCAGCGTTGTACTCATTTTATTCTGCTGACGTCTTAAATTAAGCTTTAGGAAAGAATAAGCCGGGGCTTGACTATCTGTAAATTTATTCAGTAGTATGAATGGAAACAACATAATGTGATGCCCTTGTTTGATTGTTTTAGATGGTAAATATACTTAATTTTTAATTATATTTCATAACAAATTGGATAAAAATAATTAACAATACAGTATACACAAGGTTGTGTTCATCACAAAGATACGCTGAATATACAAAAATACACGTAAGATTACTGAATACACTTTACACTCTATTTAGACATTTAAATACATATAAATGAGAAAAGTCACTGGATAATCATACAAGCCATTGTTACAACATGTGAGATTTCACGAACACCATGATATTCAACATCACGCTGATTTGGATTCGGGCTGATAGAATAATTACAGTATTGGCTTGAATGCAACCTACATTGATAGTTCTTACTGTATGTGGAGAAAGCTGAAATCGATGTGAATCATCTCAGGATATATGAACGATTAATAACTTTAAGTCTCGGTTGGCTAATTGTGTCAGGCTGTCTCCTCGTTCAATAAACTTCAGAAAAGTACTTGTAAATTCTGGGCTATGTTGTTCAGTGTTTGGAAGCTCTTTCCAAGCTGTATAATGTTTGATACCCGGAAAGGTTTTCTTGGATAATTCATGGTAACAAAGTCCATTATCATACCAGTGGCCGGAGTCACTCTCTAATGTAGTTTCATGCAGCTATCAGCAAAGACAATATTGTTGGCTTGACAGTAGCCCTGACAACAGCACAAGGCAGGATGCAGTGATGAGACTGATCTTGTGGCTTACTCCACTTGAGACTGTGAATGTTGAAGAGGGAAGAGAAATTGCTTTAATGAACAGCTCAGTCAAACTTTGGATCATTAATGAACTAGTATTCTGCTTTACTCACGTGTGCCATCCACTAAAATGGAAGCGGGGTCGATGTTGAAGGCCGTGATGTTTGAAGCTGCATTGATCAAAGTACTTGCAATTTGGTTGGCACTGGGAACAGATGTGGATGCAAATTGAAGATCCCCCGTGTTGATGATTGAGCCATTGCTGCCGAAGAAATCATGGAAAGAAAGAGATTATATTAATAGAAATTTATAACAAGTACTTTTATAATATTTTCAACAGAACTTCAACAAAATTATTACCGGAACGAAACCACTCTGAATGAACGGAATGAAGAATATTCCCTCTGGTAGAAAGGTTCCAGCTACACAGACACAAGCACACCAATTGTTAAGTACAGGAATTTTGAAACATGTATTATTTTACAGTCTCCATCCACTCTGATGGGAAATTTACTAGCAGAAAGGAGAAAATGCAACAATATTGTGACTAAATAATTATCATGTGATACATTAGGAAGCCTACAATTTACCAGGATTTCTCTTTTAAAAGAAAAATACCGTCAGGACATACCGTCGACCTTATTAGCGTAGCTCGAGTAGTAAACGCTGAAGATGATGAATCGAGCAAGTCATTCGTAAATGTCTCTCCAGCAGATCTGAAAGTCAACTGCCTTGTTGTGGTTGCCTCAGCGATTGTAGTATTTGTAGCTGTGGTGGTTGTAGGAGTCGTTGTGGTTGTATTTGAAGCTGAGGTTTCTGTAGTTGCAGCAGTGGTATTTGTATGTGTAGCAATTGTGGTAGTTGGAGCTGCAGTTGTTGCTGTCAAAAAATCACAAACAAAGCAATATGAGAAATAGGTAAAAGAAACACATTAGGAATAAATTTGTCTTTCTCATGTTTGTCAAAATCAGTTATGGTGTTTGCCTTAAAAGTGAATATTTTACACCCTATCATGTGACGTCTGAATGATCTTAATTAGAATTTCAGATGACTCTCTGGATACCATACATCATACTTGGATTATTTAGACATTTTATCTCTGATGTGTATTGTAAATTAAGACAACTATGTCGTTTTAACCGTCGTTTTGGTGTTTATTTAAACAAGATGAACACCAGGCTAGTGTTTACTTACTAATTGCTTGGATTGAGTTCCTGTCAATTGTGATGTTGAAGGTGTTGTTGGGGTTAGAAATAGCTGTAACTAAGGTTTCTGCGACATCATTAGCCTCTGGGGTACTATTTTGTGATGCAGTGTTGTTGAACTCAATCCCCATTTGAGCTTCAGTAGCAGCAGCTCGTGTAACGGTTTCAGCTGGCCTGTATGAAAAAAAGCACAAATCGTAATTAGATAATAATTACACTGAACGTGTATGCATCAGTGTTATTATTGGGATAGAAAAAATACTTCGAATCAATGATCACAAGCTGTTAAGTAAAGCAAAGTCAGTGAAAGTTTCAAAAATTAAAATGTTACCTAAAGGACACTACGAAACTGCGGATGAAAATGTCACCATATTCTGTTCTGTAAATGGTATCATACTGTGGGGGAGGAAAAGCAATCAGAAAACCATAAGTAAACAACTAAAGCCATTAATAGAAAATAAAATTCTACATTTCAAACACATTTTTAAAAAAATATACAAAACTCACGACCACAATGTCCTTACCACTGTGACAACTTTTGCTTCAAGTTCCTTAAATTTATCGCTATTTGAATCAGTGAAGTCTTCTACAAAGGGTTCTTCCAAAGTTGCTGCAATAACCACAACTGTAATTGGAGCTGCAGTAGTAGCAGTAGTAGTAGTAGTGGTGGTGGTGGTGGTAGTATTAGTAGTAGTTGTTGTTATATTTGTGGTTGAACCTTCAGTTGTACTTGAGGCACCAGATGTCATAGAAGCAGACATAGTTGAGGCACCAGGTGTCGTTGAGGCTTCAGTTGTGGTTGATCCACCAGTTGTAGTTGAGGCATCAGTAGCTGTTGAACCTTCAGGTGTAGTCGAGGCAGCAGTAGCTGTTGAACCTTCAGCCGTAGTCGAGGCATCAGTAGCTGTGGAACCTTCAGGTGTAGTCGAGGCAGCAGTAGCTGTTGAACCTTCAGCCGTAGTCGAGGCATCAGTAGCTGTGGAACCTTCAGGTGTAGTCGAGGCAGCAGTAGCTGTTGAACCTTCAGCCGTAGTCGAGGCATCAGTAGCTGTGGAACCTTCAGGTGTAGTCGAGGCAGCAGTAGCTGTTGAACCTTCAGCCGTAGTCGAGGCATCAGTAGCTGTGGAACCTTCAGGTGTAGTCGAGGCAGCAGTAGCTGTTGAACCTTCAGCCGTAGTCGAGGCATCAGTAGCTGTGGAACCTTCAGGTGTAGTCGAGGCAGCAGTAGCTGTTGAACCTTCAGCCGTAGTCGAGGCATCAGTAGCTGTGGAACCTTCAGGTGTAGTCGAGGCAGCAGTAGCTGTTGAACCTTCAGCCGTAGTCGAGGCATCAGTAGCTGTGGAACCTTCAGGTGTAGTCGAGGCAGCAGTAGCTGTTGAACCTTCAGCCGTAGTCGAGGCATCAGTAGCTGTGGAACCTTCAGGTGTAGTCGAGGCAGCAGTAGCTGTTGAACCTTCAGCCGTAGTCGAGGCATCAGTAGCTGTGGAACCTTCAGGTGTAGTCGAGGCAGCAGTAGCTGTTGAACCTTCAGCCGTAGTCGAGGCATCAGTAGCTGTGGAACCTTCAGGTGTAGTCGAGGCAGCAGTAGCTGTTGAACCTTCAGCCGTAGTCGAGGCATCAGTAGCTGTGGAACCTTCAGGTGTAGTCGAGGCAGCAGTAGCTGTTGAACCTTCAGCCGTAGTCGAGGCATCAGTAGCTGTGGAACCTTCAGGTGTAGTCGAGGCAGCAGTAGCTGTTGAACCTTCAGCCGTAGTCGAGGCATCAGTAGCTGTGGAACCTTCAGGTGTAGTCGAGGCAGCAGTAGCTGTTGAACCTTCAGCCGTAGTCGAGGCATCAGTAGCTGTGGAACCTTCAGGTGTAGTCGAGGCAGCAGTAGCTGTTGAACCTTCAGCCGTAGTCGAGGCATCAGTAGCTGTGGAACCTTCAGGTGTAGTCGAGGCAGCAGTAGCTGTTGAACCTTCAGCCGTAGTCGAGGCATCAGTAGCTGTGGAACCTTCAGGTGTAGTCGAGGCAGCAGTAGCTGTTGAACCTTCAGCCGTAGTCGAGGCATCAGTAGCTGTGGAACCTTCAGGTGTAGTCGAGGCAGCAGTAGCTGTTGAACCTTCAGCCGTAGTCGAGGCATCAGTAGCTGTGGAACCTTCAGGTGTAGTCGAGGCAGCAGTAGCTGTTGAACCTTCAGCCGTAGTCGAGGCATCAGTAGCTGTGGAACCTTCAGGTGTAGTCGAGGCAGCAGTAGCTGTTGAACCTTCAGCCGTAGTCGAGGCATCAGTAGCTGTGGAACCTTCAGGTGTAGTCGAGGCAGCAGTAGCTGTTGAACCTTCAGCCGTAGTCGAGGCATCAGTAGCTGTGGAACCTTCAGGTGTAGTCGAGGCAGCAGTAGCTGTTGAACCTTCAGCCGTAGTCGAGGCATCAGTAGCTATTGAACTTTCAGGTGTAGTCGAGGCATCACTAGCTGTTGAACCTTCAGGTGTAGTCGAGGCATCAGTAGCTATTGAACTTTCAGGTGTAGTCGAGGCATCAGTTGTTGTTGATGCATCTGCCTGTGTAATAATAAACTCCACGGCCGCTTAGAACATAGGAAATAATGTGTTTTTAAAAAAGTTATTTTTCAGAGCACTGTTAATTCCTTTACTTCAAATGCCATTGCTTTATAGTAATTCCTGACTTACCCATTAATATTATCAATGTTGATAACACTGGTCCAACCATCCTCTCTACTGTTGTACCTGAAACGTTTGACATCGCAGTGAGTTAAAGACAAAAATATACACTTGGGATTTGAGGATACATCTTAAGTCAGTTAAAAATCAATACAGCAAAATTGTGTTTTGATATTTTTTCAACGGTAGCGCTGTCTGCATGCAGAGTACGGACAGATGCACAGAAAAAGGACATTGCTGTGAGGTTTAGTGGGACATCTGAGGCGAGTTACAGCTTTCTTCCACCAAAGCTTAGCAGCCACTGCCGCGCTCATGTCCAAACAGAAACTACTGGAGCTGCCCTCGCGCAAGCTAATCGCCGATGTCGCCATGCACTGGAATAACAGTCCGATATGATATGAACAATATCTCGCACAGCATGCGGCTGTGACAGCAGCAGGATGTCGGACATAATGCTCGTGAAATTGACACTGTGGATAGACATCAGTCATGTTGATATAGTGAGACTCTTTAAGCTTCTTAAGTGAGCAGGAAAAAAATCATATCATGCCTTTGATATTGTTTTTAGAAAAAAACATGTAAATTCCAAGCTTGGATGATAGTGCATAACCTGCGTTATTTAAAAAGAATGACCTTATTTGTTATTTTAGAGTATTTTTTGGGGTTGTAAATTGTTTTAAATTCAATTTTTGGAGATTTTAGTGATATTTCCAAAGAAGGTATTTTCACTTTTACTTTTCACATGGGAACGACTAAAGAAATGTGCAGTGTTTTTTTGGTTTTCAATTTTTAAAAAAAAACCCAACCTCAAACAAGACTACATTTTTTTTTTGAAAAAAAGAAAGTGAGATGCAAATATTTTCTAACTTTTTTTGTCTAAGAAAAAAAAATAAGGAAAAAATGGGATTCAAATCGAATTATGGGTTGAATGTATCGTTACATTCCCAATGTACACCAGCAGGTAACATTATTAGTGTCCAGTGACAGGGAGATTAAAAAAAACAATACACGTAGGATGTATGAACCATACAAAGAATGAACCTTAATATTTGCTCGTAAAATTAAGTAATCTGTATTTATGTATTATTGGCTATGCAAAATGTTCGAGTTCACTGTTGGCATTCAGTCCTCATGAGACTTAGTACATTAAATATTAAATTGGTATTAATTTAAAATGAAAATAAAAATGATTGCATATACTATATTGCTTGTATATTAGAGCCTGAGAGATACATCGGTTTGGCAGATATTATCAGCCGACACAGACATGTCGGTATTGGCTTATATGTTATCAATATCGGAAGATCTAAAAAGAATACATTGCAGAAACAGATGTGGTGAATTGCATTCAATTTCCAGTGAAGGTTGCTGTTTCATCGCACTGCTGTCATATAAGACAATTAAAGTTCATTGTTAATCAGTCAAATGTTCCGTCTCTGTATCTTATCTTTGCGATAAATGTTAGCGAAGCTCATTTGGGGGATCAAAGCGAAGAATTTGTGCAAAATCTGCCGACATAATTATATCTGCACTTTTCTACTCCCTAACGTCAGTATTCGCTGCATAAATTGCATATCGGTCGGGTTATTATGTATTTATGTATTGTGGGAGAAATATGTGTTGAATGATTCAACATTTTTTTTCACAGTAAATATTATCTCTACTGAGGTATTTTGGTGTATTTTGGTATATTGAACATACAAACCAAATTCATTTAGGGTTTAGTGGAGAAGCCTTTGTTTGTGATGACAGCTTTATGATGCTTCCTGTTTGAAGGTTCTAATTGCACACAGTGCTCAGGTGTGAGTTTGTCCCATTTTTCTAAACAGATTATTTTTTAAATCTAGAAGAATCCGGGGAGCCCTCTTGTGAACCCTGATCCTAACATCCTATCCCAAATGTTCAGAAGGATTTTAGTCAGATGACTCTCTGAGTCATTCCGACATCTTGAGTTTCCTTTTTCTGAAATCGATTTAGAGTCATTTGCATACCGCAAATGACGCTTTGGATTGTTATGCAACTGGAATGTCTGATCCTTATCTTCCTGGCAGATGGCAGCAGATATACTTCAATAATCTTGCAGTACAAGGCTCAAATCATCGTTGCTTCATCTATTTGAGGTCTGGCAACACCATGAGAAGAGAAACAGCCCCATACCTTCATGCTTCTACCTAGTGTTTTGTGGTGAATGGCGTATTTTTGTCTTTTGGGGTGAGTCCACATAGAGGCCACGGCAGCACAGTGTCTATTGTTTTCTCTGTAACAGTTGTAAATCTTTCTGGAGCTCTTCCTGAGTGGTCCTTGGCTCTTGGGCTACTCCGATTATCCCTTGAGTACCTGATCAGAAATCTTGTGAGGAGCTCCTGTGTGTGGCTGGTTAATTGCGGAGTAATGCTCCTTCCACTTGTGGATAAACGGCCCCAGGGGTACTTACTAGAAGATTCATAAGTTTCGATATCCTCCATAACCAGTTCCATTGATATGTTTTGCAGCGGACAGGTTGCAGAAGTCTAAGAAAAGCTCTTAGCTGTAACCCATCAGGAGGTGCTTCTCGTGTGACACCCTCATGACAAAAAAACCTTTTTATAGCCCATCAATATGTACTTACTCATACCCATACCAATTTGCACAGCTAGGAGGAAGAATAACTTTGTAACGACTTGGGATTTTAGATGGTTCCTTGCCTTGGTGTACTGCTTTTTTTGTTAACTTTCTTCGATCTGTTTCAATCCACTTCATTGCACATAACTTTATTTAAGGACTTAAAAGTTTTTCATTCTTAATATGTGCGGACCTCTGCAATTATTGCCAAAATGTGGTGAAAATATCATGTGAAAAGCCTCAATTGATATATATTAATTATTAATTGTATTAATATTTAAACAATCCCCCTATATATATATATACAGAAACATCTGTGCTGAGTATGGGCTGGAGGTTCCAGGATCAAAGTGGGCAACACATCCAAAGGTGATTGAGAACAACTGAGCCAATATCCTGTGGGACTTCCAGATCCAGACCGATAAGATGGTGGTGGTTAACTAACCAGATATCGTGGTGGTCGACAAGCAGGAGAAGAAGGCGGTAGTGGTAGATTGGCGCAATCTCAAGTGATAGCAACATCAGGAAGAAGGAACACAAGAATCTCCAGAAATACCGGGGCCTGAAAGAGGAGCTGGAAAGGATGTGGGGAGTGAAGGCGTCAGTGGTACCAGTGGTGATTGAAACACTCTGGGCTGTAACCCCCAAGCTGGGAGAGTGGCTCCAACAAATCCCAGGAGCAACATCTGAGATCTTTGTCCAGAAGAGCGCAACATCGAAAAGACAATTGACATCTTACGATAGCTAGATTTCAACAAAATTATATAATTTAATAAAGAAGCATGGTCATAAAATATGACTTACTAATTCATTAAATTATCTCTGTGTTATAAACAGACACAAAAATATACTTACCCAAAGCAGTCGTCCCAGTTTATGATTTTTGGCATTAATTTGGCAAATGGCTCAGAAACTTCGAAAAGACAATTGACATCTTACGATAGCTAGATTTCAACAAAATTATATAATTTAATAAAGAAGCATGGTCATAAAATATGACTTACTAATTCATTAAATTATCTCTGTGTTATAAACAGACACAAAAATATACTTACCCAAAGCAGTCGTCCCAGTTTATGATTTTTGGCATTAATTTGGCAAATGGCTCAGAAACTCCTCACGCCCTCTGCCCTGGTGCACATCTATTGTGTTTCCACCTGTCAGTGCTCATAAATAGTGCTGCAAAAGAAATGACGTGTGGCAAAAACGGGTGGTACCAATGGAAACAATAGAAGACAGATCTGCAAAGACTTCCACATTCGCTGGACTGGTTTGCATTCCACCCAAGTCAACTAACTATGTTGGGATCTTTCACTGGTAAAGCTGGGAGATTCTCAAATATTTCTAAGATGTATTTGCTGCTCACAGATGTAACATGAGGTTGTTTTAGAGGTGGCAAATAAACTATCGACTTGAATTTTGCGAAATTTCCACAATTTGCATACTTAAGTGCTTTAGTTGAAGGCGTCTGGATTTTCTTTTTGGTTTTGAAGACGTTCCAGCTTTCACCCGAAAGCCTTCTTCAGTTCAGATTTGAAACCAGCAGCCGGTGCTGTCAGCAACAAAACAAGCCCAGTTGGACCTCTCTAACTCAATTCTTTCTGGATTTAAAGCCAAAAAAACCATGCATTTTGACCTTTGGCCATCAAAATCTAAATATGTGTAAGACAGGGTAACACACACGACCGATGGAAAAATTAATGAGAAATCAGTGTCTTTTCTTAGAGTTTCTGAAATAAATTTCCTTTCACACAGTTCCGTTATCCGTGACACAAGGTAACTTGAACTTGAAACTCAAGGTCTATTTCAGGTGAGATACAGTAAATGACTGTCAGGATCATCGAGTACAATTTGTGAAGGGAATGTTTCAAGCCATCGGCATGAAATTCGCTTTGCACTACCTGACTATCGTGTGTCAGCGGTACGGATTTGAATTAGTATATGGGCTTACATAATGCCATTGTTTATTTCCATTTGTTAAAACAATATGTGTGCAATTACTTAGTTAGCAATAGACAGTTAAAATTAAATCAAATTTGATTGTATTTTATAAAGAAAAAGCAATTGAAATGTTGTAAATTAATAATAAATAGTAAATAATGCAGACAAATGTTGCAGAGGCTAGTGGAATCACCACACTGGTGTCATCTTGTGCGTAAAAATGTTGAATTGCACATTTATTAAGTGCTTTAACAGAGATTATGCAATATCGATACGTATATTGCGTATTGCGATATAGCTTAAAAAGTATCGCGACATAATTTATAAGCCATATCGCATTGCCCTACACATGAGTGACAACATCACGACCATTAACTTGGGTCAAGCTCTCCAGCAATTGAACCCAGTGTCATTTTCATTATGGCTGCCGGAGAATATGATAGAAATGTAGCCTAAAGAAATTGTTAAATTAACACTAACACTTATTAATGTGTTACAAAGAATAATATCTTAGTATATGACTGAAACAACTAATACAATAAAACTATTTTGTTTTCCTTCTTCCTTTCCTTCAGAAATACAGTATATGCAGCGAAGCAGGCTCAATATAAAGGAGTCATTTGTAAGAGGAAGAGTCTTATTCACAGTTTGTCGATTGCCAAGGATTTGGCATTTTATTGGTATTTTACAACCAGGGACGAAGCCTCAACAATCAACTCCGTTACATATTATACCTGTAAAGTCTAATCTTAAACGTGTGGAAAATACTGTATTTTACAATGCAGGTATCCTTAATAGCTCATCTTTGCTGAAACAGAACATCATTTTTTAAGATACAAAAACCATCTATACTAACTGGAAAAGCTATTTGTCGAATTTTAAAACAATCTCTTCAACTGATTTACAATCCCACTTAAAGTCATCAACAGGCATGTGACCAGCAGACCCTTGACCTCTGACCTCATTATGCGGGACAATCACAGTGAAAAAAATACATTGCTGCCATATTTTGCATCATCATCATCACAAAGACAAGAAATTGACTTTTTACAATTGCTTAAAAATGGCCATATTTCAACAATTAACAATTATTAGATGCAATTAAAAAAACATTATCACAAAATATAACTTACACACAAAAACATACTTACTGAAAGCAATTGTCCCAGTTTATGGTGTTTTTTTAGATCTGCATTAATTTGCAAACTGAATCAGAGACACCTTACCTATTTTCTCTACCATGGTATGCATCTCTGATGCCACCTGTTCAGGGCTTATAAATATATATACATATATTGCTGCCATCTGAAATGGCCGTGTTGTGGCATGGAGCAGTAAAATGGAAAACAACAGAGCAGCAGCAGCAGCTGAGACCTATTTTGTCAGTCACTGGACAGTCCTGAGCACTTTTTATTATTTCCTATGTAGTGATATAACAGTAAAAAAAAAAAAGATTTTTGTCTGGAGCTTTTTTAATTTCCACAAGCCCCAGTGGTTTCAATTCCGCTCTTGGTGCTTATCACGGCTGAGATGACAATCATTCTTTTATTTCAGAAGTAAAATTTGACAGCTGCATCTCTTACAGAAGATCTGTAAAGACCACAATGGCTACAACATAGCTGAGCATTTCGTTATTTTTCATTATATAATTATGCAAATACATGGTGGGTTGGGGAACATTGGTGCAAAACACGACTGACAGAATACAAAGGCAACAGACCAATGTCATGGATTCCAAATAAAGAAAAGACCCAACCTGTCCTGGCATTCACCGACTGTGACATTACACTCGATACTTTCTTTGACTTTCAGGCTTCACTTCCAGGACAGTGCGCTCATAGTGACATACAAACAGTGTGAGGGGCTGGGCCTTGAGAAAATGTTAGTTTTTCCCGCCATAATCACGCTACAGGGTATATGTCATGATATTTCTCCTTAAAAGCTCCTCATAAATGTGAGGTCTGAGCAACAGAATGCACTGTGCACTGACATCAGCTAAGTCACAAAGATACGGTTAACGATTTTTACCAAGTTCACAACAACAAAAATTTTACAACTCGGTCGTAGGTGCTGTCCATGAATCTGTGGTCAGAGACAATTTTCCAACACTTGTCAAACGGCTGCCCAGCTCAGCTGCTTTATCATGATGGGACGTATACTCCACCTGGAGAAGCACTATCAAACACCAGGGAACCCTCACCCTCACAAATGCATGTCAGCAAAAAAAACTTTTTCTGGTGATACAGGTAGTCATAGATGGTTGATTAGTGCACCCACCGACACCTTCTGGCAGGGGCTTCGCTCTCCAATGACAGAACATAGCTGTTGTTGATCTGTGATATGCTAGCTTTGCCTGGCAGCGTTTGCACTGCGCCTCATTTTCATTTATTTTGTCGAACCCGTTCCTTATGGAACTTTTTGACAAATGCAGTTTTCCGTGCATGTTTCTGCTGGTTGTATAGCTACTTTATGGTGTAAGAGCTCTCGGAGTTCTGACAAATGTGATACTGACAGGGATTTTCCTGCCATTGTTCAGGTCCGATGGTCCACCAGGCCAACGTCAGGCCAAAAAATGTTATTTATTTATGCTTAGTACTGTTCATTTTTCACTAACTCAAGGCTGGGCGATTGACAATATATATAATGGGACAAGAGATATTTTCCTCTATCGTTCATATTGCCTTTTTAGCAATGCATTGGCTGCGACCTTACTCACAGCATCTTTTCACGTCATTCGGCTCCTGTTTTACCTTCGCAGTCTTGAGTAACAACTAAAGACACGTTTCCACCAAAGATTGAGTAGTACGGTCCAGTAGCCAAACCGTGTCACCTGCGTAAGTAGCGTGACATCATAGAAACTGGGTACAGTTTCTTTGTTTCTTTATTAAATGATGGAGGACATCCAGTATTTGCTGTTGACAGTTTCTGTTTGAGTAAAGGCTGCATACAGCACGGAGAAAGATGGCCTAACCATCGCAGGGAAGGTCGACCAATGAACAGACTGCAGTGGCTTTATCCCCCTCTTTATGGTACGATTTAGGTCTGGTTGGTGCCCCAAGCGAAGTGTGACAAAACTGGCACGGTACGGTTCACTATTTGAGGGTAACATTCACGGCTTTATTATTTTGTCACGTCTTTTTAAATATCAAATCACAAACTGCAATACATCACCAAAATTATTTAATGGTCAAAATGTATTAAGAACACCCCCCCCAAATAAAGTCTTATTACCTAATCCTTCAAAGCAAACAAGAAATTCCAGATGCGTCTCAATAAATACCTCCAGTCACTGTGAGTATCTGTTAAGAGGACACACAGACAAGAGGATAAATAACTGGCCTAACCACAATAAACTTGCCTTTGTTACTTCAACAATACTTGCTATTAAAACATCCATTAGAGTGGAAGCTGAGTTGGCTGTTTAGATTAGCAGTCCTCTGTAAATAATCAATGGATAGCTGAGCTAACCGCACTAACCCGTGACTTCTCAGCTGTGCCAGTGACGTCACACGCAATAAATAAAATAAAATAAAATGCCATCAAGACTTGCTGAGGGTGGAATGTGTCATTTGTACATTTCATGAATATTGGATGGGTTTGCTTTTTTTATGCTTGAGTTGAACGCATGTCAGTGCAGTTCACCGTCTTTAGCATTGCTGATATGCAGAAATTGGAGCACTCGTATATCTCACAGAGTAAAATGAGAAGACTGATAGCACTCATATATGAAAACTACAGCCAGCAACCACAGTTAGTGTTTGAACGGGGACATTTTCCCCTTTTTTTTGCTTATGAACACCACAGGAATAGATTTGAATAAAAAGCTGTTAAGCTGTAAGTGAACTGTAGATATTCTGCCTTAATTTAAGGGGTATGATGAGAGTTGCATTAACTACTTGTCAAAATGTTTTCTCTCCTCAAGCCATGACTAAGCCAGCAATGCTTGCTAGTAAATTTGCTGCAAGCTGACATTTCCTACTGCCCAGCAGCCTTGACTTAATGTTATCCTATTTATCCGCATACATACACGTGCTAATATTTTGACAGGCAGACTACAGGGGGGTGACATCATCAAGCATTCTGAAATTGTCCCACCACTAAAGTTTTACTCTGTTCTCACTGTGTTAAGAAAAAATAACAAACACATTTTGTCTGTTCTTATTATCAAAGCTCTTTGTTTAGCAGGTCACATGACATTATTCCAACTCAGTTTTGACTCCGTTGCTGAGGCCTCGAGACTGTGCGAGGAGTTTTGATGGCTACTGTAATTGGTCCACTTACCAATTCTGTGTTGACTGTGTCCATAAAACATTCAGGATTTTTTTTTTTTTTTGCTATAAAGTTGAAATGAATATCTGCTGTCGAAGGTACTGTGTTGTTGTTGCCGAGTGCATTCTGTTTTTTTGTTGTGGTAATTGCTGGGAAATTTCTCGTAGTGTTCTCCGTGCTGAGAGCGAGTTCTTTGGCTAGCACTCGTCCCTCAAAGTCTTTGTACGCCCCGAGCGTCCATTCATCTGACCATGTCAGATATCTCTTTGTGCTTGCTGGAGGTTTTCAATCAGGCTCTGTCTGTGCTTCTGTGACCATGCATTTGGATTCCTGTGTTGTATGGCCTGTTAAGACGTATCTGAGATAAATGTGGAATGCTGATCAGTGTGATGGACCTTGTGACGTCTGAGGCCTTGGGTGTGACTGTCACAAAAATGTTGGTTTGGGAGTAGGAAGTCCGTGTGAATTCTCTGGTTATAGATGTCAGGGGTTTCATTTATTGATGCCGAAAGGGCCTAAGTTGATATCACTGCGTTCTTCACCTTCTTTTTCTTCTGATGATTTAGAGCCTTGTGTCCATTTACTGGCCTTAACTAGCAGTGACTATATTACCCTTATCTCCATTCATATCGCCCTTTTGTTGTCTTTTTCCTCATGTGATTCCAGTCAAACCGGTCATTTCAGCCAGTTACTGTTAAAATAGTCAGTGGCGCAGTCAGTGGCGCAAACTAAACTGTGGCGCAGTCTAGTTTGCATCCTTGTTTTGAATGCCTGAGGCATTCAAAATGTGTTTAGCAACCATGTTGGTTAAAGCGCTGGTTGGGTTAAGTTCAGAAACTGGAAGTGAGATGGACTTTAATGACGTGTTATTTAGTTAAGGGTTTGTGACTATTTACTGTGGCAGTTTGGTGAGCACATGTTTCACAGTGAGGACGCCAGGCTCTTCCACCTTGGTGTTCACCTGCGAACAAAAGTAGAAATGTGGACTGAAGTGGGATTCATTGTGGAAATGAATTGGTATTTAAGTGTTTTTGTGTTGCTCTTGGTGTGTGAAACACAGACCTACCTTTGCCTGTGCTCCTCCTCTCAGGGGCTCTTAGTTTTTGGTAGGAAGTACCAAGCAGGAAGTTGGTAGAGGAAATTTTTGACTTCTTGTAGAAATGTAAATATTTTGGTAAATTATTTATGGGTATTTATCCAGTCGTTTTTGGTGCGTATATATTTATTAATATTGTATGTATATTTTGGTAATGGTTTTTGTAAATGTTTTTTTTTGGTGCCAGTTCATCTTTAGTGAGGCTCAGGGATAAAAGTCATTCTTAGTAGGGCGGTTGATGGTTGTGGGGCTCTTGGACTTGGTGCTGTAAAAATAAAAAAGCAATAGAATAAATGACACGATGTACGGCAGCTCCTCCCTCTGATCTCCTTATTGGTCACCTCCGTGGCTCAAGCCAGTTAACGGAGCCGGGAGGTTTCAATCGATCAACAGATGTTACAGCATAAGCAAGAGTGGCCATTAACTTTGAATCGACGGTTGTACTTTTTTGTAATAATAACCTCATTTTGCAATAAAGATTGTGTTTAATTACAGTTCCAATGGGCCATGAAACTTCCTCAGGCGCTCAGCTGTTTCGTGCCGCGCCCGGGCACCATTTTCCCAGGAATGATTGCAAACAATGTCTCTGGATTAGCTCTCCCACACTATAAGGAAGCTTAATTTATTTCGGTAATTATGCCTGAGTTAACCTGTTGTGTAGGTCTATGGGAACCGCTAATACCATTGTTTTGTGGTGCGTATGTGTTGGTAACAAGTCGGACAAGTGGCTACTGTTAGCCTTGTTAGCTGATACCAGGCGACAACAACCTACAAGACTGCATGCAAAAGCAACATAAGAACATGTCTGCAGATTGAAATTCCACAACACTGTCAGCATGATTGTTTTGATTATACAAAAACAAGACAAAGTCGCCAATAAACACTATAAGGTGCAGCTCTTTGTGTTGACACACAGAACAGCTATCTTGGATTTCAAACTGAGGCTTAGTGGTACAGAAGTCAGAGGTCCGACTCTGGGGGGGTTCTCGATATCGTATCTGACTGGCACCTGAGACTATTCAACTCCCAAGATCGAATGGCAAGCACCAGTACTCGGGTCTGAAGGATCTCAGGATTTATCAGGAAGACGGCTGCTTTAATTACCAGTATGTCAGTTATGGGGAAACTAAAAAACTTAGCTGCTTTTCTTGTTTGTTGGCTGCTCTCAGCCAGTTTCTCTCATGACAAGTACCAACTTAGTGGATAGAAGCTAAAGTTCTGCTGCCACAATTTGTGTGGAAAACATGTTATCAAATTGATTAAAGGGAATTTGAATTTTATTTATTAGACTTGTTTTATTGAGGGTTGTTATGATGGGTAAACTGGTAAGAAATGTTGTTTATTTTTGTGTTGTTTTCTTTCTTTTTTTTTGTGCATACCCTTGACTTTTCAGACTGAAGTTAATCTATAAATAACCGGTCACGTTAGAGAACAACTGATGCAATGGAAACCTACACACCATCCATTGAACGGTGACAACTGATGGTTATCCAAGGGAAGAAAACATCTAAGCAAAGACAAAAAGTCAGACATATAGGCATGTGTTTTGTGTTATTTATATCCAGAGAACTTATGATTAAAACAATTTCTAGTTTTTCCAACATATCTTGCATATTTGCGTCACTGCCCTTTAGTCTGCATACACTCCTTCACACAATCAGAAATATGCATTACGTAACGAGTTGTAGTTGCATCAAGACAAATTTTTGATATGGGACCATTGTCAAATTTATACTTCTAAACTTAGGACACTTTTGACTTGATGTTGATCGATCTAATAACTTATGACACGTAGGTGGAGCTGAGCTCCTCCCATCCAGAGCGGAACTCAAACTTAGGGAAATGTGCCCCTGCTGATAAGCGCATGGTTTTTTTGGACGTTCAACGATGCCAATTTCAAGGAAACAGTTTAGAGCTCTCTGAAGCAACAAAGTGGAGAGTGAAACGATCTGCAATCCAGCAATCTGAGACCTGTCGTCCTTCAGTACCCTCCCTGAAACCACAAACATATTTTAATAAGTGCCAGTGTAAAATAATTTTTTATGAAGATGGTTGTGAAGCGTGTGGTGAATGTTCAATGTAGGTTTTGATGCGGCTATTGCAATGCTATTAATTATATCATTTTATAAGAGAATATCTGTCTTGGACCAAACTAAAAGTTTACATTATTTTGTAGTATTTTGTTTGCTAAAAGACAATATTCTTATTTTGACAAGCAAATCCTCTGGTGTCATCTGGCCTTAGTGATTATCAGGTTGCAAATGATTGCTATGAATAATAAAGAATAATTCTGCCCGGCACTCTTTGTTGATTGCATTCTTCCTGCTGCTCGTACCTTCCTGACCTCCCATCTAGCCCACTTCCTTAGTCCACCTTTACTGTAGCTTAATTTATTTTATTTTTTCTTTTATATTAATGCCACACTTTATATTTTCTTCAAAATTGGTTAATTTAAAGCGAAATTGTGAAGTTTGTGTGTAAAGCCAATTCATTTTAACATGCTTGGCAAGAACCCAAACTTTTTTTTTTTTTTTTTTTTTTTTTTTTCTTTTAATAGAAGTTTTAAGAACTAAAAGCACTCAGAGAATGCAGACCTCTGCCAAAGCCAAACAGGCTCCTTTAATTAAAATCCTGAATCCATCCAGTAGTTTTTTGGTGCTACACTGCCCTCAATGTTGTGTTTCACCTTTAAATTCTGTCAACATCTGAAGATGGAAAACAGAAGACAAGGCTGTAGAGATATTTCAGATTTAAATGAACTCTATGCAGATAATTTTGAGATATACAGCGATTTTGACATAATTGTCTGCTGTGAAGTTGATTGTTGAGCTTTCAAGGTTGAATGTTTGTTTGCATGTGAAAATATCAGATTGGTTGTAAAGCACATAAAATTAAGTTAATTATCAAAAGTATTAAAATTAGGTTAAGTATTCTACTACAACCTTTGTTTTAAATGATATAGTCTCGGCTTTTGATACCAAAAAACATTGCTGCTCTTTTCGTTGGTCTAACAAAAGTCTTTGTCACTGTTGGCCACTCTGATTTTAAAACAATTTTCATCTTTAGGTTTAGACAATAATAGCTGTTTATGGTTTAAGAATGACCTCTCTGATAGAGTATAGTGCATCAGTACTGGTGTTCCCCAGGGTTCTGTCCTTGGACCAATCTTATTCGCCATCTATATAAAAATATTATGTATTTATTACACAACTGTAATGTCCATCTTTACAAGGATGACACGGTCCTCTATTAGTGTGCAGATTCTATTTGTATCCCCACAGTAAATGTACTTAATATCCTTCAAAAAGACCTCCATGATTTAAAAATGGTCTTAAACTGTACAAAAACAAAATGGATGTTGTTTTCCAGTTGTATGAATACTGATTATGGTTGTTTACACTATTATAGAGAGAGTGCAGAAATATAAATAACAGGGCATCTGGGTTGAACTTTAAAATCCACATTAACACCTTGTCAAAGCTGAGAGTGAAACTATGCAGATTTTCTTTATAGGGATAAAACGTCAGTTAGATACTAGAAAAAGAATTATTGAAGCAGTTTTCCTCTCTGCACTTCTATGCACCATTGAGAATGAGGGTTCTCCATTAATTGTGTTTTCCAATGTTTTGAATAAATTAAAAGTAACGATAATTCCATACCCATTAACTTCTTATCATACAAATGCATTCAAAAAATATTGCTATTAAAATGTGAAAAGCTTCCGTAAAGATTTTTACAAAATCATCTTCATCCTTTTGAACGAAAACACGTCTGTGTAGCATTAGAGCTTTAAATGTATGTGTTAAATTAGAATTAGATTATAAATCTTTTGACCATGAAATAAAAAAACTTTAACATAACATCATCTGAGCCACAATTTCATTATCTGTTGATGTCACCGATATCAGGAACTTTCAGACGTCAGAAAATTGAAAACAGTTTGTCTAAAATGTAGATGTTGACGGACAAAAAGACAGATAAATTGAGGCAATAAAGTAAAAGTGGGCCTGTCTTTGTGTGTGCTCATGTGCAGCAACCCATTTGATATATTTTAACAAGGGTTTATATTTAATGTTGTGACAGGTGCGGAGGAAGTGTGTCACCAGGTAAACGTGACTGTGCACCTGTATCTGAAGAGAGAAGAAGTTTCTTTTTTTTGTTGAACAATTTCTTTATTAATTTGCTTTACAGGACAATGTGCAGAATTACAAAACCAGAGGTTAAATACAACGATGACAATATTAATGTAACATATAAAACACAAAAAACAGTAAAAAAAAATAATCCCCTGCAGGCAGTCCCTCATGCATCAGAGTTTTAGGTTTACATTGAAATTTTATTCATTTTTTAAAATTTTGAGAATAAAGTCATGAATTTACAAGAGGTCTGCAATTTTTTTTTTTTATTCTCACTGTAAAAAAAGGTGAATACATATAGTATATCCCGTCAACTCATTTCAGGCTGTGAAGTATTACACATGTGGTTCCTAAATTCAAACCAGCATTTGTTAAAGACGTGTTTTTTTTGTTGAAATTGAACATAATTTTTCTCTGAAGTCATATTCTTTAAGCCACATTGATACGGGGGGGAGCATAAGGCAATGCATTTATGGTCAGAGAAGAAGATGAAAGATAACTTGTTAAAAGTCATGCATGGCTGGAGCCTCGTTTCTTCCGAGTGTGCAACGTAAATGATAAATTCAAGTAAAAGACCATCATTTGGAGCAGCTTCATGGTGCAATTAAGTCAAAAATTCCTAAGAAAACACCCTAAAAGTGCAATTCAAACAATAATGAAATATCTGCATCTAAGTTGTGCCACTGGCGGAAGGCACCTTGAACCGGACGACACACCTCAAAGAAGAGTTCGATGAATCATGGGAGAGTAACATTCATGCCCACGTTTCAACATGCCTGCCTCTAAATCACTGAAATCTTCAGTAAGCTGATCTGTCAACCAAACTAGTTTTTCAGGGTTTGTCACACAGTGGTGGCAAACAATGCTAGGAAAATATCTTTTTTTTTTCATGGTGACAACAAGCAGTGGTGGAACAACACATTCGATTAAAGTTGTGAAGATCAGATAATTAAGAGATTACTTGTTTGGCAGGAAATGAACTCGCAATTATTTGGATAATTGTTCAATGCAGTCTTTGCGTTAAAACATTTTGCGAGTAAATAAAAAAATTGATGTGATGTGTTGAGAAAATAATCAGCTGTTTAAAACTGGGTTTAAAAAATATAAAAACGTTTTGTGTTCTAATAATAGTGACAAGAAGTATCCTGTTGGACAACTGGCCGTTCTGTGATTTTTCAGGTGACTCATAACCCCTAACTCACCTTGAAACTGGCACAACAAAAGCATTATTGTCTGATCATAGCCGTTGATGACGTTTGAATGCAGGAACTTTGTTTTCAGACACAACAAAGCAACAAAAAAATAATAAAGTTCTTCATCCTGAGACACAACAAACCGCTTGTGTCATTTACAGCTCTTTCCATAAACATTCCAATCAAATATGCTGTAATGCTGTGCTGTAATTTGCTAATCTTTGCTAACCCATCATGTTGCCCTGACCATCACGTTTGGATTAAAATTTATGTGTTGTTGCTTCAGTCATCAGAAGACATGTTGAAACTGTAAAGGAGAAAAGGGAGCCACTTTGACAAATTTGACACATTTTTGGCCATGTTCTCTCTTGCCCAATGAATAATAGAGTGAGTAATCGTAGTGTGAACGTCAAAGCTCAGCGTTTCAATATATTTTGATATTTTACACAATGTCTCAACTGGATAAGGCTGGCAGCACTGTGAGAATCATGTTCTTTGATTTTTTCCTGTGCATTCAACACCGTCCAGCGCACACTGCTGAGAGGAAAGCTTAAAGCAATGCAGGTGGACCCCTCCACCACCTCCTGGATTATCAACTACTTGACAGACCTGAGTTTGTGCGGCTGAGGAGTTGGTTAGCAGCACGGGTGCACCGCAGGGGACTGTACTCTCACCTTTCCTCTTTAGACTGACAACCTCTGACTTTCAGTACAACTCTGAGACCTGCCACCTGCAGAAATTCTCAGATGACACTGCTGTTGTGGGGTGTATCAGAGGTGGAGAGGAGACTGAGTACAGAGGACTTGTGGATCACTTTGTGGAACGGTGTGGGGCAAACCACCTTGTGCTTAATGTGACCAAAACGAGGGAGATGGTGGTGGACTTCAGGAGGAACAGGACATTCTTGAAGAAAATCATCATTCAGGGTGAGGAGGTGCAGGTGCTGGATGACTACAAGTACCTTAGAGTTCACCTGGACAATAAACTGGACTGGAATTGCACCACCGAGGCTGTATGCAGAAAAGGACAAAGCAGACTCTACTTCTTGAGGAAGCTGAAGTCCTTTAATGTATGCAACAAGATGCTGCACATGTTCTACCAGTCTGTGGTGGCAAGTGCATTTTTCTTTGCGGTCTTTTGCTGGGGCAGCAGTATCAGAGCCAGGGACACTAAGAAGCTAAACAAGCTTATTAGGAAGGCCGGCTCTGTGCTGGGGACTGCTCTGGAACCGCTGGAGCTGACGGTCGAGAGGAAGATGCTGCAAAAACTGCTCACCATATTGGACAATACAGCACATCCACTACACAACCTACTTCAAAAACAGCAGAGCTTTTTCAGCTGGAGGCTCATCCAACTCCGTTGTAATAAGGACCGCTATAGGAAATCTTTTCTCCCCTCTGCAACATCTCTGTTCAATGATTCCCTCCTTGGCAGGGAGAGGAAACTTACTTTCACCTGTTGAGGCAGGAACACACATCTTGCACATAGGACTTATTTTGCACATGTCTATTTGCACATCTGGACAGTCTTATCTCTTTATACACTTTTTATGCTATTTATTTCATTTTTATACATAGTACCACAGTATGATTCTTGCACATGTATATTTTCTTCAGTTGTATATAGGATTTTTTTTGACTATATGTGTGTATGTGTATGTGTTGTCTTGTGTGAAGTGTATCTGTTGTAATTAATGTCTAAATGTTTTAATTGCTGCTGTAACACTGCAATTTCCCCTTGGGGATGAATAAAGTACTCTATCGGCTTCCTCTGGAAATCTCGGTTGCATGTCGGCCCACTCAACATATCAAACTCAACAAAAGATGTACGTGTGTAACGTACTAGTGCATCCATAAAATAAACTGCAATATTGTGATGTTATTTAGGGAGGTAACATTTAACATTCTAGATGCATTACATGTAAAATAAAATGTTTCAAGCATTGTACTCTTTTAATTTTGATAATTATGGCCTACAGCTCGCAAAATTAAAAAAAAAAAAAAAAACACCTCTCAAAACATTAGAATGTTTCACTCCGTAACTGTATAAATCACTTGCCAGGCCTGAAATATTTCACTTTACATGTGATGAATACTGAATATGTGAAAGTTTAACTTTTGGATTTAAATTACACGAGCAATTTGATGGCAAATATCAAACTAATGTAAGATGCACTTCGTGATAAAATATAAAGCCTGGGGACCTTAAAATGAGTATCTGAGACCAAAATTAAGGACCAAAAATTAGGTGAGTCTATCATTATTTGACCATATTGCGCGTCCCCGTGTTTAGATTAGCGGGTCTGTTGTCAGTACGGAAGCCCGAGAGGACAAACTTGATAGATTCGCCGTCCGCGCTGCCGCCGATCTTAAAGGAGACGCAACCCAAACAGGCGCTGCCTAAGAAATCGGTGGTTTGCTATAGCTTTAAGAAGAAAATAACGCCGAATATTTGATGATTATATTCATCGTGCAGTGCAACGTTTTAATTAATAAGCTAGCAATGGTAATGCTTGTGTAGTGGCCGAAATTTTACTCTTGACCGAGCTACCAAAACTTGGTCCTGCTCGGGCCTTCGACTGTACGTTGGTTGAAATTCAATTTACGTTGGCGAGCAACTGTTAAGAAAAGTCAAGGGTGGTAGCAGTTAACGTGAACAAACAGCGACATGGACGTGGAGGAAGAGGCGTTTTCAAGTCCTGGGACTGAGACAACCGGGGAGTCAACGAAGGCCGCCGACGCATCCCCGGACTCGAGTGAACCGCGCAGCCCGAGAAGGGGACGCAGCAGGCGCTTTGCGACCGTGGTCACACCCGGTGACTCTCGGTCTTCTAACGAAGGACTTCCGCGTGTTTTGCGAGCTAGAGGAGCAGGAGCAGGCGTGATTAGTGAGCCAGCGAGGAGAAACACTGCGGGCACGCACCTTGGACGTGATAGACCTGCGGTGTCACGCTCCAATAACACACCTGTCATGCGGTAAGTGCGTGGACAAGAGCCTGCCAAACCGTGCAGTGCTACTGCATCGCTACCCAGCTGCTTGCTGGAAGTGTGATTGCACCGCAGAGAGGCTTGGTTTCTTAAAGGTGTAGGTTTAGCAGGTCAAAACAGCACGCTGTGTAATAGCTTAGTTGTGCCACAGACTTTCTCCGATTTGCAGCATCATTTATTGTAGACTCTCTCTCACACAGATCTGCAGCAAAGAAGCCCAAAGCCAGAAAGGGTAAAAAGTTAAATCCCTTCTCAGCCATAAGCAGGATTTGTGTTTCTGTAATTAATTACAAATCAGCATTTATGGGTACACTCCCTTCCTCAGCATCCAACGCTGTTGGACCAAAGATGTCCAGATCTAAAAATAGCAGAAGGAGACCCCCGACCCGAGCAGCAGCATGCAAGCCTGAAGCCGCAGAGGCTTCGTCGTGTGGTGAGAAGAAGAGCACAGCGTTATTTTGTACAGTCTGTGCAGTTATGTGACCGTTATGCTGCAAAGTATCTTCATTATCTCTGCTCTCCAGGTGAGGAAAGTGGGGCTTTAATTGGAAGCAATGACAAGTGAGTGGCACACAACGTGCAAAAATCATTGGTTTCCTGTTCAATTTGCCAATGACATCATCCTTGTTAGTGCTGCAGATGCAGCTCTCGACGAGGACCGTGTTCCCACAGGTGACCTAAAAGAGCCCGACTGTACACCCAAGACAAAGACGTAAGCTGACCCCAACTGCCTGTCCGTGACGAGAATCAGCCATCAACAAATGTTAACGTGTCGCTTTCAATTCTAAAATCTACTTTATCTTTTGACTCCTCGGAAAAATCAAGGCGACGCTCCCTGGTGCAACAAAAAGAGGTCAAGAAAGAGGAGTCAGAGAAGGAGGAAGAGGGAAAAGATAAATCAGGACAGGCTGTTGTGCAGAGTGAAGATGGAGTGAGCGACATCAAAGCGCCACCCAGGAAGTAAGTGTTTGCTAAAGGAATGCACAGAGGGAAGGATCGATGACTGAGTGCTGGGAAATCTGTGAATGTTTCATTGTTCCCTGAAACCGCACACTTCGTGCTCAGCGCACCATTATTGAAGTTAACAGAGACATGCTTCTGTTGTGGTTATGACCTAAAATTTTATGACCATTCTATGGCCAAAAGACTTCAACGCACTGCAATTTAAGTAGCAAAAACAACAGCAAATTAAGAAAACAACTCGAGGACATGTACGCTTGTAAACGCTGAGATAATGTTAAAAATGTGTGCAGAACACACAGACTACGCTGTCTACTTCTTTAAGTAATCAATAATATGAACGTATTTTAGCTGGCCAAAACGCACTGAAGCATATTTTAGCTTATCTTGGCTATTATAGTTTATCTCCTCCCGAAACTACAGCAGACAGAAGCCACTTTTGTTATGTAATTAAATTAAAATCAAATTGTGTGGCACTTAAAGATCAAAATTTGTGAGTGGGAAGTTTGGAAAGAGGGATTAATGTCACGTTTCTGATCTGTTTCAGGAGATCTAGACAACCAAAAGATGACAAAGCCCCCCGGCTGCCCAAAAGAAGGTAGTGGTCATTGTGGATGACTGGCACTACGCGATGTGGCTCCCTTCGAGTTCAGTTAAATTGCCATTTCATTTCATTTTATCTCGGCAGGAAAAAGCCCCCAGTGCAGTACGTCCGCTGCGAAATAGAGGGCTGTGGTACCGTGCTGGCGCACCCACGCTACCTACAGGTGAGCCCCCCTGTAGCCACGGTAACCTCAAATCTTTTTAAAGGCACTATTTTGAATTTGATGCTGCACAACAGCAACAACCCGATGTCCTGTGTTTTTACAGGCAGTTTTAGACGTGCAAACACACACCCGCAGTAGTTGGGTGTGTACGTGGTGTCACCTCTGAAGGAGCTTGTATGTTCTGACCAGCTTCCTCTTGTTTTTTCTTTTTTTTTTATGTCTCTTTATTTCAGCACCATATAAAATACCAGCACTTGCTTAAAAAAAAGTATGTATGTGATCACCCCTCGTGTGGCCGCCTGTTTCGTCTGCAGAAGCAGCTGCTGCGTCACGCTAAACACCACACAGGTGATGTCCAATTTCCGGTTTTTACACCCGCATCCTCTTGTTTTTCTGCATGTTATTATTAAAAGACAAATCTGAATCCATTGTTTATGTCCTTCAGATCAAAGGGACTACATCTGTGAGTACTGCGCTCGAGCCTTCAAAAGTTCCCACAACCTGGCGGTGCACAGGATGATTCACACCGGAGAGAAGCCTATACAGTGAGTGACACGTCCGCGGCGACACAGCTCGGGATAAGGAAGAACTCAAAATCCGCACAGTCTTACGGGACGTGCATGTCGCTAATATTACTGGAAGGAAACACAATAATTTCAATTCCAGTCATGCTCATGCCCAGTGTCCCACTTCCTTTGTCCACATTTAGCAATAATAATGACAATAATTCATTTTCGGCTGCTTCGGTTGTGTCACAGAAATATTTCGATAATTGACACCGTGGGCCATCATCAGGCTGTTTGCATTGTTGGGTTTGTTCTCTGCATATCAGCAGAGTTTAGCAGGTGGCAAATAGGAAATCAGACATTGTCTCCTAAATTAATACTACATGCGCCTTGTGAAAAACGACAGCTGGCTTTATTGAGAGCTCATTTCCTTGTATGAAACTTGTCATACAAGTAAAGTTTATTGTTATTAACATGAACTATTTGGAAATTAACAGAAAATGACAGTAGAAATGAAGTAATGTGGTGCGCTTCCTGTGATTAGTACAGGTGGGGTTCACACCGGTGACCAGCTCACAGTCTCAGACTATTGCTGTCAATCTTAACTTTATCATCTAATTTGAATTTCATTCTTTACACTTGGCAAAATTCAAATTTTTATGCTCAAAGTTTATTATTAATATTTACCATGTATACACGTACATACAAAAAACACTTAAGCATTGCCAGTGCTTTCAAATCGGCATGTGGTTTTTACACATTCTGTCCAATAATAAGCACAAATAATGCAAGACGGCCACCTGCTCCATTTGCTCAGTTTAACCAAACTGTCCGTGCAGGGCTCTCACCTGGTTTCCTACTGTACCAGGAGGCGATGAGCGCGAGGCTGGACGTAACCTTTAACCAGGCCAGCTGCAGCTAGAAATTCAAAGCCGCAAAACAAACCAAGTAGCAAGTAAATTAACCCCATTACAAAATAAAATCATTTTCGTTCAGCCTGCGACTGTATTTAATGAACCCTCTTTTAGGTATCAGTAATAGTAGTGATCCACAGTATTGTCATGTCACTGACAGTGACCATTTGCTTGCATAGTGAATACATTTCAACTAAAGTTAAAGCTCTTGAGTTTTTACATGCAGCGGTGGACTGTATTTCAGATTTTGCCATCCGTACTTAAAGGATCCGAACACGTCTTCACGCGGCACAGGTCAGCTCTGACCATTACCCGCTCTTTGTCTCCACCTTGTGGCAGGTGTGAGATCTGCGGCTTTACCTGCCGTCAGAAGGCCTCGCTCAACTGGCACATGAAGAAGCACGATGCAGAGGCTTCGTACCAGTTTTCTTGCTCCATTTGTGGCAGAAGGTTTGAGAAAAAGGACTCGGTTGTCGCCCACAAGGCCAAGAGCCACCCCGAGGTGCTAATAGCGGAGGCCCTGGAAGCTAACGGGGGCTCCGTGATAACCACACCCATCTCCACCCCAGAGACTGTCCCAGTGCTGGCCCAGCCCGAGCGGCCGCCTGCCAGCCAGGAGGTGGCGAGCAGCAACCTGACTCCCCTCCAGCAGGTGGTGCTGCCGCTCGTCCCGCAGATCGAAGTGTCCCAAGGACACTTCCTCCAGC
>KV751366.1:4467877-4481801 GCA_001698575.1 Mola mola | reverse complement strand
TACTGCGGCCGCCACTACCGATCTCTGGCTCGCCACCTGGAGAAGCACCACGCCAACCAGCCCGAGGTCAGAACGGCCATGGAGCTGGCACACCTGCACACGCACAGCGCCTCAAACGGCAGCGCCGCACATCCCAACCCTTCGTCGTCTTCCACCTCCGCCCCCCACTCCTTTGCTGTCCCTCAGCCCTCGGCCTCTAGCACTACTCCACCCTCCCTCTTCTCCAGGGAGAGGGAAGCGCCAGCTACACGCTCCAACACAGGAGGCGTCTCCTTCTCCCTCTCGCTTTCTCCGCCATCTACGCCTCAACCGGCAACCAACAAGAAGGGGCCTTGCTTAACGCCACCCGCCACTAAACGCCCCGCCTCCCAGATGGTGCCTCAAGTAAAGAGTCCATCGCCGCCGCCCCCGTCTACACCCAGGAGGGGGCGGCGGATGAAGAAAGAGAAGCAAGAAGAGCCGCAGAAGGTGGAGGTGGAGAGCTCAAGGAGCCAAGAGGAGCTGGTCCCACCTCCTACTCCAGAGCCTGATGTGGACCCAGAGGAGGAGCTGGAGCTGAGTGGAGAAGGAGAAGAAGATGCAGCAGAGGAGAAGAATGGAGAGACAGTCAGGTACGGTTGGCATTTGGATTTTTATTGGAGATGTTTTGGGTTTTCGCTGTCCTATTAAAGGCATTCTTTGCTATCCTCTGTTTTTAGCACACACAGACATCACATGTCACCGCTGCTCTCCTCCCTCTCCTGTTTGGTCCTCTACCTTCGCCGTCAGCAGCACTCCTCTTTCCTGTCTTTGACCCGGTCCCCTCACTCTGCCGAGGCCTGGCGCCTGCTCTGCCACTCCAGCCTCTCCCTGCTCATCCTCTACAATCGCCACCGGGAGTGTGAGGTGGCCAAGCTCACCATCCAGGACTACCGCAACCGCATCACCCCCAAGCCCAGTAGCAGCACCAGCTCCCCCATTGGCATGGAGTCCCTCTTGTCTCCTTTCGAGCACCATGTGCTCTGTCACCTCCCACGGGCTGGCGTGTTGGGTAAGCGTGGTCGCGTGCAGCCTCTCATCTTCCCGCCAAACTGTGAATCCTGCCTGGACTTGCTCCTTCAGACCAGCCCCAATGTGGGCGTGGACCCAGAGAGCCCCTATGTCTTCTCTCGGCCGTACCACTCGCCAGCCACCCCGCTCCGGGGGACGGACCTTCTGAGAAACCTGGCGCGAGCCAGCGGCGCCAAGAACCCTGGATCGCTGACGGCGACCCGTGTGCGGCGGCAGGTAGCAATACTTACTCAGCTGCTGCTGTTGGAGGAAGGTGAGGGCCAAGGTGGGGCTATAAAACGGCTGGAGGACTTCCTGGAACGGGAGTACCACGTGACCCAAAACTGCTCCACAATCCTGCGGGATCCAGCGCTGATGGGCCGCGTGGGTCGTGTGGTTCTCTACGGAGAGAGGGAGGGCGTGCTGTTCCGAGGAATGAGCCTGCAGCACATCTGCCTCGAGCTGGACGGTAAGGAATGACTTCAGGTGTGTAATGTCTTCAGCAGAATATGTTGAAGCCATCAGCAGCTATTTCAGGCATGCGGCGTTTAATTGAGTGCAGGTCCTACTTCTTAGAACCGTCTTGAAGGATGAACTTCAAGCATCTGTTTTTAAATAAATGCAAAATGACGCATAACTAGAAGAAGTTGCTTTTAAAGCAGAATTATTAACCGGTATTGGATTTCAGGAACCATGTCAGCTTTTCTAACAAGATTTTTTTTAAAAACGCACAACAGTAGCGAGCTGTTTCTATGCTGAGTGTTTTTCCCACAGAAGTTTTCAGAGTTTCACATCCCAAATAAACCAGAACTATCGTAATTGCTGGATACCCCTTAGTGGCAAAATTACTTTCTTATGTGCATGAAACTGTTTTTTCTCATTTGGTGAGCGTGTGTGATGGTGGTGAACTGACCTTTTGCTGTACTTGATGTGGTGGTTGTATGCTGGAATGTTTCACTGCTCGGAGTAGTGATTTCCTGCAGTCTGGTTGCCATCGACCAGCGAGGACTTCAGAGTGTTGCTGTGCCCAGTTGAGAAATAGCCCCAGAAAAAAAACACAACTTGGACTTAATACCCATCTTTATTTGGATTTCTGTTAGGTAGCCAAAATATGCTGGTACTTTTTTGAGTCCCTTGAATGGAGTCTGGCAAGCTCGTACTGGTACTACCATCAAATATTCTGCATCCTCGGCCTCATTTGAAAGAGAATCTAAGCCCTGTTTTATGGTATTTCAGGCTTTGGGGTTCAATCAGAGGGACTTTAGAGCTGGAAAAGGTTGTACAATACCAACACAGTTGGCATTGTATAGTCTTGTCAAGCTAAAAGGGTGAAAATATGTTCTCCTTTTTAAGATACCATTTTTGGTACGCTGCATCTTCTTCAGAATTGTATTGACATACAATACTGCAGTTTTTCTGGTGTATGTACCAGTTGCGTTACCTGCAATTTTGTGTCCTGCAGTCATGTCTGGCAACTCAGCCGACTCCTTTTCAGAAGATTCAGAGGCGGAGGAAGAAAAGGAGGAAGTGAAGGAGAAAGCTGAGTTGATGGTGAAGAAGAAAGGACCAGGGCGACCGCCATGGAAGAAGAAACTGCCCATTCCTTCCCCAGTTAGTCCAACAGTAGCCAATGCTCATAAGAGGAGATGTATTCCACCCAAATCAGGTAACCCCCTACCTGTCTCAGCTGTATAAATATGATTTTGTGAGATCTGTTTTTATTCATTTAAGACCCTGTGGTGTGTGTGATAGGGAAGCGCGGTGTGCTGAAGCGCCCCTGGTCCGAGGCCGAGCGTGTAGCAGTGGAGACCCACCTCAAGAGAAACCTCATGGAACTGCGCGTCCCCGCCAAGGCGGACTGCGAGCGCTGTCTCGAACTCTGCCCCCTGCTGGTGAGTAACCAGCGAGACTGGAGGGCCATCAAGTTCTATGTCCACAACCGCATCCAGCTCCTGAAGAAGCAGGGCAGGAGGGAGAGCGCCGCCTCGGGCTGTTAGGGAAGCACGCACCTGCAGAAGAGGACTCGTACTACCAGCAGTCAGGATGAAGAGAAGAAGTTTAGGCCTCTCTTTTCTTTTCTACCTAAAGTTGAACTAAGCTAAAAACAGATGGGGGTCTCGCTCCAGTTAAGGTGTGTTCAGTATTTGGGGGTGCCCTGTGTCTGTTTTCCTGATGAATTTTGACCAGTTGGACAAGGTGTTCTTAAAAGTGTAAATATGAGTTCAGACACAGTGAATGCTTTTTTTTTTTTAATGAATTTTTTTTCCTTTTTTTTTTTTTTCCTTTAATTAGACGTAAGAAAAAAAAGGTGTCACACAAACACAGGGTCCTGAAAGTTGCAATATACTTTACAGGCCACTAGGGTGTGCTACATCGAACAATCCTTGGTCTAGTGTTTGGTAATCAGCCTCAGTGGAGGCAAACATGAATGTTTAAAGCTTTGGAGGAAGAAATCAATGGTTCTGATCTTTAAATTTCCAACGGGTGGACTGCGTGTCTTCAGGATGGAATCATTTATGAATTTGTACAGTTTGCGTTTGATATTGACTGACATTGATACCCCTCCAACCAAGTGGTTCCTAAAAAAAAAAATTAGCATCTAAAAGTATTCTTGGAGGTGTCGGACCATGATCCACCTGTGAAGTGGTTCTTGCATGTCCTTTTTACCATCATCATAGACTATTGTGTATCAAGGCACGCCTACCTGAATTCATTGCATATCAGAGTCCAAAAAAAAAAATCCATATGGTCATATTCACAATGTGAATAGTTCCTAATCTTAAAGTATACAGTAGTGATGAAAAAGTTAGTATTGTGTTATGGTGTACATACTGTAAATACTACCTGTACTTATTAAACTGTATGACATTTTGCTGTGTTTTCTTAAACTGGATTGTAAAATGAGTTTTGCATTGTGGATGCCTTTGGGCACAAAGAAAACAGAAAAAAAAGAGGATATTGATTGCGTTTATTCAAATATTTACTTATTTTGTCATTTTACATTTCAATCTTGAAAAAAATGCAAAAATTTTCTCTAGCAAAATTTCAGTGAATTTCAAATAATCAGCTGCGGAACAGAGCTACCTAAATCACCATCAGGTGTCAAGTACAACACATGTATTTGCACACAAAGCACATGCAAGTCAGTTTTCTACATGAATGCAGTGGCTGTCAGTCATTTTACATTTATGCAATTTGATACATATCAATACCAGTGGCCGACAATAATCTGATCTGTCTTTAATTTTGCACCGCTCACATTTACTGTCCTACACTCGGCTGCAGCTTGAACCAAAATGGTCCTTGTTTACCTGTCCACGTGGTGTTTTTACTTACTACAACACAAATCATGAGTGAAATAAGCAGTGTGGATGAAATTTTTTTACTCATGTTCCCAAATCCACCATGAACAGTCATTTAAAAACCTTATCTGTCAAAAGGAAAAACTATGTTTACAACCAGACATGCTAGAACTGTTAGCCAATCCGATTTCGACCCTATGTTGTCTCCAGGCAAATTAAAACAATCTGCTAGTAAATCAGGTAAATTAGGACGAAATTGGTCACGGTCAAAGTTTTTACCCAATCAGATTTCGAGTTTGACACGTTCCAGAATCTTCTAGCTTCCCAGGCTAACATTTGTGAAACCAGCTAGCGGTACATCGCAGCACCCATAGTTCTACTTTGGTGGTGGATTAACTGGCAAAACCTTCGAAAAAGACGTTTTTATAAGAGTAGCTGGACACCGTGAAGGAAGGGCCAGCGAACACCGCAGCTAGCGGTCCTGTCCCAGCTAAAGAACGGGTTTGTGCGCCCTTTTCATTGAGCAGTGGGGCGTTCGGTAAGTCAGCCCTCCTGACTTTACTGCTGTGTTCTTTGTGATTTCACGGTGGCTCGTATTTATACTGTTATCGAACATTCAGCTGTGCCCTGTTTTTAGCTTTTATTGCATTTTTTTTAAACCAACCTGGCGGTCATATGATTAAATGTGTCTGGTCGTTGTGAGTTGGTTCTGTTTTTATTTCGGTTTTAATAATTTTCTATAAGCGATGACTGTTTGGACGTAGCATCTTGTCAAAAAGCGTAAGTGATAGGCCTAAATCCTCACGCTTTCACCATGTACGGGTGATATATGGGTGATTCCATGGTGGTTATTGCCATAGAATTAAAATGAAAAAACAATCCAACTTAAAAACATTGGCATATTTATAAATATATTTGATCATTTTACTTGATCTGATGTTTAGTTCACATGCCAGTAACACATAAATGTCCATTTTAATGAAATGCATCTTTAGTCATAATACAGCTATGACCAAAGTTATTCAAACCCTGGCCACATTTTGAATTAAAGTGAATTTTTTAAAAAATTCTCTAACACGATGTCTTACAGTTGTTGCTTTTTTTGCCACTTTCAGGCAGAAGACACCCATTCACCAAATAAAATTTCACTTTAATTCAAAATTTGGCCAGGATATGAAGAACTTGTTTCCATTGGTGGCTATTTATTTGCAGAAATATCAAAATAAATTAAATTTTAATGTTGTCCAAAAGCAACATAGTTGCTATATAATGGGCTACAACAGGCTATTTATTAAACACATGCGCAACATTTTTTTTATCTTTACGTTAAAAAAAAATGTTTTTAAATTGTAGTCTTGAGATTTTTGTACCGTCGCCCATCCTGACTGACATCTTGTGTACCGAACCTTTTGGAACTAGTCCGTCTCTGGACTGCTCTGTGGGTCCAGGCCTGTCAAGTCTTACAGTATATTGTGCCTTAACCATAAAGTCGACACTTCAAGTTATTGTTTTGGGAAATACGCCAAGCGGGGTAAATATGAAACGTAGCTTAAAAACTGGAAACAGGAGACAAGAAGTTGCCTTGACACTTATGATTCAGTCTCTTGTACTGAATCTACAGAGTTCCCCATGTCGCTAGACTCAGCTGTTGTGTCCTGTAACAAACTACCGTATATTCATTTATTTAGCAACATGCTTACACATACAAAATCCCAAGAAGTAAATGAAACATTAAGCTGTAAAGCACCTAATAACTCCACATGACAAGAATTCTTCTGTTACATCAGTGCAATTTACATGGCAATTTAAGTTTCACAATTGTAGCTGTTTAAAGTTCAATGGACTTAGCCTTGTGATTTTAATACCGTCGCCCATCCTGACTGACATCTTGTGTACCAAACCTATTGGGTCCAAGTCTGTTTGTCTGAATCTGATAGTTATTACATTTACAGTATATCGTGTCTTAACCATAAAGACGACACTTCAAGTTATTGTTTTGGGAAATACGCCAAGCGGGGTAAATATGAAGCGTAGTGCAAAAACAAAGATTTATGATTCAGTCTCTTGTACTGAACCTACAGAGTTCCCTATGTCGCTAGACTGGTCCTGTTCTGTTATGTTGTGTACTATCCTCATAGTTGCTTTGTCACGTAGACCAGGATTGAAGAATGGAAACACTTCACCCTCGAACTCTACTTTTAAACTGCCAATGAGACTGTTCGATTCCACATTATAAAAGGAAAGCTCTCCACTGCCGTAATTCAAAAACACACCGACTGTCGGCGGAAGTAAAAGGCAGAGAGACTTTGGGTTCTGCGCTCGACTGAAAGTTGTGTGGTCTGTCAGGGGAAGAGGACAGGAACCAGAAACCTTTTAGATGCAGTTGGACAAAAATGTGTTTCCAGAGGGATGTCAGTTACAGAAGTAACCCCGAGCCACCAGAACTGTTTGGGGTCTACATTAGGGTTTTCCATTGAAACCTCCCAGTAGTGTTGTCCAGAGGAGAAGCCAGGCGTTCCTCTGATAGCTGTGAGACAGGTAACCTTTTCTTTGTAAGGAACGTCTAGGGCATCTCTCACTATGCGGCCCTCCAGGATTTTGAGATTTGGTTGTTCCGTCTTTGCAAGTGTAACATTTACTGTTGAAAATTGAAAATAACATTAGGTGCCATCAAAAAGCGAGGTAACGGAAACATTCTAAGTACAAAATAGTGGAAATGTTTTCAGTGGCACGGCCACAAAACTGCGTTAGCAACGTGCCAGCACAAAACTAACCATCTCAGTGCTGTAATAAAGGGAGGATTTATTAATAGCTAAGCCTGTCTTGATATTTATCAAATAGAATTTTTTTTGTTGTGAACCCTCTTAGGTCCAAGTGGTGCGTAGAAACACATATCGATGAAGGAACAAATTTTAAGCCAACACCGGTTACCTTTCCATCAAGCTAAATCTTTTGCTTTACCCGTTTCTACCATTCCTTGTCCTCTACATCAGTTATTCAATTACCTCCACTGTTATGAGGGGACAGTGACCAGGGAGACAAACCCTCTTCCTCTTTTGGTTCCACAATGGCTGACAGACACACACAAAATGAGGGCTCAACTTCTAACATAAACTGAACTTTCATCTTTACATGTTTACAGATGAATTGTTTTTCATGATGCCATTGAAATTTGGCATCAGAATGAAATCTTAATGTGAGTGCTGTCAGTTTTCTTTTCCCTTTTGCTGAGCAATATATTGTATATTTACTTCATAATGACAATTTAAAGCAAAAACTAGTGTAGTGCCAGTTTAAGGAAAAAAAAAAAAAAAAAAGTGATTACCATAATTCTTCTTAGCTGTTGACAGATATTTGGGCTGGGTCACTTCTATAGAGAAGAAATAACAAAAAAGATTAAACACATAGAGGAATACCTCACTTTCACTTTGTAATAGTGGCAGATTGAGTTCTTACCTTTCAATAAAAATTTCTCTTTCTCTGGAGGGAAAAAAAACAAAGAAGGTTCACTCCAGTGATTTTTTTTTTACACATTAGACCCATAAGAGGCTGTATAATATTTGAAACGATTTTTTAACCTTTCAAACTGTTAGAATAATTGTACTTAGGCAGCTAAAACTGCAAGCTAAAAAAGCATGAGCTTTGTAGAAGTTATCATGATAATCCCACAAGGCGGGAGATTTACTGTTTGTTTAAAAAGGTTGACTTCCCTGAAATACCTGGTCAGACAAGGAGATAGAAGCCAGAACAAGCAAGCAATAAAGTGAGCAGCAGTGCCTAGATAAACTGTTTTGCCCTTACCATGAACCCATCCGATGGTGTAGATCTCTGTGTGATACTGTGATTTGCAAACAAAGGGCGACTGTGAAAACAACACAGATAGCTAAGGTCAAATACCAAGAATTTTTGGTCCTCCCTCTTTTCCCATGATGAGTGTGTATAAAGAGACGCTCCGGAGAGAGAGCTCTCCAGAGAATACTTTGACCTACCTATGTACTCACTGTATTGCTCTCCTTGCAAGTAAAACAAAGCTTTGAGATACTGCTTTATTGGTGTTTCCGTCGTCTCCACTTCTGTTACGTCGGTGCCCGGGGCACTAAAGAATAAATTCTACCGACACAAACTCTTCCAGGGGCCCTCCAAAGACTGAATAAACAACCCTGGTGGTGTTTCAGAGCAGGGAAGGTCTAAAGAAGGTGATATCCTGTTGCATTTTTTTTTGTATATCTAGTGTTTTAGAAGTTTGAGTCATAGAAGATGCTTTTTAAATTTTTTTACAGAAGTGTTCAATATTCAAATCTAAACGGCGGTACACACCAAGCCGACTATCGGCCGTAAAGAACGGCGGTGAGGGTCGGTCACCCTGGTTTTCCTGGTGTGACCCGCTCCATCAGCATTATCTTTCCTCATTGGCTGTTTTTCAGCTGACCCATTGAAACCGCGTCGAAAGTGAAAACGATCACTCTCATTGGCTTGTGAAGTGACAAAAAGCTCCATAGGCCTTTAACTGTAAATTCTATGTTTTCACTCACTTGTTTTGGTTTGTACAACCAACAGGCCTGTGGCTGAAAACGCCAGTTATTTTCATCTTATCAATCTTATCGAGCAATCGAGGCTAATAGGCAAACCCCATTTTGTTTCCAGTTTTTCTATCCCACATATATTATGTCTTCTGGTTTCCCTGAAGCATACAGACTGTCATCCATACACAAAATGTACGTACTAGTTGGCACTCTGTGTGCAACACCCACCATGCATACCACACAACAGGGGTCTTTTTGTCGTGACCAGTTATTGAGGTGGGGTTGCTCTGTACCAGCCCTAAATCCCTGCAGCAGTGTGACTCCGTGGTCCTTCTTACCTTCAGGTTTACTGTCCTCAGCGTTTTCACTTCCCATTTTCTTTTTTTCCCCTAAAACAATAAAAGAAAACATTTCTAGAATTTTACTGAAGTAAGAAACTCAGACTTAAGATTGACTTTAATTTGCTTCTGAATTAATTTCATGTCTAAATTCAAAATTCACCAAACAGATAATTCAAAGCACAGCGTTGTATCATTGTGTGCCATCAAGTAAAGCACCAGGTTTTAGGATTGTATTAGTTACACATCTACAATGAAACATTTACCTCCTAGTTTGTAGTACATCACTCCAAGCAAAACTAAGGTGGCTATGAAGAATACAGCAAAGGCCACCACCCATCCAGTTGATGAAGATGAAGACTCTAAAAAGTAAAAATATAGCATTTTTGATTGTTACATTAAAATGTATAGGATTGAACCAATTAGCCGGGCTACCCATGTGAAAATAATTCTCTTTACGATGTTCATCAGGTTGAAGAGGATTGTCCAGGTACACTCGAGCCTCCTTTGCCTCTTCACCGGACAGGCTGACTGAGCAGGAAGCCTCAGAGGAGCTGGAGACGAGAAGCCAGCTGTGGACTGACAGAAGACCATTCGAGTCTTTGCTGTACTTCACACTGTTGGGGGTCAGAGTCTCTTTTTGGTCCGACCAGCTCAGACTAGGCTTCGGATACCAGCCTCGAGACTCACAGCTCACATTCACCACGTTATCGTCTCTCCACACGGCCGACAGAAACGGGGCTTCCTGTTTCTGGGAGGAGGGTTTGAGGAGAAAGGAAAAATTATTGGATGTAAAGTTAGCCAGGTAATTTTTGTTTCCTCCACTTTTCACCACACTCACCTATGACAACTAGAGTCACAACTGCATGGTCATGATCCCGATCACTGCTCACGTAACAGTTGTAATCCCCTGCATCCTCAAGTGAGACATTTAGCAGTTTCGGGCTCACATCACCTGAACTCAGCCCACCGGACACTGCGTCCTTAGAACCAAATGACACACGGTCCACATACAAACCGTTCTGGGAGGTACTCGCAAACTTTCTCTCACGGTAATGCATGACCGGGGAATCAGATTGGTTAGTACGGTACCAGTACACCTCCAGATCCTCTGCACTTTGTGGTGGATTGAGCCAGCATGGTAAAGTGGTCATGTGACCACGGTGCACTGAGACGGGACCTGACCACCACCACAAGTCTGTCTGAAACTGAAACAGGAAAGAATGATGTTAGTTAAGTGGATGTTCTGTGTTTTTGTACTACAAAGTGAAGATGCTTCCATAGTGTACACCAAGGCCAGAATGGCCATTGGGAGCACAACTGGACATCTGGGACGATAAACCACATAGTTTTTAATAGAGGAGATGAAAATCCACTGATGTGTCTTCCTCAATTGACCCGTCAGGCTCTGTGGTTACTGGCCCACACAAGGGTGGGGCAGCATCGTTTTAATACGGTCTACCAGGTTGTTTCATCTCGACTTCATAATCTTTGGTTCATATGGGTTGGTCCCAGTCCTGTTCCAGCCAATCAGTCAGTCCCTTAATATCAGAACCTCAGGAAATGGATTAAACATGGACCTAACCTGTGGACTGCTGAAGTAAACGGTCTTTGGAGGGAATTAGCAATGTCACCCTCTAGTGGTTGATTTGGGGTATAGGCAGTGTATCTTTGAGCGTAACGTCTGATGTCGGCAGAGGTCCGCCCATTTGTTACTGTATTCACCCATCAGCCATAAAATTAACACCAGTAACAGATGACGTGATCACCTCGCTACCATGCAAAGTTCTGCCGTGAAACCCTTGATCCCAATCATGTGCTTACCAGTTTGTTTTTTTGTTTTTTTTTCCCGGTACAACCCATCGATGCACAGATTTGGATCCAGGGAATTCTGAGGCCATGTCGACACTTTTTCACTTACTTTGGCAGTTCCTCAGCAATTATTTGTGTGTACGGTGTAGTGAAAACTTACCTGGGACCGCGCTACACTGCGCTGAGAGAAGAGCAGCCATGATGCACAAAAGCATCATCAGCGAGCCTGTCAAATTACAGCAGACTGATCATGACCTCAGTTTGATTTACATTAGCAAGCAGACACCCCGAAGCTCGCATAACAACGCCTCTGGAAAACCATGCAAGATGGAACGTACCCACTTTGTCCCGATTCCTGGAAGGGACGCAGCTGTAGGATCTGCAAGACGGAAAATAGCACACAGCTCATCTTTAGCTTTCTGGAATTGAATTCATCTTCAGCTTTTAAAATCTATTTCTTTTAATGTTTGGAATGATCGAACCTGGTTTCGACCTCGTCGAGAGATTCACTTTCACTTTAAATTTTCCGAAGGGGTGTTAAGTTTTCATGCAGTCTGAAACGCTGTTTGCTGTACAAAACTTAGCGGTTTTCGAACGTTGAGATCAAAGTTATTAAAAGCACAGCGATGTCAATGGGTAAAATGTCTGTTTTTTTTCATGACAAACATGGTGAATGCTGCAGTGTGAGTATTAGATCATAGATAGATAGATAGATACATAGATAAATAAACGAGTCAGAAATTAATAGATTTAAATAAAAAGGACATGGTGCAATAATAAAATAAGGTTTCCTATAGTTTGTCCTGTTTAAGTATATGGTGAATCTCAGTCCAGTCAGTAAATATTAGCATGCAGACGTGACAACGAAAATACATAAAGTAAAAACGTACCTTATTTCCCAATCTGCCCACGTTCCCTGAACATATTCTGCACATGCGCGACAACGTAAGGTGACCGTAAAGGCGCCTGTTCCAAATTATTCGCAATTCAAACGACTGAGCTGTCGGTTAGCGGTAAAATTCAGCATATTAAGTGATTTAAAAAAAATTCTTCCGCTCTGTCTGGGAGGGTTCCATGCAGCTGTGGGACTGATATCATTGTTTCATCATTGTGAACATATGTTAGTGTGCTTTTGTTGACATTTAGCACTGCGTATATACTTTACAATATGTTTACTTTCTTTGGGATGGTATTCATGTTTATTTTTTGTAGTTTCTATCATCTGTATTTGACACACTTGTTTGTTCTTTTAGCATTTCTATCTGTCCTCGGGCTCTGAAAATAATTATCCCACTTATTGTAATAATTTCACCTACTTAAGTCATATAAATTGACTGTTACAATGTCCAACAGTTTGGAAGCTTTGTTACAATTATTTTTCGCCACTTAATTGATTTAATAAATCCAAGCACATTGATAATCATCATTGTATAATCCAATGCTGTCAGTTCCTAACCAAGTTGTGTGAATTGTTTGTGATTTAAGATATGTTGTGTGGTTATTCATGTCATCAGTTGTCCATGTGGAATCGCCTGCCACAAAGGGCTTGAACACAATCAGATTCTGGATTTTTGAATATCTTTCATGCTTTTAGGCTGTAAGAAACCCCTTTATTTGTTTTGCAAGTTCGTTGTCTGGTAGGTTTACGAAATAAAGTTTGGTACAGGAGCGAAAACAAATTTTAAATTCATTATTTGAGGTCAAAGACATTTTCATATGGAGATTTATTTTAAAAAATAAGGTCATTACATGTTAAGAATTTGGTACATATTGTAGTATATGAATGTATTCGTAATGTTTGCCCAGAGAGACACCTATCCCAGTTTTGTAACTGCGTGCTGGAATGATTGCCGTTAAATTCAAACGAGTTTATTTGGTTTGCGATGTCTCACGTGAGGGCGCCACATCAAGACGCGACACAATCAAGAGCCCGGCTCTACGCGACAAGATTTTCAAAATAAGTGCGTATATTTGGTCACGTTCGAAATCTAATATGTAAAGGTTGAAATTGTGTATTGTTTATATTGATAGATTTAAATTGGGGGATTGGGTAAGACTCATGCTGCTGACCGTATAAATAAACGAATAATTATGTATTATTTCAATTAACATTGATTGCATTTTGAAAAGTATCAAGCGGAAGTTGATATTTTAACGCGATCAGCTTGGCTGGGCATTGTAGCTGTCCCATGTACACGTACATGTAATGGCAGCCTGTACACTGTACGTGTTATTAGAATGTACTTTGAGTTAGCTAAGTTAGCCTCCCGGAGCGTGTCGGCAGAGTGGCAGTTAGCATTAGCAGTCTAGTTCACTGACACCGGGCTACATGGCGACGTAACCGACCGTGGTTCCAATCTTTCAAGTTCGCGGTAGTGTCATAATTTTTCGCGGTTGCTGAGTTATTTAGTTTTTATTACTGGTTTTTTTTTTAAATAACGAAAATGTCTCCACTCGTCGACTGTGACGAAACCACTCCGCTGCTGCGTGATGATGCAAGCAGGTGAGTGCAGAGTTCAGTAGCTATTGACTGGACAAATGGGCCATTGTGACTGTGCCACCCAGGCCGTGGAGGCACTTGTATTACATTACTAACCCCGTCACACGACTTGCAGTGATTTAATCGATGTCATGCTTTCAAACCTCTGGCAACAGCCTTAAACTACCTGTACTGCCATGTTGTCGTCCCCGTGCACAGTGATGACTATGAGGATGAAGACTACAGGAGTCGCTGGAGGTCTATCCGAGTCATGTACTTCACCATGTTTCTCAGCAGTGTAGGTGAGGATGCCCACGGGTTTTGGATCTTAACCCAGCTGAATTTAGATAGAAAAAGGGGGTCTCTTCCATGCTAAAGTGGCAAATGATGATTAAATAAACTGCTTAGAGTGTTGATGGTCATTTTGTACCAGTGTCATAC
>KV751366.1:4435452-4467841 GCA_001698575.1 Mola mola | reverse complement strand
AGAAAGTAGTATTTTTGTGTTTTTTTTAAATTGCAGTGTCACTGTATGTGATGCCTGCGAGGTTTGCCCTGCTAGCACAATGTTTATGATTGCAGACAGCATGTGAAACATCTGTGTTTTATGTTCCCTTTCAGGGTTCACCATCGTCATCACATCACTGTGGCCATATCTGCAAAGGGTACGTATGAGTTTGTTCTCTGATTCTGTTGCTGGCAGATACACAAGTAAACTTTTTGAAATTCAGTTAGAGATGTGACAGTGTGAAATTGCAATGATCGTGACTTTTTAGTGATAAACAAGCATAGTTCTCATTATTATTGTGGTATTGTTTGGGGTTTTTTTTGTTAGAAATGACAAAGAAAAGCAGAAAATACTGACATTTAAGAAGCTGGAACCGACAAATGTTTGATAAACAAGACTAATATGATCGACGCTTCAACCTGTATGACCATGTCACACTAGGATGCTAGAGATTGTACAGCATGCTATATTTCCACTGCAGCGGTTTAATCATGTCTTGTTTCTCCATGTTTCCCGCAGATTGATGAAAGCGCAGACGCCAGCTTCCTGGGATGGGTCGTGGCTGCCTACAGTCTGGGTCAGATGGTGGCCTCACCCATTTTTGGCCTGTGGTCCAACTACCGGCCGCGCCGGGAGCCGTTGGTGTGCTCCATCTTCATTAACCTATCAGCCAACATTTACTATGCGTACGCATACCTGCCCAGAACCGACAACAAGTTCCACATGCTCATGGCCAGAGCTTTCGTGGGCTTTGGAGCAGGTGATTTGTTGGTCGGAATATTTAACATCTTTGGGTAACTGTTGCTCTCGGTGCTGTTAGCTTTGGGTTTTCCATGCAGGCAATGTTGCCGTGGTGAGGTCCTACGTTGCTGGGGCGACGTCGCTGAAGGAGAGGACCAGCGCCATGGCTAACATGAGTGCCTGTCAGGCCCTGGGCTTCATCCTGGGACCAGGTAACTCCGTCCTGCTCGAACCAGATTATGTGAGCGCGGTGAATGATGGGTAAAAAGTTGTGTCAACATTGGGATATCTTTGCGTGTGTCAGCTCTGCAGGCATGCCTCTCGTTCATCGGTGAGAGGGGCGTTACAGTGCAGGTCATAAAGCTGCAGCTCAACATGTACACTGCTCCAGCTCTCCTGGCTGTGGCTTTTGGCCTCATCAACATCCTGCTGGTGGTTTTAGTGCTGAGGTGAAGCTTCCCCTGCACGTTTATACAGTCCGGAGTGTTTTTTTTTTCAGACTTTATGTGCTGCATTGACCTCCCAAATGCTGATTTAACTCAATAAGTTTGTTGTGAATCGATAGAGAACATCGGGTTGATGACCACGGAAGACACATTCAAGCTATCAACTACATATCTGAAGGTATAAACTGTTAATTTATCAAGGTTGCTGAAACAGGAAGTTTGTTACACATTGAGTTAGCTTCCTAACCCCTAAACCTAAATAAATAAATAAATAAAACAAGACAACGATGCTCGGGGTGGCTCTGGGCTGCTTTTAAATATTGCATTTTCTAGGATAAATAAATGCTTGATAGAGCGCCCCCTGGTGGTGGGGTATAGTATAACCAGCCAGTCATAAATCCTTTGCTGTTCGCTGGGAGGTTACAGACCCAAATTATTCATTCTGCCCAAGATCTGTCCTTTCAGGTAGTTCTTGTCAGTTTGGTTTTCATGATTGATTTGATACTATAAAAATGGGTCTTAAAGTCACATGTTTCTGGGGTATTTTGGCTTCATTCTTGTGCAGCAGGAAGCGGGGACAGGTGTCCATCCACATGTTTGTCAATGGATAGCACAGGTGATATAGTGTATGAGTAACAAAGAAGTTTATAGTGATGAGAAGTGAATTAACCAAGATTAACCTCTGAGAATTGTCTTTGCTTTTGGTTCAGCTCTTGATCATCTCTCTCCCTTTCTCACAGACAGAGTGGACATCAGTGAAGAACCTGAGGAGATCATCGATCAGGTGGCCGTCCTCACGTCCAACGTCCTCTTCTTCATCGTCATGTTCATCTTCGCCGTCTTTGAGACGTATGTTTTCCATTCCACACCACTGCGGAAGTGTGATTCTACACGCCCGTTTTTCTCCGTACTGATACAGTTTTCAACCACATATTTCTCTCAGCATTTCCACGCCTCTTTCCATGGACATGTTCGCTTGGACCAGGAAACAAGCAGTGTTGTACAACGGCGTCATCATCTGCTGCATCGGATTTGAGTCCATATTGGTGTTTCTGGTGGTGAAAGTGGCCTCTCAGAGGTATCCTCATGCATGCGTGCGTGGATTGAATAGAGAATGATTGGTGTATTTAATGGATTTGTTTTATTTTCTCTCAGGGTCGGGGATCGTCCTGTGTTGCTGGCAGGTTTGGCCATTATATTCTGCGGCTTCTTCATCCTGCTTCCTTGGGGAAATCATTACCCTAAAATCCAGTGGGCAGGTAAGTTTGGCTCTTATTTATGAATAATTTGTCTCATCAGATGAAGAATTTGAACTCTATCTACGTTTCTGCAGATCTGAAAAACAACTCCTTATTGAGTAAGATGTCTGAAACCGCCATAGCTGCCAACAGCTCGCTGGAGCCGACGGGCTGCCCGTACGAGCAGACCTGGTGTCAGTACACTCCTGCCATCCACCTGGCCCAGTACATCTCCTCCGACTTCATCATCGGGGTGGGATACCCAGCATGCAACGTGATGTCCTACACGCTGTACTCCAAAATCCTCGGATCCAAACCTCAGGTACCAAGGCTGTAAATAAGCAGAAGTGTCCTGATTTGAGCATCTTTGGTGAGTTGAAATGATGTGTACAGGGGATCTACATGGGCTGGCTGACGGCCTCAGGTAGCGGGGCGCGGACGTTGGGCCCGGTCTTCGTGTCCCAGGTCTACACCATCCTGGGACCCCGCTGGGCCTTCAGCCTCATCTGCGGCATGGTGGTGGGGGCCATCGGCCTCCTCAGCTGCGTGTACCACAGACTGATTGCCTTCTCTGTGCGCCACGGAAGCATCATAGAGTAACAGGCGAACATTCCCAAAGGAGAGACTGATGGCCACCCCGGCGCCACCGCTGGTGGTAACTGGTAAGAGTTTGTGACTCAGGGTGGACCTTAACGTGAAAGTGACGAGGCCGGCTCATTTGTCGGCCGAAGACGGCTGCTTCTCCAGTTAAAAGCGAGCTAGCGCCGCAGCTGCGCTCTAACTCGACGTCTGTTCGTGATCCTGTTCGACATCAGAACAATAATAGTTTTTAAATCAACACGTTACTGAAAGTTGAATGGTTGATATCCAATGTAAGTAATTACACTAACATAGTTCAAAACTATTGTAGCTAAACTTTGTCAGAACTGAGAAAGTTCACACAATGTTTGCTTTTTTAATTTGCACCTGTTATATATGTTTTTAAAGTGCAGCAGTGACTTGGAAATTTGATCTAATTGATTGAGTTTTTGCCTACATAAACATGCAGACTGAGAAATTAATTCAGCGGATGTTTCATTCCCCGTTTACTGATTCAGCATTTTCAAAATAATTTGGCTCTTTAATGGCACATGTCAGTTTTATGTCCGGTGATCGAGGTTGTGCAGGCAATGTGACTTGAGAGAGAATAAAACATTACATTAAAAGATTTCCAGCTAAATATTTCAAAAGGAAGATATGGATATCCTATTTTTAGATATATTTCTGTTAACGAGCTACATTTTTTTAAGCTACAGGTTGTTGTAGACCTGAGATGATTTTCTAAATGTGTGAGTGTGTGATATGTGGATGCTGATGATTAACGAGTGACACATTAAAGGATTAATGTGATCTTAACTCCTCGTCTCTTCATGTGCATGATGCAAGATGATACCTCAAGATTTCACAGCTCCTCAGGGGAGGAATTTAAATAATATAGCAGTAAAAGACATGATTTGCATGATGTAAATGTTACACATTAATTCCACACTAACCTACATACGTTATTAGTGTGAAAAGATTGGTGGATCTCAAAAAATTACAATATCGTACAAAAGGTCATTTTTTTTTTACAAAGCGCAGATTTTTAAACCTCGTTCTAGTTTTATGCGACTTTAACTGTTGCAGTTTATATTTACGCTGCAAATATTCAAATATACTAATATTTTGAGATGTTTTTTTGGTCATTTCTTTGAGCTACTGTATAATTATCAAAATTAAAAAAGTCAAATGCGTGAAACATGTTGGTTTACGACTCCAGAATATTTAAAACGCTGAAAAAAAACCACGATCTTCAGCTGCTTTTAGACGCACCTGTATTTACAAATGAGCTGTGTTCACTGTGCGCATGCGTATAAAACGAGGGGGAGGGGTGTGGGGCAAGTTGCGTCCGGTGATGTGACGCTACAGGTCGTTGAGAACGCGCAGGAAAACATGTACGCGGTTTAACTCAGGGCTGACAACGTAAACGAGCGTTTAATGCACGTCTCGGTGTCTGTAACTCGACCCTACGAGTTGACGGAGCAGCGGAAGGGATGTGTGACTAAACATGAACACCGTGAACGATGAAACCGGTAAGAGAACTCACATCCGGCTGCCGTAGCTAACAAGCTAGCGCGCACTAGTAGGCTCCTCGCTAGTGTCACTACAGCGGGTCGATTTCTGACACATTTGGTCGGACACTTTGAGGTTTGTTCACTTGTCTTCTTCTCTTTCGGAATTTGACGTCCCCATGTTGGGAAGTAGCGTCGCAGCCGTGTCAGCGGTCCTCTCGGATGTTTGTGGGTGTTCGCCCCCGTCTCGGATAAACGTCGGTAGTTTGCGCATGTTGCAGCCAGGGTGAAACGCGAGAATAACGGTTTGGTCAGAATAAAAACCTGCCGACTAACGTGTGTTTGAACGTAATAGCTTCCCGTCCGCAGTCTGGCCGGCGTGTCCTTGTCTAACAGAGCCGTTATCTTTAAAACGCTGATTGGAGAGACTGAAGCGCGAACACTCTGTCTTCACAGCCAGTTTTATTTTAGCACCTCATAACAGACCAAACAAAAAAACACCTGCAAGTTAGAGCCCATTACCTTCGATCCATCGATTAATTGGTTAATCATTTACTTTATAAAATGTCAAAACCTGTTTTTCAGACCTCAAATTGACGTGTTCAAATTGCTTCTTTACTCCAGTGAACAGTTAAAAACCTAAAGACTCATTTACTGTCAGACATGAAAAAGAAAAGCTGCATTTAAGAAGCAGGAACCAGCAAACATGTTTGCATGCAACAAGACAAACGTTTATTCGATCATCAGAGTAGTTGTTGATGAATTAGCTTTTGATTGACTATTTGATTAAAGCTGAAATGCTTCATTGTTTACGTTGGATGTGATGTTGTTACCTGCTGTTACTTGTATAAACACAAACATTGTTTACATGCTTTGATTCCCGTCCAGAGGCTCCCACGCATGTACTAGTGCATCTTCAAAAATAAGAATATCATGTATTTATTCTCCATGTAAGTTCTTGAAAATAATCATAAAACCTAAAAAAGATAAAAGGACAAACACTTCAAATACAATGATTATAGAATACATGAATTTATTTAATTTCAGTAATAAAAATTATATGTTGTATAGTTCCTTTTTAATATAGCACAAAACGATGGTTTACAACCTGCTTTGACAGTTAAAACAAATACAGAATAACCCAAACACAGTGGCATATAAACCAGTATGAGTCCATCCAAGCAATACCAGAACCCAACAAAACGATGGTTTACAACCTGCTTTGACAGTTAAAACAAATCAAACATAAAAACAATTACAGAATAACCCAAACACAGTGGCATATAAACCAGAATGAGTCCATCCAAGCAATACCACAACCCAACAATGGCATAAATTAATTTTGATATCATGTTGTGATAAGACATGAACGTTGTCCTTTCCAGATTTTAAATGCTGCCTAACAACAAAAAGGTAATTTTCTGAACTTATCAAACTGTTCTGCTTGTTCTGATATTGATAATTATCCAGAAATCTTATTGTTTTAAGTTTGTTTCAGGTATCAACAGTCATCCCTACATTATCGTTGCAATATGGACAAAAATCGTGTGGTTATTGATTCCAAACAGTGTGTGGTAGTATTATTGTAAGGCCAGTGAGTCAGCGTACACCGGGTAAAGGAAAGTGAAAGTAAGATCATTACAACAGGAGGTCTTTCAGCACTGCTGTATCTGTGTGTACAGGAAAAGGAGTTTTATGGCTGAAACAAATCTGATGGAAGTGAGATCTCTCTTCCTCTTGTGCAGCAAAAAGTGGTGAACATGGTTGAGGGACACCGTGAATTTCAGCGGCTATTAAGGCATGGTATTCTTGGTAAGACAACATCACACCACAAATTATCTTTCTGCATTGTTTTATTTAAGAAATTGCATTGAATTAAGAACAGTTCACACATTTTTGTATCATTTGTAATATTCCTTCTTTTCTAGCCAATATGGGATATAATGCAGAGCTGGGTGAGGAGAATTATGAGTTTAACGAGTGGATCCATCATCATAACGGATCCCCAGGACCTGAAAGGTTCTCAGACTGGAGTTATTATAGTGGATTAACTGGGAACCACAAGAGATCCTCCGGCGCTGCTTACCAGCTCCCGCTGCATTACTACAGAGCAGCCGATCCACCAAAGGAGACGGTAAGTTCACTGCACTCTTATTGAGTTAGACGATTTCCCTTACAGGTGGTGAGTGATATATTTCTATTATTGGTCAGGAAACTGAAAGACGGAGCAGATTATTAGAAGAAGCCAAAAAAAGAGAAGAGAAGGCTGAGAAGAAGCGACTTAAGAAACAGGTGAATTCTGTTTCACAGTGAAGCGTGAATGTGAAATCATGCAGATTTAAACTCGTTTGTTCTTTGGCAAACAGAAACAGAGGCAGAGAAAACGTGGCGAGAAGGAAACACAGAACCCCGTTAAGAGTGGAGAGGTGATGGCAACGTCTGTTTAAACTGTTGCACATAAGACGCCAGTGATTCAAATCAAACTGATATTTCTCTTTTGTTGTTCTTTTGCAGGCGACTGTTGATGCCCAGCAACCTAAAGCAGAGAAGAGCAGCCCGGTTAGTGAAGAGTCCAAGTCGAGCGTTAAGCAGTTGAATCCAGCCAAAGATACAAACAGCAGAAATAGTAGTGAAGACGAGTCCAGCGATGAAGATGGCAGCACCAACTATGACACGGAAGACACTGAGGTACTGACTGCTCCTCTCACTGTAACACACACTCATTTTTAAGGAGGAGGACTCGAGCCTCTTGAGAAAAATAATTTTAATTTGGAGTTCTGACTTTAAAGGAGAATTCAGGTATTTTTCCCATCTAAACCATATTTTCTGCACTTTGATGGTCTAAAACACCAAAATACATCTTTTTTTTTTTTTTTTTTTTTCAAAAATTGCTCCAGTCCAAGGTTGGTGAAAACCTCCACAAGCTAATGTAATGAAACAGTGTTGGGCAAATCAAAACGACAGAAATAAATCACGTTATTCTGAGTGTCTGCTAACACGGAGTAAATACGTTTCTGGTTCCTTTGCTGACGGAGCTCCCCACACAAGTGAAATATGTTTATTTGAACTTTTTTCTTGTTCAAAAGAATTTGTCAGAACTCAGATTGTGTTAAATGACAGAAGTTATTTACTTTCTTTCCCCACAAGTGACCCTAATTCTCTTCCATACAATTAAATCCCATTTATTGATCGCTAAAGAACAATGTTTGGTATTTTGCTCAATCTTGGTCTGATAACTTGTGAGTCTCAACAGTAGAATAACATGGAAAAGTTTTTATCTGTAATGTAATTCAAACAGCTAAACTTTGTTTAATAATAATTGCACAAATTGAAATATTTTAAGCCTTTTCTGGTTTAATTTGAGGATTATGCCTTAGTTACAGTGAAATATTCTAATTTTGAGTTGTTCATTATGGCCTATAGCTAAAATAATCTAACTTGAAATAGTAAAAATGTTTGAGTAATTCTATTCTAAATGCTGTGTAATTCTCATTTGTTTTAGATGCATCAGTATTGTTTAGTTTAGTCTGGCCACTGAAGGTATAGTTCTCATATGATTAAATGTGTAAGTAGCACACATGACATATAATCAGATTTCATTTATGTACTCCAAAATCACAAATTGTCTCACTGGACTCGACACTGAAAGTTCTTCATGCTGCTGGAGAAATGTTCATTTGTGAACTAGTGCCTCATGAAATGTGTTTTCCCCTGATTTAAGCCACACCTCCACAGTGCCAACAAGAAGTCAGGTGTTCTGTGAGCCATCATCACTGACGTCACTTTCCTTCTTTGTATTTGACTTTTTAAGGTGCTGGATATGACAAGTACCTTTGTGAGTAAAGCTGCTCTTATAGCCAAACGGAAATTAGAGCAGAAGCCCCGCCCTGAGAGGAGGGAGAAGAAGAAGATCCCGGTCAAAGAAGAAGCTAAAGCCGTCCCTGAGAAGAAGGTATCCTGCATGCAGCTTGTCAACAGGAAGGAGCTGGGATAAGGTTGCTCATCTCCTCTCTCTCTCTCTCTCTCTCTACAGGACGGTGCTGCCTCTGACAGCCCCACGTTAGAATATAACATTAAAATTAGTACTGATCTAGCAAGTAAGTTTTTTTTTTTTCCATCTCGTGTACACAAACAGGGCTGATCACAAATGAGAGATGAACATTTACTCATGAATTACTTTCCCTCCTGTAGATATGGGAAATAAGTTTGCAAGTTCTGGAGATTTTGTTATGGCCGTGAAGTTTTTCACAGATGCAATTAAATACAACCCCACAGAGTATAAGTAAGAGCAAGTCCCTTTGTTTACAATCAGCTCACTGGTTGTGCTGCTCCTCTCTTCACGCGGCGTAATGCTTGTTTTTCTGCCACAGGTTGTTTGGCAATCGTTCCTTCTGTTTTGAAAAGATGCAAGAATATGCGAAGGCGCTGGCAGATGCGGAGCTGTCTCTCAGCATGTGTCCAGGCTGGGTTAAAGGTCTTTTCAGGAAGGGCAGAGCTTTGGCCGGTCTTAAGGTAAATGGTCTAATGACGTCTGCACCTTTGTTTATTTACACAGAACACGATCTGCATCATATTGTGTGAGTTTTGAACAACGATTCGGCGTCTTGCGGTGAGTGATGAGTGTGACGCAGCGGCACTTGGTTTAAAAAAAAAAGAGTCATTAACTGTTCCTGTTACATGGTGGATTATCTCGTCGTCTCCCCAGTTTGTAAACGTTCCTGGTTGTTGAGACTAACTGCTGATAGGTGACGGCGATAGATAAACCACTGGGTTCAGGAATCATCCCAGAGTCACCATCACGCTCCTGCACAGACAAACGTGTTCATCTTGACACAATATTCAACCATGGCTACAAACAAGCTACATGTGAACCATTTTCCCCGTCTCGTCATGTTTACCCTCAGTGTCACTTTTGCCTGACTGGTATTATTTACTCCGACTGATTATTGATTCTCACTGGACCTGAGCTTTGATTTAGTCCCTGATCGTTAATCCGCCGCCTTCTTCCTCCAGAGGTACGAGGAGGCTGCCCAGGCCTTCAGGGAGGTTCTCAAACTGGACAATTCATGTGCAGAAGCTGCCCAGGAGCTGATGCGGGTGCAGATAACACAACTAATGGTGTGTAACTGTGTGAACGTGCGACATCCTCAGTGGGGCAGGTAGCAAGAGAATGGATTCAGAATGTTACGCAAAAAAAATAAGAAATTGTAAGTGATTATAATGAGAAACTCTTTTGACTGATCTTAAAAAAGCCATTACGAAAAAGTTGGAAACGGGCTTCCATAGTAATGCTCGTAATACGTTATTATTTTGTGATAAGTCAAACAATTAGAACATTTCCTCATAATTCTGATAAATTAATTAAAAAAATCACACAGGCGTAAATGGGCCTTTATAATAATTAAGGTACTCGTGTATCTGAAAAAGTTAGAATATTGTTTGTCTTTTTTACACAAACTAAAATCAGTCATGTTAATTATGACTTACAGCTCAAAAAACCCCAACTTATTATCTTGAAATATTTCACTGGACATGTAATGAATATATCAAAGTTTAAGTTTTTCCACGCTTGAGACACTAACATTAAATCCTTTATCAGGGACAGAACTGGGCTTCCGTAGTAACTGTGTTTTGTTGCAGGAGTTCGGTTTCACTCGAGAGCAGAGCTCAAGCGCTTTAATTATCCACGGGACTGTAAAAAGAGCTTTAGAAGTTTTGTCCAGATTGAAACCCCAACCAGGTGAGTGTCAGCATGAAGGTTTTGTTGTTGTTTTGGTTAGGAGCTGTCCCACTGGCTCAAGCTGCCAACGTCTCTCCTGTGCTTTCAGCCAACACGAACCCTCCTCAGACCCCGAAAACACAGCTTCAGAACACGTCTCATGTCACGAATAAAGCACAGCCCAGCGCTGATCCGGCCGCGAAGACCACCAACGAAAACAAGCGGCCACCAAAGTGAGCACAGTCTCGGCCTGAGGGAACTCGATTAGCTCATATTGGACACGCTCACTTAAGTCCTCCTCAGATGTGTTCTCCTCTAATTAAACAGTAAATCACTGAATGCTGTTAACGCACTATGTGTCAGAATAACAATTGGGAGCTCTGTGCCATTTTCCTCCTCTTCTTCTGAACATGTTTAATTTTCTTTCCACAGGGAGCTTTTCCCAGTTTGGGTGGGAAACTTGGTTTACCCCATAACGGAGACTACAATTGTGAACCTGTTTAACAAGTAAGAGCCGTGGTTTGTATTTGTTTTCAGCCTTTTAATTGTCAGACACTTGAGCGAGCTGTTCTCCTCCTGCAGAGTCGGGGTTGTCTTCAGTGTGAAGGTCCTGACTTACAAGCGATGTGCCTTCGTAAACTTTACCAAACAAGAGGATTGTGAGGAAGCAATTCGACGCTTCCATGTAAGTACATTCCTTTTAATTCAGCTGCTTCTCAATCGTTTTAACCTCATAATTTAGCTATAAATAGTCCTCATGAGCTGAGCTGTATGTGTGGATAATGATCGGGCTCTTTTGAAACAAAGTGTCGCTCCGTGCTGTAAATACAGAGTAGATCTCTGCTGCCTTCAAGCCCCCCAATCTTTCCTCCTTAAAAAGATTTCTGTCTTGATCTTTGTCAGGGCTTTGAGATAAACAGCACCAGGATTGTTGTGAGATATCCAGACAGGATTCCTCCGGGTATGGGAATGTCCAAATCTGCCCTCAAAGCTGATGACCTGCAGGATGACAATTTGGGGTGAGTGGTTTTATACCCACAATAATTTAAAGTTCCACACTTTGGGATATATGTGAACTTGCTTTGTTTCCTGCAGTTAAACAGTACAGTTGACAACTGATAGTTTGTTTGGTTAGTGGCCTTTAAAGGGTCTCGGACAGCTCGACGGCTTCTGTTACATAACTAATTCCTGATAAAACGGCACTTACAGGTCCCCTTCATGGTTATAATGTCCAGCTTTTGTTCATCTATTTGTACCATCCTTTGAGAACCTCATTAATGTAGATGGGGAAGACAAAGTAATAAAAACATCTTCAGTATATAAACAGCTAGCAGCCTCAAAACTATGGAACAGTTAAAACATTTTTCCCAAAGAAGTTAGATTTTATCTAGTTAAAACCATCACTAATGTTTAGCTCAGCAGAGTAACTAACAGGTAATATACTTTTATTGCTCCAAGCAGTCCATATCGAGCAAACGTCAACTAAAAGGAAAAGATCATTCGCAAAATGTTTATTCACCTTCTTGCATGGAGTAGAAAAAACATGGCACCTCAATGATTAGCTTAGCATGAAGACACTTTTAGAAAAGAAATGTCAGAAGTCAACTTAACCGTGACATTATCAGCGACTCTGACCAATTATTCAACACCATAACTGAGGAGCAGAAGGTTGTATTTGGTCAAACACTGAACTGAAAGTTCAGTCAGACTTACTATAAACAATTAAATAAGCCTGTTTGGTGAGTTTTAAGACTGATCATGGCTAAATTACAGCACAGGAATAACAAACAGTGGATTCAACAGCAGTGTGGTTGGTGTATAATGTTTTTGTAAAACGTTTTATCTGTTTATATACTAATGTGTTTTTATTACTTTGTCCTCCCGGTTTCCATTAATGAGGTCCTCAAAGGATGGTACAGATAGATGAACAAAGCTGGACATTATAACCATGAAGGGGATCTGTAACAGGACTGGTAGTTATGTCTTTGAAGATTCTCAGTCATCTAGGTCATAGTAGTCATGGTGTTTCTTGAAGATGTTTTGCCTCTCATCCAAGAGGCTTCTTCAGTTCCAGATTTTGGATAGGGAGTCCCCAGTATTTAACCTTGTGGAGGATCCTTCTTACTCAGGGTAGTGGGCAAAGGGTACAAAGCCCCGCCCCCAATCTGTGTGGCCCATATCCATCCCCCATCAGATGGGTAATCACTCCCCCCATAATACCCCGGGGGGCTTTTGAACCATCCGACCACAAGAGACCTCACCCAGCCAAAAAAGAATGTCCTAGCCAAAAGGACTCAACTTCGCCATCTCTCCACAACAGCTGCCTGTAGCGGACCTCATCACACCCAGAGAATCAGCCATAAGGTCCAACAATCTTATATTAGCGGAAGCTGAACAACTCAAGATGAAGGTATCAGCAGCGCTTGCAAGGGCAAAAATACCTCCATCTAATATCACAATCGGAGAGGAAAGCCATAACCGCACTTAACAAAGATAACAGCATCACTATTCTTGGACTGTTTAATAGGAAGCAAATGGACTTATTATCTTGTTTGAAGATGTTTCGCCTCTCATCTGAAAGGCTTCTTCAGTTCTGAGGCTCAGTGTGGGAAACCCAAATATTTAACCCAGAGTGGGTGGAGGCAATCACCAAGAATGAGGACGTGGCTAAAAGCACCCGCCCCCCGCGTGGGGGGGGTGATCATCTGGCTAGGCATCATGTGAGTCGTTAAGGTCACATGGCCCCAGGTGTGTATGAGGGTTAACCGGCCTGGGGAGGGCTCCCAAGACAGCATTGTAGGTAGCAGACAAATGGTGTCTTAGTCCGCCACCCCTGTTTAGAGAGGGTTTCTCCAAGTGGACATAGATGGCCTCTTTTACTCCTCTTTCAAACCATCTGCCCTCTCTGTCCTGAACGTGGACATTGGAGTCCTCAAAGGAGTGATCTTTCTCCTTAAGATGCAGATGTACAGCTGAGTCCTGTCCCGATGAGGTGGCTCTCCTGTGTTGTGCCATGCGTCTGTGGAGGGGCTGTTTGGTCTCACCTATATAAAGGTCAGAGCACTCCTCTGTGCATTGAACGGCATACACAACATTGCTGAGCTTATGCCTGGGTGTTTTATCCTTGGGGTGGACCAATCGCTGTCTTAAGGTCTGGCCCGGTTTGAAATTGACTGGAATTTTGTGTTTTTGGAAGATTCTTCGGAATTTTTCTGATAGACCTGCCACATATGGGATAACTACGTTCTTCCGTTTTTCCCTTTCTGCCTCAGGTGGTTCTTTGTGGCGCCTTTTGGACGATTTGACAAAGGTCCACTTAGGGTAGCCGCATGTCTGGAGCGCTGTCTTGATGTGTGTCAATTCCTTTTGTTTTCCCTCTGTGCTGGAGGGAACCTTCTGGGCCCGGTCATGCAGTGTCCGGATTACCCCCAGTTTGTGCTCCAGTGGGTGGTGGGAGTCAAATAAGAGGTACTGGTCTGTGTGTGTGGGCTTCCTGTAGACCTCGATGCTGAGGTTACCATCTTTATCAAGAGACACCGCACAATCCAGGAAGGGCAAAATGTTATCTCTCGTATCCTCCCTGGTGAACTTGATGTTCTTGTCCACCGCATTTATGTGTCGCGTGAAAGCCTCCAATTCTTGGGTTTTGATTTTGACCCATGTGTCATCCACATATCTGAACCAGTGGCTGGGAGCTGTTCCTGTGAAGGAGTTCAGGGCCCTCTCCTCCACCTCCTCCATGTAGAGGTTCGCCACGATAGGAGACACTGGAGAACCCATGGCACAGCCGTGTTTCTGTCTGTAAAAAACTTCATCGTATTTGAAGTATGTCGTGGAAAGGCAAAGGTGCAGAAGGTTGCAAATTTGGTCAGGGTTGAGGTTAGTTCTGGTATCTAGGGAGCTGTCTTGTTGTAGGCGTTTCCTAACTGTCTCTACTGCCTCACTGGTCGGTATGCAAGTGAAAAGAGAAGTGACATCGAAGGAGACCATGGTTTCATCCGGTGGTAGAGTAAGGTTCTGTATCTTCTTCGTGAAATCTATGGAGTTTTGGATGTGGCGTGGTGTGTTCCCCACCAAAGTGGACAAGATGCCAGAGAGGTGTTTGGCGATGTTGTAGGTCACCGAATTGATGCTGCTGACGATGGGTCTGAGTGGTGCTCCTTCCTTGTGGATCTTGGGGAGACCATAGATGCATGGAATGGCCTGAGATAGGTTCTTCATCCATTTGTCCTGGACGTCTGTTGATGTGGCCTCAATCAGGTCCCTCACGAAGCTGGAAAGAGATGTGCTGGCAAAAGGCCTGAATTTTGCCAGCTCTCTACGACAACTACAAACAGTGGATCTCATCACAGCTGCAGAGTCAGAGATTAAGACCAACAAGCTGACCCCCTCTGAAGCCGAACAGATCCGACTTAAAGTGTCAGCCACCCTCGGAGAAAGGAGGGCGATTTCCGCACTGAGCAAGCATCCCCATCATCCTCAACATATCAGATTACCACACCAAGATAACCTCACTGCTCAGCGACCGTGAGACTTATGAGGTCTTAAAAAGGGACCCCACCAGCAGCTATAAGAAGAAAGTGATAGACTACCTACAGAAACTGGAAAAAGACCACATAATTGACCGCCCTATTTATTTACCGTCTGTACCCTGGAGAGTCCATTCCATGCATCTATGGTCTCCCCAAGATCCACAAGGAAGGAGCATCAACTCGGTGCCCTACAACATCGCCAAACAACTCTCCGGCATCCAAAACTCTATAGATTTCACAAAGAAGCTACAGATCCTCACTCTGCCACCGGATGAAACCATGGTCTCCTTTGATGTCACCTCACTCTTCACAAGCATACCCACATCTGAAGCGGTGGAAACCGTCCAAAAACGACTAATACAAGACAGCACTTTGGACCTTAGAACCAACTTCACCCCGTAATAAATCTGTAATTTGTTGGACCTGTGCCTATCCACCACCTACTTCAAGTACAACAAATGTTTCTACAGACAGAAGCATGGCTCCCCAGTGTCTCCTATTGTGGCCAACCTCTACATGGAGGAGTTGGAAAGTAGGGCACTGAGCTCCTTCAAAGGAACAATACCAAGCCATTGGTTCAGATATGTGGATGATACCTGGGTCAAGATTAAAACCCAAGAGGTAGACGCCTTCACTGAACACCTTAACTCAGTAGACAGCAACATCAAATTCACAAGGGAGGACATGAAAGAGAACAGGCTGCCTTTCCTGGACTGTGCCATACACCTTAAGAAGGACGGAGGGCTCAACATTGAAGTCTACCGGAAACCTACCCACACAGACCAGTACCTGCTCTTCAACTCTCATCACCCTTTGGAACACAAGCTGGGAGTTATCAGAACCCTACATCACCGGGCTGAAAATGTTCCCACAAGGACAGAGGGGAAGTTTAAGGAACACATCAAGACAGAATTAAAAACCTGTTGATACCCTAACTGGGCGTATGTCAAATCCACTAAGTGCTCCAGGAACAACACCCTAACAACGTTGTCATTTCGTATGTCGCAGGGGTGTCAGAGAAATTCAGAAGAATTTTCTCTAAGCATGACATCCGAGTTCACTTCAGACACTGCAACACACTGAGACAGAAACTGGTTCACCCGAAGGACAAAACTCCCAGACACAAACTTAACAATGTTTTCCAGTGCAGTGAGGAGTGTACAGACTTTTATATCGGGGAGACAAACAACCTCTCCAAAAACGCATGGCTCAACACCGGAGAGCCAGCTCCTATGGCCAGGACTCAGCAGTCCACTTACACTTAAAGTAGAAAGGACACTCCTTTGAGAATGAGACTGTGCATGTGCTGGACAGGGAGGATAGATGGTTTGAGAGAGGAGTAAAGGAGGCCATCTATGTCAAGCTGGAACAGCCATCACTTAACAGAGAAGGTGGCCTCAGACATCAACTGTCTACCACATACAATGCAGTTTCAAAATCCCTCCCCAGGAAACTTAACCACCGTTCACACCTTGGCTCATGTGAAACCAGCGACTCACATGATGACCGGGGGGAGTGATTACCCTTTGTCCACTACACTGAGTAAGAAGGATCCTCCACAAGGTTAAATACTGGGGACTCCCTACCAGAAACCTACAACTGAAGAAGCCTCTGGGATGAGAGGCGAAATATCTTGAAGAAACACCAAGACAACTACTAGTTATGTAACGGAAGCCGGCAGTTGAACCCTGAAGGGTCTTTCAGACGCGATTTGAGCTGTCGGTGCCTGTTGCTCTTCCCAAAGTTCAGCCTGCTTCAGTGTGTCTACCTCCTGATGCTTTTAGGCAAACAGAGACCCTTTAAACCACACAAATGACCAGCTTATGTCATTGTGGACACTTGTAAACGTTGAACTATCTGGTTGCAGGAGTCACGTTGGGAGCTGGAGAGACGTCCGACATCACAGACGCAACAACGAGCACTGAACCCAAACCTGATGCCTTGCTCCGTCTCAAAAAACATAATCACTTATTTTATGGGTTTATCAATATCTACATGCTTTTAAGGCTTTGCTTTCTTTTAGAGTATTTTTATATTTTTGGTGAGCCCCAAATCAACGTTTTCAAAACCGACAATGACTTAAAGAAATTATATTTTTTTGTAACCGAAATGAAAGGGAAACAATAAAGCCAATTCCACTTTTTTTTTTAACCTTAAACTACAGTGCCTGCAGCTGCCAGTTCTGGGTATTAAAACTGACATATTGCCCTGTGGCATCGCAGAGCCTCACATTTACAGCTCTCACCATCTCTGATACGTCATTTTATTCGCTTCCGCTGCCCTCATCAGTTATCAGGTCAATGTTCCTAATTAAAACATAAAGATTCTTTAATTTTTTGCCTGACTCTTTATTTAGACATTTTCTTAAACTACCAGAATGATTCTCAGGCAACTATATGAAGAAATCCAATTATGGGTCAAAGCTAATTGCGAGTAAAGACATTAACAAGTAATTTTCTTCTTGGTTTTTCATTTTGTAGCTTTTAAACTGTCCGGTCATATGAAATTTGGAGTGATTTTCTAAATTTTGAAAAAAATGCCAAAGCCAACTCAATTTAAAAGCCTCTCAAATGCATCAGCCCTCAAGTTCTGATAGATCTCAAAGCGTTTTTGTAAAACGTTCTCTGATAACCTGACAGCAGCACTGCTTTTTAAACAGCCTGGCAAGGGAAAAATCCCCTAAATGGGACTGAGAGAATTAAAACAGCAATTCAGGGCAGAAAATGATTCTTTGGTAACCTCTAATTGTATTTGGACTAAAGCTCAGATAAAAGTAACTGAAAATGCTCATAATTAAACCTGGTATATCTGAATTGGTTATATTACCACCTGAGCACAGTGTAAACCCAAATGATGCAAAATGGGGCTTTACAGATAATAAAAAACTCACCGTGAGATGTATTTTTCCAAGTTGGAATTAAATTAAAGGAAACTTGGAGTAGATGTGGGGCTTTCAAGGTCCCCTGGGACGTTTGCCCTCTTTGTTGAGCCACTAATCCAACTTTAATCTCAAATTGATTAAATTTCTTAAATGGGATCTTGACCCGTGGTGGCCAATAGGTGGCAGCACAGGCCAACTGAGTGATGCAGGGCTACACACGCTAATCACTGTAGTTTGATGTGAAGTAATGAACAGAGGCGCTTTAGGCTCGCGTGTGTTGTGCTGATGACATTTGCCTGCAGTCTCAAATTGGACAAAGATCACTTCATTATGTGGACGACTGTACATAGACAGGGCCACTTATAATTAGCAGGTAATACAAAATGTTTCACACTGAACAGAAATAGAATATTTGGACAATCCAAACCTGTTTTCTGTTCCCGACTGTGGCTGACAACAGCTTGGATGTTTGAGCTTTGGCACCATCAGTTCTGAGCATCATCCGCGTCCAAAACGATGTCCGAGGTTCTGCTGGAACCAAATGATTTTTTCAGCGTGATTAGACATGCAAAAACATTCCACTCTGAAGTGAACTGATTGTAGGATTTTTCAAGGCCACGCCACCTTTCACCTGCCGTCCTGCTCACTTGGTCTGGAGACTATGTATCGCGCCGGTGGATGTCAGTTTGAAGAATCCAACAAGTCACCTTTTGTTGTTAATCTGCTCTGGGTAATTAGCTTTTTTTTTTTAAGGTATCCAAACACTCTCGATGTGCACCCCAGGGTAGTCTGCTCAGATTGCCTGCGGCCAAAGAAGACCCCCAAAATGTTTCAATTTTCACATATACATACATACTGATCAGGCATAACATTATGACCACTGACAGGTGGAGTGAATAACACTGATTATCTCATCATGGCTCCTGTTGGGATATATTAGGCTGCAAGTAAAAATTTAGTCCTCAAAGTTGATGTGTTAGAAGCAGGAAAAATGGGCAAATGTGAGGATTTGAGCGAGTTTGACAAGAGCCAAATTGCGATAGCTAGACGACTGGGTCAGAGGAGATAAAATACTTCATGAGATTAAACGAAATGCAATTTAAATTTTTTAGGTCTTCTTAGGCAAATGATTTGCAGTTACATTATTGTCAGATAACGCTTCCTGCTGTAGTTCCAGTCATATTTTCACACGTAAAACTAAACTCATCGAAGCGATTCTTATTGGAATGGCAACACATCTCTTACCAGACTGGCCCGTCTCTGCCGCAGGCGGGGGAGGTGAGGATTAGCGGCAGCTGACACATGCCCGCGTGCCTCCGGTGTCAAAGTCCATGGTGAAGCGCTGCCTCGGACAGAAGTACAGCTGTTGTTGGAATTTTAACACTGTCACCGCCGGGTCTGTTTATGAGCTGCCACACGCATCATACGGTCGGTATGAGCACACAGAGTCAGGAAACACTTCTGAAGTAGCTCAGTATGAAGATATTTTTATGTCGATTCCAAGAAGTTAAGACTTGATTGACAACATCATGAAACAAAGTAGAATAATTACCTTGAAGTGGAGAAGTCCTGGCAACCGTTGCCTGAGCCACACATCAGACAGGACAGTGGCTGAAATCACACAAAATCTGCCCATTTTTTACTGCTTTCTCTGCTTCGTCCGTCACTCCCTCTGTCCATCCCCTCGACCTCTACTGCTCCTCTCCGCCTCCCCCGTCGAGTCGGAGAGCATTACATTTGACAAACCCAGAAAATAACACGGAGTCGCCCTTTAATAACAATCAAACATCAAGTACGTTTGCCACAAAAACATGTTTAATCTCAAATAAAACATCCGCTGACAGGGGAAAAAAAAACCAAAACACTAAAATATCTACTGATATCGTTTTAAAAAATCCAGAGTTGTGCTTACTTTCGTCTTTCTGCCGTCACAACTTTAACGACCTCAGACTACACAGGTTGAATATTAGTCACAATATCACCTCTTTCAAAGACTCGTTTTCCCCCTCCTCATCCCGACAGTCCCTGCACGTCCACGATGAACCTAAAGTAGAAAAATAAAGGCTGTGCTCTGACTCTGAAGGTGGCAGAGATTCTCCGATGGGATATTCCTGATTTCAGAGAGCTGCTCTGACGGACGCTGCTCCAATGTCGTTGGTGGCGCTGAAGTCCCGGCCTCGGAAAGACTGCTCAGACGGTGAAGGTTCAGCTCCACCTCCGGAAGAGCCTGAGCAGCTCCAGAGCAGATGGTAACTGTGACCCCGATCAGCGCTGCTGCTTCCATGTCAGCTCCACAGGCAGATGTTGCTCACGGACTGGCAGGTGGAGCTGCTCTCTGCAGGGGAGAGGTACATCTTACCGCTGGGGCAGACGCACACCTCGTACACGTCCTGGTCCCGGGAGGTCGGACTGGGCGAGGCCGCGTACACTCCGAGCGGGAGACCGCCCAGCTGAATGGTGCTGGCGTCCAGGAGTATCTGGGAGGGAAAATCATCGAAAGACGAGCTGGAAGTCGTTCAAATAACATTGCCAGACGCGTCCTTGAGTGATTTGTTGCTGAGTGGAGTTGATAAATGACTCCGGTGCAAATCGGTAAATACGATGTGACAGGTGGAGTGAAGTACAGCAGCACTAATCCGATGAGACAGGAACTCATCGCAATCTGTCTGATAAAAGTTGTACTTTCTAGCAAAGCTAGCAGCATGGCTGTGGGGTTGACTATGTTAGCCAGCTGGTTCTGAGCCGGATTACCACGTTCAGGGATTCTGTTTGCCCTCAGGTTGAATTTTATTCTAATATACATGTAATTAATATTAGTGAATGCATTATGTCAGCAGCATTTTTATCATTGTGTGTTGCAACAAACTGTGCAGATTAACAAAAATCACAACATACAAATGGCAAGACGCATGTTTGTTTGGTACAAACTGAGAAAATGGAAACTTTCCAAGTTAATAACTTACAACTATCAGGAATCATATTGTAATATCTCACAGAATATTCGCGATGTGATCGTGTGACCATATCGATTAACCCCACCATTAATCTCAAGTCTACTTAAACAGAAACTGTTATTACGCTAACATAGCATTGTTCGCCAGCCAACCCGCTACTGTTCTGTCTAGCATTAGTTTTGCTATATATTTATCCCTATACAAATAAACGTTATATGTATACATTTTACACTTACTGCTCTCTCAAACAACAGGTAAAAGATGGCTAAAAACATTTTCTTTCTACTGTCTGTGTCGGGATAAAGAGGGAATGGAGGAGGGTCTTCCTCACCTCTCCCTCTGTGGACTCCAGCTGTAGGTCCTTTCGACCGCTGACCTTCAGTGGCCCTTCATCAGCGCTCACTTGCACCCCGCGGGGGGCCTCCATGGTCAGGGTCCGTGTTAGAGACTCCAGCCTGAGAAGAGGAAACGAGCACCGGCACATATTTAAAATTAACGTTTGAACTTACTGGATATTTGCAGTATTGTAATGTAACCTTTATTTGGTGCGATGGCTTAGAAGATACACAAAAGGTTAATTTGATAGTTATTCAGTGCTTAGTTTATTGATTATCTGTGTGTAATTGCTTCTTTAGGGCAGGATGACAGAATTCAAGGTGATCATCTTTTTCACAACAAGGCAGAGCAACATTTAAAACTTGACTCGAAATATCTCACATTTAGCAAAAAAACAAAGTTCTCAAGATATTTGTTTTTGACTCTTACTGTATTTGTATTTTGTGTGTTAGTTCAAACAAGCAATTCCCCACTTGTGGAATATTAAAACTGCTACTGTTCATGTTTAAGCAGCTCTTGTCATTATTTGAATCCAGTATAGCTCCTTAACACACCATAATTGTATCAGCTGTTTTTGACCTTCATAACCACTGAGGCTAATGCAATTTGCCTTTCTCTCCACTGGAATATTTGTTTACACAGGGGGGAAGGTAAGTGTAAAGTCAAACAATGTGAAATTTGTTTTCATAACTCATAACCACCATTTCAAATGGATTTCCCCTCCCCCACCTTCTCCAAATCTGTTTCCAATGAATTTAAAATGAGGACTTTAAGCTGTCTGGAAATCATTTAATCTCTGTACCCTCTGAAGTGGCACATTCTGGATTAGGTACTATTGGAATAAATTGGGGGGAATTAATTTCATCTGCATTGGAAAAGCTTCTTTGACTTTAAATCAGCTTTAGATACAGTTTGAAGAGGATGGAAGAAATGTGCCTTTGGCCTGTAGAAATAGAGAAAATGTATGTGCTTGGTTGTTTTTCTATCACTGCTCGTTTAAGATGCTTACAACATCATCTTTAATTTAAAAATATCTTATTTTCTAAATATCTTTGAGCTCATAGTAATTTATTACCCAACCAGATCTCTACTCTCCTAGGAAGCAGGGATACTCGTGGTGCCCGGATTCTCCAAAAGTAGAATGGGAGGCAGAGCCTTCGGTTATTAAGATCCTCTCCTGTCAAATAACTTTACATACAGTCTTGGCAAATCAACAACTTGTCTTTTATGCTTTCTTGCTATATGTGATCTACTTCTGTGCTCCTGCTTGATGTCCACTGCTATTAACTCTGTGCGCATGTCTTTACTTAGAGGGTCTGAATCTAAGGCTGGCTACACACTAGAAAATGTTACGCCTTATTTGCGACCCAAAGATTAGAAGAGCATGTCTCAATCAGATGCTTGTCACAACCTAGAATTATTTGTCCAACTCGTCCTCTATTTTTTGTGGTTTCAGAACAATTATTATACTGCTCCCAATCAAGTCTGAGCTTCCCTAACCTCAACGTTTGATATTTACGACTCCATGTTGGGCTTCCTCCGACGGAACACCCCCAACAGCCAATGAGAATGAGCAGATCGGGAAGCTTCACCAGATGTTGCTTTCTTTTACAGTTACAAACTGGGCAGCGCACATAAACAAAACTACATCCAGAAGAACCCTTGTGGTCTCCCTCGTTTTTAAACTCGATTAAGGTTTGAAAATTGTCTAGTGTTTAGCCAACCTTAAAGGCCATTGCTCCTCCATACTGCTGCCATGTGCTTGCTCACCGGAGAAATAAGATTCACTTTTTAAGCAGTGTAAATTTATTGATTTAATACAGACACACAAAAAAGAAATTATCGCAGAAAACAAACTAAAAGTAGGTTTAACAATCTAATTATTGTAAGAATGGTTAGTCCATCTCCAATGGCAACACAACATTTCGTTACTGAGCAGTTCATTAGTGAGCCACAATGTGAATCTAAATTCAGGCTCAGCGGTTTTCAATGTTTTAGTTATTTCTGCAGCATCCACCGATGACCCATGGCATTGATGAACGGCTCATTAAAAGATTAATATAAAGCACTTTGGACTGAGCTGTGCAGTTAGAAGCTGATCACATGTGATCTGTGTTCGATATTTTCACTCCACTTAAAGCACAGACGCACCGTTTGGACAACCCTGTGTGCCAGAAGACGAGGAATTCAATTTACAAGAGTGCATGTTTCAGACACAATCCAAAACAATGCACTAAAAGATCACAAAATGTCTGCTGGGTTTCCAACCCTCTGAGACTGCTTTCTTTGGCATGGACGAAGTACAAACAGGAGTCCTGTTTCACGTCACTGCTGACAGGTACACGTTACAATCAAAGTTAGGGGGAAATTATTATTGAAAAAGTTGATTTTGAGATGAATGCCCTTCATTTCTGCTCTCACCTTGGTGCTAATTCATCAAAGAAATGGACAGTATACCAGCGACACGGTTATTTACATAAACCTTTTTAAAAATAGTTACATATCATGAATTCGTAAACCTGTGCAAACCTCCCTCCTTATGACACTGAAATTAGTTTAATTTGCTTATAAAATGCCACAAAATGACCAATTATAAAGTTCAGTGTCCTGGAAATAGTGATAAAAGGCCTCTTGCACTGGGAATATTTCGTGGCTTCTGGCTCCATTCAGGGAACCACGATATGTAAAGCCTTCATTATAGATAACCTATGGCTTATTTGTCATATCGGCTGCTTTTCAGGCTGCATTCAGGATGACCTTTACGCCTGCACACAGAAAGGTCAGCACGGAGCTGTGCAGGACACGGTGCTAAAGTCTTTGCGGATGGGTTAAAATGCTGCATATCTACTCTGGTGGTCTTCACATTTAATATGGTATGTTTTATCACACGTGCACACTCTCAACGGGCTTTAACGTTACAATCAAAGTTAGGGGGAAATTATTATTGAAAAAGTGCACACTCTCAACGGGCTTTCAAGACCCACACTGGGTTCATCACAGCATCAGAACCACCTCAGAATACAGAGCCAGTAAAAGATGTTTACTGGTTATTAATGACTATCAGGGTCCCTCCACACTAAGTTTTGTAAGTCTCCCACATAACGGCAAACAATCACATTTTTTTAGCTTTTGTTTGATTATAAATGTATCTTTTTTGCTTTATGTATCTTCCGTTTTTTGATGCAATGTTGATTTACAAATAAACATGACTCACCATATAAACTGCAGGTATGTTGACAGAAAAACTGGATGTGTAAAATCATGAAATAATTGTGATTTTTTTTGGCAGATAGGCTGATTTAGAAATACAAAACTGTTCATCTTTTTCTAAATTATGTTTTATTATCAGAAAACACCACACTGTAGTTCAACTAACAACTGATTTTTAACACTTACAAATTTTTAGATAAAACACACTTTTCATTTTCTTTAACTGTTGAAGAATTAGTAATTAAATAAATGTTCTGGTGGAACATTTTATGTTTGTACGTTAATATTTATCCTTTACCACCAATCACAGATAGTCAGTCAGCGCTGTAATCATTGCCACAAATTTTATTAAATATGACATTGTCAGCTGACTCCTTATCAGTATTTGATGGTTTAACGGAATGAAAGCCTACACTGTTTCCTTCGATGTAAATCTGGCGTTTGGATCCATAAATAATGTTCCAGAGGTGAAATCTATTTAGATAATTGAATTATCGCTTTAGTGATTCTTTAAATCTTCTGAGATGGGAGAGTTTGATGCTTTGCTTTGTCTTGTGTGATAATTAATCGTATATCTCTGGATCTATCTTCATTCTGAAGTGAAAACATTTGCCAGCGTCGTGATATGTTTTACAACTACTGTAATTGGAGTTTGACAGAGCCCAAACTTTCTTAATCAATGATAGTGATGATTGTTGATTTCCACTGACAGGAGCTCGAAGCCATTTTTTTACACTCTATCTCTATGTAATATTTTATGCTGTCCAACATTCCACATTTGGTTAAATAAGACAGTCACAAAAAACAAAAAAGCTCCACATTCTGCTGCTGTGGTCAAAGGTAGAGAAAACTCCTCTGCGTTACATCTCAATCTCACCAAATTGTTGGGAGAAAAGTCTGACTGGAGCTCAGTGGGACCAAGAAGAGTAGTTCATTTCTGCCTTTATTTTCTTAATGAACCTGTCAGTCTTGTGTGGACGCAGCTGCTGCCGAGGCCGACCTGAACAGAGCGCAGATCAAGAGCGTACGAGGAGAGCACGTGGCTGGCTGCACTGCAAACAGACCTTAAACCTGACCGGGAGGAGAGCTCTGGTAGCAGAAAATGAACTACTGAAAAGCCATTATCCTCCTCTCTGGAAATGTACCATGTGATGTCTGCACTGGGAGAGTCCAGAGCTTTCAAATCTGGGCGGGTCTGCTCACACTTGTCTCCCTTCAGATTCCCAGCAATAGTTTGATTTACTTCACAGCGTCACACTATAAAAGTTTGCTAGTGTCAGGAGATTTCTGGTCACATTGATGAGATGTCCGCGTGCTGTCTGTCCTCCGTACATCAAGAGAATCGTATGACGACAGAAGTATAACAGTGAAATGTTCAGATTCTACAAGAACATTTATCACACAGCTTCCCCGCCTTCAGATGGATTTGGGACATCAGGAATCAGAGCACCATCCTCCAGAGTGCGACACAAAATGATCCGATTATGTAATTGACAGGAAAATCTTCATATTCAGCCCTCTCATTCATTTCTGGTGGGAAGCTGCTGCTGTTATCAAACTGAGTGGGCAGCCAGCCGGGGAGTCGAAACGTTAATCTTCTGAGCCACATTTCCTGCGACGGACCATCTCAACTCCTCAAACCTGAGAACGGGAGGACATTCTGAGAGTGGAACTGAACTCCAGAGGTGAGTGCCAGGTGAAGGAGCTGATCAGAGCCTCACAAGAGCTATGACTGAAAGGATAATTAAGCTGCGAGCAGGGAGCAGGACATGACAAACTGACATGTCTCATCTGCGGGACTATACCGACTTTACGACTGCACCCCCCTTGTTTAGAGACGTCCACATCAAGGCCTCTATTCCTGACAGTTTGTCCGCACGGGCGGCATCATTCACAAGTCAACACAAACATGTCCTCGTGTTTTTGGGCATCAACACTGACACAGAAGATGGACGGAGGAGTAAAGAAAGAAGTCAATCACAACACTTCAAATTTTTACCTTCTGCACACCATGTCTTTGTATCCTAAAATACACGCTTAACAGAAAAGCGGGAAGTTACTTGTCTTATCAATTAGTTGACTGACAGGAAACTCAAGATGCAGGTTCGGGGTCTGAGAAATTACTAATATTCATTTGATTGACAGACGGGATTAGTTGTGACTATAAATGCAACAGATATATTTCATGCCAACACTGAAAACAGACAAACTGTTCAATATTTTCTTGGTTTAGTTGTCTGTCAGCAATGGACTGCACAATTTTGGATGAATCCTTTTGATTTTCCTTCTGAAAGTTCCTATTAGCAGTGGTTTCAACTGATTAAATGTTGGTCTTTATAGGTCAAAGGTCAAGGTAAGGAAAAATGTGGCACAATGTTCTGTTAATATTAGGATCATAATATAATATACAGAGAGTATAAGGCACAGACACGGGCAGAAGTGGATTATTCCCTCCAAAAAAAAGTAATCAGACTGTCATACACTTCTGGACTCTTTGGACCTGCCTTTTCCAGGTTAACTACTAAAAATCTTGAGCAAATGTGCAGAAATTTGAATGTTTGGTGGAGGTATGAGTGGAGGTATGAGTGCTCCTGTTTGTGTTTTAGTTTTCATAGAGTATGATTTGTTGTTTTATATGTTTGTTATTGTTTTATATTTTCAGTTTGTTTGTTTAAAAACATATGTCACGCATTCATTTAATATAGCCTTGGTTCTGTCAGTTCACAGGGGCAGCCCACATTATCTAGTAGCTCAACTGAATCCATTTTATTCACCCATTGGCTAATCACTAACAGGGCGAGCGATTTAAGCTCCTTTAGCTGGTTTCTCTTCCCTCTCCCCTTCTTCATCTCTGTTCTACGTCTCTATGGTGTTTCAGAATAATATATCAATGTCATTTCTGTTGTCACTGATGCCCGCTCTGTTCTGAACAGGGTCCAGGGTCCGGGGTCGGACCCTGGCGCAGATGTCGGGACATGGAAGGACTGGCAGATGATCTCTCTTAGCCAAAAAGCTTTCCGTAGATGCCCGTGGAAGGGCTGGGATATCCCGGAACAGAGCCTTACTGCCGAATTTAACGACTGCAATGTAAATAAAGTGACTGACAAAAGTGGTCCTGAGTGAATTATTGTTCTTTTTAATGAAGCTTAATCTACTGCAATTAAATCTATGTATTTCCAGCGCAGAATCAATAAAGTGCATATAATTTTGCTAATTTCAAACAAAGCAATTATTAGAATAATTCACATCACAGTCCATATATATTGATGCTGTTTGCTTATTAAACATTGTGTTTGTGTTCAAGAAGACGAGCAGAAATTATATTTTATGGAAAATATTTCATAAGATATTTAAAATCGATAAATGAAAAAAGGGATTCATCATAGACCCAAATACCTCTTTAGATGTACTTGCATTATTTTGAAATAAGCAAATGTAGTTCATTTAACTTAAATGATTGGATTCTATATTTTTTAATACTTTCCTACTAATATCTTTATAACCAGCACCTATGTGAATTATACTGATGTGCAGATGTCTCTTTACTAACATTCAGGTTTCTGCAAAAAAGCAACTGTCAGTCACCTTCTCTAAACAAGCCTTAATTGACAGCAACTAAAGGACAAAACTGAAGCAAATGGAAGCAAATTAAAAATATGACTAAAAGCCAATATTCAGAATCAGCATGATGGTGAATTTGGATCAACCACAGTTTGAGTGCACAGGGAGAAGAAGTGGTGCTTGGAAGTAAAAGAAGCTCTCAGGTGGGTTTCTCTGATTTTGTCTCAGTCTGCTTTCTCCTCCCAGATTACTGTCGGCTTGCAGAGGAATAATAATGCATCAGGATAGATCTTTAAAGAGGATGACAAAAGTGACAAGAGAAGTGTGCCAAGCCACACCTGCATCATACAGAGAGGATTTAACAGGTGGCAAGCGGTTTAGAAACATGGTTTAACTTTCAGGATGACTCCGACAGCCACATATAGAAACAAGGCAGAAAGGAACGTCGGCTTTAACACAGACTTATAGAAGAGACCTCCATTTTCGGCCATCGCAAACACAATCAACTAATGCCAAAGTCTTCATTTTTGTTATAAATGGGTGTGCTACTGTCTAATAATTTAGTCACTTCTTAATGTCACCCTAATTATACAGTAGGATGTCACTGAATTGGATGAGCGATTAGATTTGTATGCGTCATCAATCAACAGGCTATTTCGGCTCCTAATTTACAGTCTGTGGCTGCTTTATTACCATCATAGGGAACCGGTGACGGCAGAGTTGAGAATGAGATGGTATGTGGTGTCCTCCAACTACATCTTAAGGTAAACGTGTTCATAGCTGTTCCAAACGACCACAGGTGTGATAGTTTAGCTACAGGCATAACTGCATCCATTTCAGGTGGTCTGTCCTGGGAGGCGTTCTTAATGTTGCACTCGTTTATTCGCATCAAAGGTGACATATGTAACATCAGCTCTGCACAGCGGGCTGATCACAGCATGGAGTGGGTGTGAAAGTCACAGAGGGTTGGACCAAGCCCCCTAAAACAATCTGCGTAGCGGTGCAGAGGCATTCTGGCAGCTTTATGCTTGTCTTTTCTTTTCTAACTTTGTCTTAAACTTCCCTCCAATCATTGATTAAACCTTTAAAAACTCATTTGTTTTGTAAAATTCAATTTTTTTCAGGAAAAAAACCCTTTGTGGCTGTAAAATGGCTTGGATGTAATTTCATACCTTTGCGTCATGTATGTTGTGGGGTTCTATCAATGTACTACTTTAACTCCACCCTGTCTCCATTCACCATTCTTGAAACTAGTCTACTATACACTGCACTGTGGCAAGTTCTAACATTGGAGTAATTCAGCCATACAGGTTTGAACCAGACACGGATTCCCAGAAAGTAGAGGAGGAGCTAAATTTGCAAGGTCACCTACAACTTGATGCGTCAGAATATTTCTGCAACGTTAAGCCCCACCAAGTCATCAGAAACAGTTTTCTACTAGAAAACCTGGATAATCTTGTCAGTTGAGTTTGTCCTTGATGACTGCAGACCAAGGGCAGAAAATTTAAATCTTTTAAAAAGGCCTTGAAAAATTCTATTTGTTCAAAACTTTCAGCCCTGGCCTGCTTCTGATCTATGATTCCTCACAGCTGGTACGTGCAGCTGTCTTGCTGCTGCTATGACTCTCCACTGATCACTTCAGGTTTATTTTTTGCAGTGAAATGCACAAGTGACGCAGAAAAACTAGGCAAAACTCCAAATCTGTACAAGAGGCACTGCACAGGAGAGAATATCTCTTAATATGGACACTGAAATGAAAAGTAAGAGGCCTTCTACAATCATTCAATAAATCTAAACATTATTATACGAAACGTCAATTGGACAAATCGTTGCAGCATTCTGATGACTCCATATTAAAGCGTATACAATTTATGCACATTAGTGTCCTCCCTGTGGTGATGGGTTCTAATAAATTATCTAGTCGAGCTTGTGCTTTGGATGAAAAAGGGGGACTGTGAGTGCATGATCACCAATTGAAAATGAACATTTATTATGGAGGAAGAATACATGAAACTCTCAATGTGTCTTATAAATCGAGACCACATAACTAGAGATAAGTAATTCTTTACTTATCTAATATCTAATTGTTTGTGGTAAAGTATATTTAGGCTCAAAGTTAAATACATATACAGATATGTGCCAAGCGGAGCAGTACCCCTGGAAACCATCGGGGCAGTGTGGCTGTCACTCTCAGAATAGTAGCTCAAGTGAAGAGAAAAGAATTCTTCATCTTCCAGCCACGATGTATCATGGCCTGACCACATGCCTGCCATCCGCCTGTCAGAACATGATGATGTGTGCATACTGGGTATCCGTGTTACCATTTTCACCCTGTGTCTGTGTGGGAACAGGTGAGATGTGCTTCAGGAGTAACTCTTTCACTGTCAAGCAGCAGCAGTGACGGGCAGCAGACTCCACCTCGGTCTGGAGAAGCTGGAGCTTCATTTACTGACAACTTAGCTTCTTAACTAGAATTTAAAACACTGCTTGACTGCTAACTAGCCGCTAACTGCTGCTGCTTCTTCACTCCTTCTCACTAACTTTGTTTCATCACAAGCGTCGTCCTATCAGCCCATCATTAGAGGAGCCACACTGTGTTACTGTATTAGTGAACAATGAAAGAGCAAATTATGACTGAAACATTTAATAACAGCAACTAAATTAGGTTGTATCTTCTACTTTTAGAGGTTCCTTAAACTGTATTGAAGAAGTTGTAAATGTTAATATGACTAAATATGAGTATACTTGTGGAAAGGTTTCTAAAAATAAGGGTTTTTTTTTCTCTTGTGGAATAAGCATGTGACATTTTTTGCCCCCGAATGGAGAATCGTTTAGAACATGAATCGAAAAGGAGAATCAAAAAGCAGAATCGGAATCGTTAAAATTCAAATGATACCCAACGTTACATCAACCCAAAGTCAAAAACTAGCCATGACAGAGAGCTGTGTAGTTTGAGTTGCTCTTGCCGGGGTAGAAAAAGTGGCACTGGATGACACTGAAAAGACTCCTCTGTAGTGCAGCCATTCGCAACAGTCAAATTAGTCAATAATCAGATGCTGAACACAAAAATAATGACAAAACGTTAATGTTTTGTCATTATTTCTCCATTTCTCCATTTTGCTTTTTTAATGCTACTGTGTGCCTCAATAGAGAAAAAAATGAACACAGTGTTTGGAAAATTGGGTTTAGATAAAATAGGCTTTTCTTTAAAGTCACCACACAACAGTTAGTAGTTCTGCTTCTTTGGACATTTTTCAGTGATGGAAGAAAGTCATTTTGAAGTAGCCGGAAGAAACTGTGGATTTTTGAAAATGCATCATGTTTTAATTCAATCAAACTTTGACGACGTGTAAATTAAATATTTCGGATCAAACGTGCGTTTACACAGAGACAAATCTGAATCTTATTGAGGCCAACACGTGGGAACTTTTTGAGTTTTAACCGTCTCTTCGTCTGGCTGTTAAGATTTTGACCACGTTGCAGCTGAGCCTGTGTACACGTGCATGTGCGAGCCTCATCAGTATTCCTCTCACTCAGGAGGAATTAGATGCCAGAACGCTGTTTTTTCTGCCAACTTTGATCCCAGCTCTCCCCTTCAGGAACCATGTAAGGTGGACAACAAAGCTAACTCGTTATAGCTGGTTAATGGACCGACACAGGGCTGGCAGCCTCGGGCAGCGTGCATCACATGCATCCTGTGTATGAGTCTAATCAGCAGCTCAACCTTACCCAGTGTAATCAATTCATCACCATAGAAAAATAACTAACACATTAGCTCGCCCCTCTGCTGTGAAATTAATATAATGGTCAACTCTAGTTTAAACAAGTCAACCAGTAGATGCTGGAGTTTACAGAAGGATGCTTCAGAATAATGGGACTGGTGAATAATGGTTCCCGACGAGTTTTTTTTTTTTCTTCCCCCCTCCTCCCCAGTTCAGGCATCGACTTTGAAATAACGTGGGACATTTATCATCATCATTCAAAGATCTTAGCTTTAATTGAACAGGATATGAACATGTGGAATTAAGCTTTAATGGATTTCGGTAAAGTCAATGAATGCAAACTTACTTTAGGTCTTCAGAAGCCCTTGCACGGATCAGGGGAGTTTCCACTGAATGGCCAAACACGGCGCCTTCCGAGCCTAACAACAACAACAAAAAAAAAAAAAAACATCATAAATTTAGAATTCAGAAAGTTACAGAAATGGTAATAAATCAATACTTTTCTGGTACTGACCAGAATATGTTTATAGGAAAGCGTTTCAAAATGTGTCTTGTGCTGCTTTAAAAGGGAACATTTTCAAAATTCAGCCAATATTTCATTCTAAAAAGCTTAAATACAAAGTTATCAACGTAATGGGAAGAAGTAATGTTGATGCTATGCACCATATGTTTATATATTGTACTATAAAGACAGCAATGAAATTAGTTGAGGTTTATCTTTTCTTGTAAAACCACATGGGTCTTGAGGGGACAAACAAAAGATGCCCGAGGACAAAGAGCAAACAAGAAGAAGTAAGTTAATTGGCATGGAGCTTATGTGCAAGAAATGACAAAACACTTTGCAACATTTAGCAAAAAAATTCTGAAAAAGTCATAATAAGCATCAAGATAATTTGATGATTTAATGTGTCCTGTTTTTTTTTTTTTTTTTTTTTTAA
>KV751366.1:4424880-4435377 GCA_001698575.1 Mola mola | reverse complement strand
CTTTTTTTTTTTTTTTTTTTTTTATTAAAACTGAGTTAAACAAGCTGTGGTGTAGTTTTGGCCAGTTGTCAGAGTTTCAGCATTGTGGTTGAATGTGAGTGAATTTATATTGATAACATGAAGCGTGAAGAGTTTGTAGGATTCTGATCTGGGTGTTTGGATCCTACATCATGTATTCAATGAGAAGGCGAGTGTAAAGATGTAAAGATCTTCTACACAAGTTATTTTTGTCCTTCCGCTTCTTTCTTTGTCAATATTAATGCTCAAAACCTGTGATCTTTTTGGGTCAATGGAAACTATTAATATATACAGTGTGTGAGGCCCAGTTTTGGTATTAAAAAATAACATGTTTTCATTTCAGGTCATTATATTCTGAGATTCGAGCACACAGCACCTGTGACTGTGAACTTCTCAGCGGTCATGGTGACCTCCTCTTCATTCGCAGCGAACAGCAGCCTGCCTCCATCTGCACTTCGGACCTGGAGCCTCTGAAACTGGGCCTCCACATCCTCAGGACCTGCACACAGACAATTCAGACCTCCTGGCTTTTAACAACTAAAAGAAAATCCAATATGAATCAATACTGAATAAACTTAAGTGAGTGCTGGAAGTAAAATTGCGAGACTTGGACAAAAAAAAAAAAAATATTTGTATTTGTTTGGCTGCATTGTTCAATATTTTATGTATATTTCCAGAAGTACACATAAAATTTCATTTAAAAAGTTGAAATATTTCCACCTAAAAAAAGGTTTTATTACTTACAATAATGTTGTTGAACTGTCAAACAAAACCTTGTCTTGTGTTTTTCTAACCTTGCAAATTAGCTTTGGAAACGACGGCTGGGCCAGTAAGGCTTGGTCATGTGAAATACTCTGATGTGCTCGCGCTGCTAATGAAAGGCTGCTAACGAAGCTGGATCAGCCAAACGTTCACAGGATGGATGCAGACAAATCAGTGAATCACATCTGTTCCACTGATGAAGAACATCAATAACGGTTCTCCAGACTCTGGTGTTTGTCCAGATGTGCATGCAGGAACTTTTGCCCCCCCGATTCTCACAATCTCCTCCTCCTCGCTGCCTCCCATTAAGAATTTAGTCATTCTTACCAAGTTTCATCTCCTTTCAGACAAAATGCACCTTCTACATAAGCAAGCAGTAATTTTCCAAAGAAGGTCAAGCATGAACAAAAAGTGTCACATCACCAGTCTTGTCAAATCAGGATCAACTTCCAACTTATGTTGGGTGGATTCAGTAGCTGTTAATGTTAATAAGCAGGTCATTTGCCTCCCAGTGATCATTAATCATGTTAATGACTTTGGTAATTTGGATTGACTGATGGTTGAATTTGATGATAATAAGAAGAATCCATTGTCCTTTTAGTTAGTGCATCAAAGGTTACTATTGAGAGGAATCCACATCTCTTCATTTAAAGACAGTTAAAGACAATTTGAAGATGAGTTATTGCACTAATCTTGATAAAAGTCATTAATAAAATAAGATTAATCAGCCAATTTACAGCCAGGGATGGATTCATCTAAGATCACTTTTTAATACGTTGTACATAAACGAGAAATCAAGCTTGAACCGAAGTGTAAATAAACATATTAGCCTGAAGCAAACAACTCTAAATGACACAAGTGCAAAAGATGAAAACTTTAAGCCAGAGACAGGAAGTCAGAGTAGGTGCTTTCCATAATGAATCCAAGTCAGGAGGTGATTCATCACTTTAAATGAAATGACTTGAGGAGATACTCACCCACTGTGAGCTGACCGGTCAGCTGGCCCCGGTCGTTCCTGACATTCAGCGTTACGTTCTTTTCTGACCGCAGGACCAACAAGCTGTCCTAGGGAGCATCAGATGGGAAGGAGGGAGAGAGAAAAGTTAAAAAAAAAATGTTAGGATCGAATACCATTGGAAGGTGGGAGAATCCTGATGTCATGATGCTGCTGTTTATATAACTAGTCATAAATGCCAATAACTGATCATTTTAGCACCTTTAAGGTCATCGCTTTTCTCTCATAAACCTAGATTAACAGTGCCCAGGACCCAACAAAGATGGCAACTATCTGATGAGTCACATTTTCTACCACAGGAGACAAGAACAAAGCTAAAAGGAGACTGAATATTGCAATTAAAATGTTAACGTGCCAACTGGACGCAAAACTTGGCTGCTCACATGTTAATGACTTAATGCTGTTTATTTCAAACGAATGATCACTAAAACTATCTAAAAGAAATTTAATTCCACCAAAATTATTCTTTAAATAACAACACTCAGGGTTTATTAAACAAACGAACTTAACATTTCCAAAAGCAGGTTCTACTGAACAATAAAACTTGAATATTTCCATTGAATTACTCACATTAAAAGGGAACAGACTCAGCTAAATTATCTAATGATAAATAATGAAGCATAGAGTTTGAAGAGACATAGGCTGGCATGGTGACTGAGCTAAAATGTGTATTTGTCCATTACTAACGAGTAGGTGTGTTCTCTTTCATTGCAGGCAGCTTAAGGTGGGACCACTTCATTTGTGGCCGTTTTGTGTTGCGAGTTTATGGCTGACATTTGAACGACGGCAGACGCATGTGTGTCACTGTGTGCATGCTAAAAAGGCTTCCGGTCGAAATGGTTTTACCTCTGAAATATTCTGTGAAACTGAAAACTCAACACGCAGGGGATGCATTTAAAAGACTGCTGCTGCTTTCTTTCTTTTAAAAAAAGTTAGTGGTAATTTAAGAGGGGTTTTTTTCTCTTCTTCACATACACATGTCAGTTTGTAAATGACCGTTTTGTGAAATGTTGACATCATTATGATTACAGGCAGTGAACTATTATTCTAAGGACTCACTATAAACAGCATGTCAATTAACATCACATAATGAACAAGTAAAACTAACATTTGCATGTTTTAACTTGGTGGAACATGTGTATGTCTGCATGTGTGCGACTTGGCATCAACCTCGTGTTTACGCACACATTGTTGAAGCATAAATAAAGATTAACGTTGTCGATACGACTATGAGACTCACATCGACACAGCTGAAGTGCGAGCCAAGATGGAGTTGCACCAAACAGACAACTGCAAAGGCTGAAATCAGAGTATCTCTGTAACCAGATGTGGAAGATATTATAATCCAAATCCATAACGTTAAGCAACCAAGTTTCTGTGGGTAGGCGGAGAATGGAGACGCAGGGTGTCAGATCCATGGGGGAGATAGAGCAAAGAGGATTTGTTGGAAGACTCAAGAATAATGAGATTAAACTGAATTAAATTTGACATAAAAGAAGGCAACACAATGAGCTGAAAGACATCAAAACACTCTGAAGAGCTGAGGGACAATTATCTTTACTCGTCACTGCGAGTAACCGTTGTTACACAACAGTCATTTGATCCACTCATAATGAAAAAATATTGAGTAGTGCAACTTCAAACTCTTGTCTCATGATTCCTGCATCTCTTGCAAGATGTACTTCTTGGACTCGTGACTCATTTCTTTTCTTTAACAAGAGCACAGTCAAGAGCTTCAGTTTGTTCATTTATTCCATTTGTTCAAAATTTTGAACTCAACAAAAAAAAAAAAAAATCTTTCTTTTCCTACACCCATGGTGCTTTTCAATTAGAACACCTGACCTCCCCGTACATATTAAAAGTTATTTTTTTATTTTCTGCAATTAAAACAGGCATCTATAGGGCTTTAACAAGAGGTTCCCATTTGATCAAATAATTATGCCACGCCGCAGTCTAGCGGGCTTCATGCTCTCCTGAAACAGGCATCGAACTGTGGCAGAGTAACCAAGTATTACTTTGAAGAAGTAATTCAGTGCATTTTCATTGCCTGCCTCGTCCTAATATAAATGCACATCATGGACGTGAGGAGGAACAGCCTCATGAAGAAAGTTCTTGATTTCAAGTTTCCCTTTAAAGAGTTTACAGGTCTTCCTAAGGGGCAATGACCGAGATGCTGTTGTGCTCCGCTATGCTTCTTTTGGGATCACATGAAAGGCGTTTTACTCCCGGTGCCCATTGAGGAAGGTCAAGTGCAGATCAGAGTCAATGCACATGAATGGAGCCTGTTGTTGGAGGTACACACTGAAAGATTAGCATAGCTGGCTGTAAAGCAAAGGATGCTTTGCTGCATACAATGAACAACATCATAGCTGAGAGACAGGGCTTGGTGTGCTACGTCCATGGAATAGCTGAAAACAAAGCCCACCTCATACCATCTTTCTCCAAGTATAAAATAAAATGCTCTCAAAGCAGGAAGCTCAGGGATCACTTGTGTCTGAATCAAATATTTGAATAAATAAATCTAAATTTTAATCATCTTTCACTGTCTTGCTAGAAGTTCATTTGCATGCTGAGCAGAACGAGTAAATATACTGAAGAAAACATGTCACAAGTGGAAAAGCAATGCACATTATGGTTTAATTTCCTCACTCAAATACTCAGTTTTGTGGACAGGCTCTTGCATGCTGGGTTTATGACTGTTTATGACTATGTTTTCAGGCATACTTATATATACATTTAAAAGTATTTGACCATATTTCATTGTAATACTGTAGCCAAATTAAATTGGTTTCTTGCAAACCGGGTTTGAAGGATGTTCAGATCTCTGAGGCTCTGCTGCAGCTGCTGAAAAAAGCCTTGAGTTAAACAAGTGGACGACTTGAGCCCTCATCTGCAGACCTGAATTCAGAGCTGGTGCTTAATATCTTTTTTTTCATGTATCTCCAGTGTAACTAAGCAGGACTCAGTGAGGGAGAAGTTTCACCCCAATAAAGATACACCTGCATCTTAAGCTATTTCTAGATCAGTCAGTGTCCTCCAACAGCCTGATCAGCAGAGATTTGATAAACTGGATCTAAACGGAGACTTGAATGAAAAAAAACAGCATTTTCCGGGTTTCTACTTCAGATAAAACTACACTAATAGTGAAATAATAACATGAAAGAGAACATAAAAACAAAAGTTAAGATATCTACAAGTGACCGATTCATCTTGGTCATTTACATCATATTTACATGCTCACTGAAGGCTCGATTGTACTTCGTAAGTAGTTTAGATTATATTTTTTTATTTGTTCTTTAAATAAAGCAACAGATTGTCCGTTTGGTAAACTCAGGGTTACAGAAATCAGAGAAAATACAGCTGGGAATGATGGCCATGAAAATTAATTCCAGTATTTTTCCAACTTAAGCCCATGTTCAAAGATGATGTCAAAGGGTCTGAATCCTCAAAAATACACCTCTTTTAGAAAATCACTCCAGTATGGAGTTTGTTCGGTAGGACCAAATATGACAAGGCATAAAACACATAACAACCAGGTGCTTTTGGCTCAATAACTGTAAAGATACCGTGTTCAACTGTAGATATCTTCCATTTTACCAGAACACAGTGAATAACATTTTGAGTGTAGTTAGTGGCAATAAAAAGCAATTTATGTCTAAGGTAAGGTGTATTTTCTGAAATTTTGGACTGTCAAAGTTCAGGAAACAGGGAATAGGTTGAAAAAAATGGAATTCTCCTTTAAAATAATATCACAATATTTTGGCCATTATCGTGCTACATGGTAAAAGCCCCCGTGTTACTCCTCAAAAGCCAAGACTGGCAAAAAACACACAAATAACACAAGACTTTTGACCATATACTGTAGCTTGATTATAGGGATGAAAAGTGGTACTTCAACAAAATATCAACACAATGAAATTTTTGACAAATCATCATTATTAATGGGAATTTATTGACTGAAGCGAGTGCAGGAAAATATTAGAACAGGCTGTGATGAGTTCAGAAAATTCCCAAATTTTACTATTGTGCAGCTTTTTAAAGCTGTAAAAGACAACACTTATGCCAAATCACAATATAAAATCTGTATATTCTCACCAATGTTCAGCCCTAATAGATATAAGATCTCTTCTGGCCACACTGATGCAAACACTACTGTCCCAGTCAAACGTGAAGGCTACAGGATAAACAATTTAATAACTTGTTTTTTTTTCAAGCAGAGAAAACAAACTAATCACTCATCCTGTAGTTGTTAACATAAATAAAACACTCAGTGGTCCCTGATTAAAATTCAATGGAATTGATCAATTAGTAAAACACTAAAAACAACAAATCTGTGTAGACTGAACACTCATCAAATCTGATTTAAGCAGCAGTGATTCCAAAGCAAATCACTCAACCCAAGACTAGCCTCATATGTTTGTTTTAAGGTTTCACCAAAAATCTGCCAACGGGGACCAATCTCAATAAAAAAATGGGACTTTTGTAAGTGTACCCAATAATTTCTTTCATTCAGCTCTTCGCCAAAACAGACGTGTCTATAATCTGCTTGTGTTCTCTGTTCAACATGTTCTACAGCCACACTAAATGCAAATGCAGACCGTTATATCGTTATATTGAACAAGCATTGCTTCAGATCCACTCTGACGTTTTCCTGGGTGGAAAATGAAATGGGGTAAGAATGCCCACCCAAACCTTTGGTTTCACAAACATTAGAAAATCCAGCTGCCACAGGGCCACTGCACGCCTATTTTAGAATAATAACAGGACCATGTTGCTGCTTTCAGATGAGTGAAATTTCCATTGTCAGGTTTCACATGCCTAAAATATTTTACTGATCCTTACACAAGTGTGCCTCTTACAGACATATCAAGTGTACACTTGATTTCAAACATTTAATATTAAGGTCTTCCTGTGAAATCTTTTTCCTGGTCCTCATATGGGCTTATCTTTGGCTTAATAATTTGTGCATGTGTGCTCTGTGCCTTCTATACAACCTAAGAGGTGAGTGAAAGGACAGATGGGTAGGCATGCACAGAGGAAGCCCTCAGGGTGAGAGAAAAAAGAACATACCGCCTCTATTCCATCCATCCATCTGCGTGTCGAATTTGACAGACGGCTCAGCACTGGTAAAACCACTCCAAAAGGAGGCCAACATCAGTCACACACATTAAAACTATCATAAGTTTGAGTTTCTATGGTCCAATTTGCACTTGAACCTTCGAGTGGGAGTCTAGCACAATGTCCATCGTTTCACACATGAAGAGCAACAATCGGGCTCTGCACTTGAAATTTCCCCTGCTGGAGGCCCGCTGTTACCAAATACAAAGTTCTGAGTGGCAGCCTGGGTTCACACCCTGTAGTGCACAGGAGGCAGGAAGATGAAGCATCAACGCTGCAGCACTGGAACCTTCCCTCAGCCACCATAGGTCGGAAAACGCATGAACTATATAACCCACTGTATGGTGAGTACTGTGCATGGAAGAGTCAGGAGATAGGTCTATAATTTAAAACACTAATATGACACTAATTAGAGTGCTTAGTGATATTATAGACTGGATCATGATTTTGGTGAGTATCAACTTTTAATATTCTGCTCACCAATAAGAATATCTGATTAAATAATAAATTCTGAATTTTGCTTAATTCAGATTTAAATTCAAATCTCGCATTTGCCTTATGACAGCGTTTTACACTGATGGCCCCTGAAGGTGGTTTGTTTAATTCATGATTTTGAAAACTTGGTGCAGCACAAAACTTTTTAAACAGAACTATGACATATCATCACTTTAAGGGCAAACCTGTTAGCTAACAGTCCAATTGCGCTAGCAGCAGATGCGGAGCAACCAGTTTGGCCACCCTTCGCTTGGTGTACCAACCAGAGCTAAACCATACCAAAAAGAGGGAGGTTAGACCCTCTGCAGTCTGCCGACTGGTCGACAGAAGTCCCTGCAGCAGTTAGGCCGTATTTTTCCTCACGGTACGAAGCTTTTTCTTAAACAGAGCTGGTCTAGTTTGTGTGATAAACAGCCGACAAGAAACAACAGGAAATGCAGGATGTCCTCTGTGTTGCCTTTGTTTGTTGTTATGGTTTCTTGGTTGAGATACGCCGTATTGCATATCTATGATGCCAGGCTACCCCGCTAACCAGGTAATGGTATGGTCACCAGTGGAAACACAGGACATTCCTAATTGTGCCATACCAAACTTAACCATACTGCTTGGTGGAAACCTGGCTTATATGTATTTCTTCCTACACACTCGAGGAGAGGTTGACAAGAAGTCTTAAAATATGTAAATTTATATGACTCTTCTCCAAATTACATTGTCAGATGACCACAAAATCATGGAAGGAGATTTTCACAAACATTGGTTTGGACCTCACCAAGTACACAAAGAGGTGGAAAGATCCAGGCGGCAAGAAAGTGCTAACCTTGTATTTGTTTCTATCCTGGCTGGCATCCAAGTCTAAGTATGATGACAATAAGGTAAATAAAAACGTTCTTAGTTTCCTAAACGTCTTCCAAGTGTTAAGGTTTTCTAACAATACTTTGGTGTTACACAGTTGTTCAAAGCCCAATATGAAATTGAGCCTATTATTTTTTCGACACAAAATGGTGTGTATTAGGGCTGGTTGGCCATAAAATAATATCACAATACACTATATATCACAATATTTCTCTTCAAAAGCTATTAATAAATGCTAAGAAATGTAACTAAGTCAAATATTGTTATATGTTTGACCATATGCTTTAATATTGATGCTCCGACCATATTGTAGAGATTGGTACTTTGACAAAATATTAACACATTGCTAATTTTGGATTTAATTTGGATTTAATGACTGAAGTAGGTCTTACCAAATGTTAGAACTTTTTGTAATGCAGCCTTAAATAAAGACAAGACTTATCATATCACCATATAAAAATAACCAAAATCTCAGACAAAAGATAACACGGTCAAGTTATAAATCACATGTAATGCCCACTCCTTAGTATAGAAGTACAGTTGTTGAGAGATCACACAATGCTGCTGTAGCCCTCTGACAGACATTGAGAGTTGCAGGTTTTTCCATCTATGTGTGTTACACCCCCACAATTAAGTGAGAAGCCTCATTCTGATCTCCTTCTCTATGCCCTGTTAAAGTTACTGCATGATGCTTGAAATACAAACCAGACAGTTGATCTCTTTGGTGACGCTGCTAATTACTCCTTGCAGTGATAGTACAGTAAAGAACTGTACTGATTGAAAACACTCAAGTATTGTATATATTGGTTATAAAATGATATGCCTCAGCCTACGTGTGGGGTGAAAAAAAATAATTTTGAACTCCATAAACTCCACAGAACATATTTTTGCAAGGCCGTGATGCAACCAGTATAAAACATACGTGCAAAATTACCAGCTCTCATTTCACAACATGATACCGAGGGCGCCGATTTAAGGGGCTACTTAGCCTGTAATTTGCTGCCAGCTATCAAGAGTTCCTGCCAAAACCAGAGGGAGCTCTTCCCACTTGGTATTCACAGACTCTGGCTTCAGTCATTGATGAAGATTCAAAGCACTGATTGATCTATGAGAAATAAAACTAGAGTTACTTTGAGTCCAGCCATGACAACAGCTTGGGGAGAAAAACAAAATCATACTATATCTAACTTTAAGATATCTGTGGTGCACTACACAGGTCAGTGCTGTTTGAGGTAATGGATTATTGATCACTGGTTGTTATCTGACTCAAGAACGGTGTCAGCTCATTGGATAACCATAATCCCCACTCTCACAGTGCTTGACAGATTTCCTCAGGTGAGAAATATTGAGTGACCCACAGAGATTTTTGTCCTGCAAATATCTCTGGTGCCAGTAGATAAGAGGGCAACTGCACTGCATGTCTGTAAAACAAGACAGTAAAGATGTCTGCAGGTGTTATTACATTGAAGAATTAAATTCTGGCTTCGTCCAATATTCCACTTGGCCCTTGAGGTGTTTGGTATTGCAAAGTGTGCAGCTGTTTTGTATTTAAAAACAACATTTAGCTCCAACTAGAAGATCAAAGGGAAATAGTGGGCAAGTTGTTTCTTAATCTTCTGCAGTGAACTGCACCCACCGTAAAGCCACTTCCTACATCAACACCCCCCAAAATATAGAATTTGCATGGAACCACAATTTCCAGTGCTTGAAATTGCCTTCTGCACCATGGCTAATCACTGAAAAGGGGGATGATCCAAGGCAGTGTCTGCGAATCGTGTGGGAGAAGGAAATTTGGATCAACTTTGCACTGGAGCTGTGTTGGTTAATCTACTAAACATCAAAGAGGACAAAAGAGAAGGAGGAAGCGGGAGAGGGGAATTTATCACACAGGCTTGACTGGAAATCCAGCAGGAGGACTCTGGTACTGGACTCTGGGACTCTGTAATCGCCTGTAATCTCCTGTTAGGTTGCATGTGGTCAAAGAGGAGCAGAGAGGCAGCCTATTACCCATCTCCTGCTGATGGGAGGCCCAGATAGGGCACTGCTGGAGGATGACAGGAAATGAGGAGGAGGATGATGATACAAAGAGGGACAAAGGACTGAAGAAAAAGAGTGTATTCGCTCCTTTTCCAGGCCCAAATACAACAAAAGTGTTGTCAAGTCAGAGATCAGAGGGAAGTTAGTTTTTGTTGTTGATGAATTGATCCTAACCTCCTCGATACTGTGAGATCAATAAC
>KV751366.1:4412242-4424775 GCA_001698575.1 Mola mola | reverse complement strand
GACCAAAGGGAGTAACTTACTTTTCTGGACTGGATCTCATTCACATAAAGAGGCAGGAAAAACTCAGAGATTCCCTCCAGGCGAATCCCCTCCTGGTTCAGCTGAAGGTTTCCCATTCCATCCTGAAACAAAATAATGACCATCAGTTGAACACAGGACTAGTTTGAGTCAGCAGATTATAAAAGATTGAATCCTGCTGTTGCTGCTGTGCATTAGGTTGAACTGGAGCTGTCGCAGGCTGGTGGACAGACGGGGAAGCTGAGTGACGGGGAAGAAGTAGGACACGACATGGAGGTGACAAAGCAGCAGACACTCAGTGGTGTCAGGGTGACAGGCCGACTGAGGAAGGCCAGGCTAATGTTGCAGCTGTGGTTGTGAACATCGAATAGAAAGTCAGAGATGGCTGTGCAGACTCTGAGCCAGCGGAGTACTCATGTTTATTTTAATGATTATTAGTCATAACATGATTTTTGTGAGCGTACATACAGAAACTGGATGTAGGAAAGCAATAGTTACATCTGCAAGGTAGGATGTCTACCGTGCATGTCTTATACAAATCTAAAATTATTGCCCTGCAGTGGTATGCCTCTGTGCAACTGTCAAGTTGCAGTTTTCATCCGTGTCTGACTCGTAATATATGTAGTAACTGATGGAGAGCTTTGTCACATGGTCAACAACACTCACCTGAAGATCAGTATCAACTAACTAAAAGAGCTTGTGGTGGACTACAGCTCTTAAAGAGTAGATGTCGAAATCATGAAATATGGATTCTTTACACACACATTTAACATGGCAGCTTAGAAAATTTAAACAATCAGCAAAGTTTGTGTGAAATTTTCTCAACATTAGCATTTCGTCGCTGTCCAATGAAAAACAAGTAGCTTCAAAATGCGGTTTTTCCAGGAGCATGAAACTGAAAACTGTTTGTGTCATTAACTTCTTTACAAAATAAACCCAAAACCAAATGATGTCGGGTTATTCATGAGTCTTGAGGTTCCTGTTAAGTTGGTATACATTATTCATTGCAGATATTCTACACTTCAACACATCCCATTACCCCAATCAAAGCTTTTTCTTGGCATTTTATATTGAAATCAGGATAATCAATAGGTGAAAAGTCATCGGATATTTATGTGCCTGCATCAGTCTGACTCAGTTCATGGAAATCATGGAGCTCATCGCCCATCCTCAGCCTAAAACCTGAAGTTATTAAGGCTGTCCAAAGTTATCTTTGTGAACTCCCAGCATCATTTCTGTTCCTGCACATCACTGACTGATAAATATTACATAATAAAACAGTCATTTACATCCCCTGCTAAAGAGGAATATGGACTATGGAATATTCTGTACACTAAACAAAGTCAAAATCATCAAACGTGAAGACACTTGTTTTTAAAAACGACATCAACGATATGAATCATTCACTTTTGACTTTGTTCGTTTAATAGGTCAATGATCGTGACATTTGGCGTCTGGTGGCCAAAATCTAATGAGTTCATCCTTAAGTCCAAGTAAGTTTTGGTGCCAAATTTTAGTATTTTCTGCCAGGGTGATCACAAGAATGGGACATAACCTGAAAGCACAATGCCTCCACACTTGCAAAGAAAGCACTGATAGAAACTGAGGTATCTGTCAGATTGGTAGATATAATCAGAATTATTTGCAACAAAAACCTCACTGCAGTGGCCTTGCAAAACCTGTAAGTTATAAAAAATAGGAAAAAAAATTAAAAATTTGGCTTCAATGGCTTTCTAGACAGCAGACAAATTCTAATCATCCATCCATCCATCCATTTTCTACCGCTTATCCCGTTAAAATAGCAGCGTAAAATGTTTAGTTGAGAAGTCAAATGAGCAAAAGTGGGAGCAGAGTTCTCCCCAAATTACTTCAGCCTGACATTTTTAGCTCTCCAAATTAGTGTCAACAGGCCTTTACAACAAAAAGCACAGGTGTAAGTAATACTAAAACAGGCTGAAATACATCTTGGTGAGCAGGTTTCAAGGTTCTGCCGTTGGCTCACTGGGTCTCTTTGAGTAACTGCCATTAAAGACTTTTTCACAAGAGGCTTCCTTGTCATGACAAGCCAAAGTGTCTGACACAGAAGGATCTTAGCTATTAAAAGATCGCATAACGTGAGCTACAAAGTCATCAGAACTTTTCAATAATTCCATCATTCAATCAGTCCTATTGTTTTCTGATTTTGTTGGAAGATAATTCAGTCAGTATTGGACACAATAAGAAGCCTGAAAGCAGCTCAGTGAAGATGCGTGTGAACAAAAAGGCCCTGGATGCAGATGGTAATTTACGCAGGCAAAGTACAACTAGGAGCTCCATCATATGGTAAATAGTAGACAACCAGTGACAGACTGGAGGACAAAGTCAGAGGAGTGTGGAGGTCTTTGTGTGTGAGCAGTCGGACGTTAAAGTCACTCCTGTGCTGAAGTGTAGGCGATGTATGATTCAAGCTGCACTCAGTCAGACGAAAAGATGTGAGGCAGGACAAACAGTTTGTTAGAACATCGACAGAGATCAGAACAAGCCGCAGTCAATCGGAGGACAACCGAGTGGTGTTACAAACGCTTGAGGGCTTGAATGACTTCTTTGACATCAGTAAAGACAAAAAGATTTGTGTGATTGGGTTAAGATAAATTTAAAATTTGAACATCATTAGAAATGGTAGGCTGCATGAAAATAACATTTTGTGACACTCCACCTTCACGATTGACTTTTGAAGTGCTCAAAATGATTAAAATTACTATTCTGTGGTTACTTCTAAGGGTGTGAAAAAATACAGGTCATGACAGTGTGTTTCATGATACATTAACACACCAAAATTCTTACTACTTAATTCTTTGAATAGTTGTTTGTATTGAACGGTACTGATGTTTTACCATTGCAGAAAGATACGACGGACCATAATTTCACTGTTACTTCCCTGCAGATATTGTAAATAATTTATACGGTTCTTGTGAAATAAATCATTATTTCTATATTGATTAGATGGTATTAAATGATAACAGAGTATCGCGATACACATTTTTAAATACGATACCGTTTGATTAAGGCTTCACAATAATCATCATGATTCACAATGTATTGTCACATCCTTTATTATTACCATCTCCCTGAATTTTATTTAAATTTTTTCATATCGCGATATATATTACAAACAAAATAAATAATAACCATGTCAGTTGTCTCTAATATCATGAATCCCCGACACTTAAACCAGACAAAACTAGACCCCAAACAGCCCATATGACTCACTGGACCAATCTTTGCTTTTGAAATATGTCTACAAAGATGGTAAAGGGTCATTTATGGACATAAACGGCGTGTGAGCACGAATTAGCAGCAGAGGCCACACATGAAAAAGCATTCCATATTTTTTCAAGCAGCCACAGACACTGAATGGTCACTGATACTTCTGTGTTTTTTGGTATCTGTTCCGAATTTGTTGCTGTTTAAACCAGATAAAAACAGCATATACGGAACTCCGCCAGAATCGCCCAAATCCTCTGTATTCAAATAATTATCAAATTTTATTCAAATGTAGCTGCCAGTAGGGGTGTTTGCTGACATGTCTGTGGTTCTTGCCTCAGAGTGGCTGATCAGGAATTAGTCTGAATTTTATTAATCGGAGGCGGAGGCTGACGTGAACATTTTTCCCACTTGGCTGCTCCCAGTAATGGTTTAAACTATATGATCGGTAATTTATCAGGCAGGCAGTCTAACAAGAAACGCTATTAGTTGCATAATGGGAATTAAAGAATCCAGCTTTTTGAACAACACTGGCGACAAAAGTGAGACTATCATGATGACTGATGCTTCAACTGACATTATATAAAAAACAGAATGTCTTCAGTGAATTTGACAGACTAGCGCACTTGTTTTTTTTCCCCCCGCAGGTTTCCTGAGGCTTGTACTTTACCCGTCTTCCTCATAAACATCACAAATGGTGTTGCAGCTCTTGCAGTCTTGAAAACAACTTTATTTTTACCACTGATTGTTTTTGGCAGTAGCCGTCATCACATATTGCGTGTGATGTCCCCAGACAGGTGATCATGTACCCGTCTTGCTAAAAATGGTAAGATTGTGACGTTTCGTGTTGTCTCTGGCACTGGAACTGGAAAACAACGCTCTCATGGCAGTGGCCACACAAAAACAACTATAACAACACAGCAGGGTGCAGTTTGGCATGTGTTTTTAATCGAGCTACCCAAGTCCTCGGAGATGGAGAGCGGCAAAGTGCATTTTGTGGAGTGACACCAGCAGCACTGATGAGGTCTTTTACTCATGACACAGATTGATGGTCACAGAAGCAGTAGAGGAGTGATAGCAATACTCAAGGGACACATCCGTCACAGCGGGCAGAGGCTGCCGTCGCAGCTTTGTTGACAAAATAGTAAATTGTGTGCACTGTCCTTGGAAATGTCACAGGAGCTAGCAGCCTCTACTCGGTTTGTTTTTTGTTGGAGATTAACACACTGTGTGTTAGCCCGTCCCGTTGCCAAGTCTTTTCTTCGTTCTTTATCAAATCCAGATGAGACAAAGCTCACGAGAGATGAGAGTCGGTGGCTGTGACACATTTCAAACGAGCCACAAGAATACATTCTCACCCTCAGGCTTCTCGAATTACAGAAAAAAATACAGAAACTGACAGAAAAACTGCATTTGAATTGTGACTTTTATTGTAAATTAATGTTAATTAAAATTACCAAGCCAAGATAGCATTGAGACTGATTATATTTAAATATAGCCCGGTTTTGAGATTATATGCCTAGTTTTGATATTTATATTTCAAACCCATGAGAACGCAGTGGAAGACTAATTGTTATCTGTTTGATAATATGCCTGCTGTGCACCCGATGCCAAGTACTTACTGCTTAATTTTCTGATCTCAAATCACATTTCCAAATTGAATTTCTAATCTAATCATTGCATTTTAATAAATATTATGTTACTGTAGATGCTACATCAAGCTATGAGCTATTATGATGTGTTTTGTAAGAATGTTATGATTACTAAACTGAGCATTTGCACTTCATAAGATCTCTTTAAAAATGTGTATTTCTTTAAATGTTGGAATGCATCTTTAAATCCCACCTTTACAACACAATTCTTCTTTTATTCAACTTTAAAAACACAAACAAGCTACCTTTTGTTTGACTGGACTGAAGCTGCAACAATTAATCAATTATTCAATTGGTCCATTAAAAGAAAAATAATCGACAGCTAATTTGATAATCACATCATTGTTAAATCTTGTTTCAAGCAAAATTATTAAACATTTGTTGGTTCCAGCTCCTTAAATATCAGGATTTGCTGCTTTTCTTTGCCATTACTGAAAGTAAATGAATAGTTTGGGGGTTTTTAAATACTGATTGGAGTGAAAAAGAAATCTGAGATGTCACTTTGGGCTCTGAAAAAATGTGATTCCGATTTTTTGACAATCAGAGTAAACAAGTAATCGATTAATTGTGAAAACAATTGGCAGATTAATCGATGATTAAAATAATCGTTAGGTACAGCTCTAAATAGGAAAAGTGCTAAATTTTATTTATGGACCAAGTTTTGCTGTACTCACCAGGGAGAAATTCATGACCTTAATGATCCAGACAGTGAGGGCCAGGTTCACTATCATGGTGACCAGCAGCAGCAGCATAAAGAAATAGAGGCATCTTTTCCTCCAGCCATACAGACCCACCGGGTACACGGTGTCACAGCCAGGGCGCTGTAGGTGCAGGGACTGCGAGGCGAGGATAAACTGCTCCTGGGTAATCTGGAAAAACACACACACGCAGGAGCCTTAATGATGACTGGCTGTCAAGTATTCACTAAAGCAATCACATTTTGAAAGTACTTATTATCCAGCACCACTGAAAACCACTCTGGGCTGAGGCATTGCTGTAAACCTACTATTTCTCAAAATGCTGCTACAAAGCCCAAAATGTCCATTCTTAGTAATTAAATGGAATGAAACTGAAATAGATTGACTTATTTAATTTTACGGCTGAATCTTTGTTTAAGCAAAAATGACCATTTTGTGCTATTTGGAACAGTTGTATTGACATAGCGGGGTACCTTGGCCACTCATACAAATGAAGCCAGCAGCAGAGTAATTCATCAAGTTCTCCAGCTAAAAGACAAGGTTGTTTGGGTGACTTTATTTTTATTATGAGAGTAAACGGAGTCACACAGGCCAAACCCAAAAAGCCAGAGTGATTTATTCCAATGCAGAAAAGGGGAATCTTCACTCAAGGTTTATTGATTGGAAGAGAGCCATCAATTTTGGGAATACCTGCTCCAGGATTGGAAAATCTCTAAAATAGCATATTTACACGTGTTGGCTGTGTAGCTACTAATGACCTAATCACAGTGATTTATGGAAGTTACTGTCCTGGAGAACAATCCTTGACATTTCTGCTTATATTTACATTGAAAGCTTGTTTGTATGGATTTAATAATATGTCAGAGAATTGTTTACAATGCTAATTACTTGTTGACATTTTGTCAAACTGCACTGCCGTGTTCACAAGGAAAAGTCGGCATGAGTGACGGCTTCCTGCAGCAGACCTGAGTGCTGCTCCCCTCCGGCGGAGATCTTTCTAATGTTGCTGCCCATCAATCTTTCACATGCCACGTGCACTAAGCACGCTCTGTGGAACTACATCCTGGAGAACACGTGAAACCGATCGAGACACTTCATGAGTTGGGTAAAGAATATTTCTAAAGGCAGAGTAGGAAATTTCCCATTAAGAGCTAAATACAAGCTGCTTTTTCTTCCACTTGGCACTGATGAAAACAGGTGCTGGTTTATAAGACGAAGAATGAAGGTGGTGCCAAAGAAATATTTTCCACTCTTGCTCAGAAACAGAACATCTCCCAGTCACTCTGATCTGAGATCAGACGAGGACGATGTCTGTCAACTGCCACCGTCCAGGCGAGGGAAAGCCATTGCAGTTTTCCAGCCAATCGTAACTGTGGGCTGACAGTGTGAGACTCCCAGTCACAGAGTGCCAGGCTGGCTGAGTTCTGAACTGTTGTTGGGATGGATTCATACCAAGGCAGCCTGCCATCCCGCCCTGATGAGGACTAAAGCGGAGTGCCAGCTCATACAAACCACGGTAAAACATGATCGTCTTCAGCAGGTTTTATTATGTCCAAATACGCTGATAGGGCCACACTTTAATGATTATAAACAATATGTAGCACAATCACTGATAAAAGTAAAGACGTCTCAATATGTCCAATAACGCCCCCCCCCCCAATTGTGAGCAAAGCTCAGCTGTCAATCATGACGTTTCACTTTCTGTTGCATCAAATAGCTAAAATGGAACTGATAACATACCTCCGCATCACGAAAAGAAATAGTTTAGAGCATAATTATTAAACATTTGCTGTTTCCAGCTTCTTATATGTCAGGATTTGATGCTTTTCTTTCTAATTTTGTACAGTAAATGAAGAGTCTTTGGGGGTTTTAACTCAGTGAAGAAGCAGTCTAAAGACATCACTTTGGGCTCTGAAAAAACGTGATTAGCATTGGTGACTATTTTTTGTCAATTTATAGTGTAAATGATTAATCATGAAATTAATCGTCAGATTAATCGATGATTAAAATAACAGTCAGCTGCAGCTTTAATATTATTCAAGCATCTTTTCTGAAAATCAATTCAAAAGTCCCTCAGTTAGAACTTAAAATAGTTACAACCTTGAATCACAGACAACAACAACAGTCTGTAATGTTCATCCAAATCATTTTTTCACTCGAACATGTCTGTGACAGTAAATAGAAAACATTAAACAACAGAATAACAGCATTAGATTGTTTGTGGTGCAACATTATGTCAAGGGTTTTTATCATAAAGTCACACTTCCTAGAGCGACCACTAATTCATCCTGCCAGCGTAAAATGCTTTAATTGCGCAAGACACACACCTATAATTGATACACCTGTGCACAGTTTACCACAGAGGTGTAATGCCTTCTTAGCTCAACTTAGGATCTACGATGCACGTACGCTATTCACAATCAGCATGTCATTAACATTGGATTGTGATGCCATGTTTTCCTGCCACGTGCTCATTTACTGTGGAAGAGAACCCTGCGTCTGTGCTCATCCTTACCTTATCACTTCAGATACGACACCATTTTAACAACAACCTCAGTATTATTGTTGTTGCAATAGTAAGGAGTAGTTGATGAATTTTATTGAGTCACCTAAATGCTTATAAAATATAGAATTAATAGTTGCTACAATCAGTCCAGCCAGTCAAAATCTGTTTTGTTCAATGCATCACCATACTGCCAGAACTTTCAGTTACTGAAAAGTGTAAAAACTTGGCCATATATATGGTGTAAACAAATACTGGGGCCTGTCAAATCTTATCCATTACTGGCATCGGTCCCTCGCTGCCTCACAACTTAATCCAGTGTTTGAGTGACTATTTCCCCGGATGAACGGTTTGGGTCAGTGGTGCCAGATGTTTCATAAATGGATGTTGCGACTTTGCAGCAACAAATGACCCATAACGTTGGCCTAGAAATGTCAGTGATTCCAATTTAGTCAGCGAAACAGCTGAGGGACGAGAGCATTATGAGCGGTGCTTACTCTAAGGCTGAATATATAAACTCTCCCTGCGCCGTCACAGCAGGCTGTTCTTGCGACCACAACTTTACTCCACACTGGAAGATTCATCAGTCCCCACAACCAGCAAAACCACATATTGAGTTACTACAGATCATTTTTAGACATTTAACTACAATAAAAAGGTACTCAAACCTTTCAGCGACATTAATACATCAAGACAACCTATCTAAAACCTTTGAGACTACAGCCAGCCCCCCCGCTGGACAGATTGAGTCTATTTTCAATCTGCTGTTCAGTTTTATATGGTGATTTTCAATCACCATAGTGATTTCTGTGATTTTTCTGAAGGAGTTTTAATGCATATATTTCCCTGGTCGAGTCACGTTCAGAGCCACTGACGTTTGGTCAATCAGTCACTTCAGCATGCCGCTCACGGCCGAGTCTCACAATAACACCGGAGTGCTCCGATCGAAATATCCAAATGTCGCGAGTGCAAGGAAACAACTTTGACTTTGATTACGATGCAAAGTGTGCAGGCGAGTCACAATATGTTGAGTCCCGTTCATCAGTTTGAGTCAGCCTCCATCACTCTGATGATTAACCCTTTATGTGGAAGAGTCAGGATGCAGAGTGAATGCAGAAACAGAAAAAAAATCAAAGTCGCAACATGAAAAGTGCAATATATAAATCACAATAGGCACCAAATATTTGATAATGATCAAATATGACACAAAACAGCGTAATAGTGAAGCACTGCAGTTTTGCAGAGATGTTCTTGCTCTTGAAAAAGGAAAGAAAACTATATTGTTTGATACACTAAAGTCACATCATCATGATTTTAATATTTCCGCGTGGCAAGAATCATACTGCAAGCACAGTTTGCTTCTTTGACAATACCGAGCAGCCCTACTGGTCAGTTAAAGCTCACTGCAGGAGCCCATTGAGAGCCACTGCACCATCCACAACCCTCCAAGTTTAAATAACTCATAATACAAAATACTGGACGTCAACCACTGTTTCCTTTGCTTTCTGAGCTGAGGTCCCTTCATTTGATACATCCTCACATAAAAAAAAAAAAACATGAAGTACATTTCCACTTTTGCTCTGAATTCAATAACCAAAAATTAAACCATTAAACACAATTAAAATTAATTAAAATTACATTCTTTACGTTTCTGAAAACTCCATAAATGAAAAATAAAGCCACGTTTGACTCCTGCATTTAAACACATTTGTTTCTTTTCTCTTAAAAAAGAGGTCCAGAGACACTTTGTACAGTAAGTAAATTATCTTGACATATTTCGTCCTAATTGTTCCAACAATTGTGATTTAAAGTTGTAGATCTTTGCACTCTGTTGACTCATAACAACAAATCAAGCTTAACTGACGCTGTTGACAACAAACGTCTGCACAACTAGGACTCTGGGAATAATTCAGCACTTCCAATTACAAAGAGACCAAGAGCATTTTCCTCCTCGCTCGGATAAACCAGACGAGAGGCAGCTCAAAAAAATGACTCTGAGTATCCGCGAACCTCATCCCAATAGGCTCGTTGGAGCGACACTGTGCCTCCCTCCATGATAAAAACTATCAGGGTTGTGTTGTAGTATGCTCGGGACAAATGTCGACAGATTACTACGCACAGATGGGTCTGAAATCCACAGATGCTTCACCACCTACAGTCCTGATTACATGCAGGTTCTATTTATAGGAAACGCCCACACTGTAACTGGCTTCTCTGAGGTACAATAAGCTATAAAAACTGCCATCTCTGAAACGCGCCAGGCTGGAGAAGACGACCGTATCTATCTTTGCTCGTGCTACTTCATCAATCCCCTTCAAGTTTGTGCTGAAGTCCGTGTGTCACTTTCCTTTTTGCTCCGAGGGGGGGTAGGAGAACGAGTTGGTCAGAGCTTTAACTACACACCTCACAGCTGGATCCAACCAAAGCCAGCAATTACCCAGCAGTCCCTATCCCGCCGCCAGCACGCCTCATCTTCACCAATTAGCGCTGATGGTGATATTCCACATGCTGTTTTTGATCAAAGTGACACGGTGCAGAGGCAGCGAAATGCTTCAAATGAGAGAAAATGAGACGTTATTAATGCGCGATAATGTTAATCAGCACATTGCCAGGCGCTCACTCGCTGGGCCGCCTCGGCTGGAGGTAAGAAAAGAACATTTGAGACGCGCTAATGACCACAACGCCTGTCCTCATCCATCCTGAATATGCACGAGCGCTGAGGCAGCAACGAGGAGGAAGGATGGACACAATTATGTTGGCCTGACAAACAGAGTCGGAGTGTTTATTTAGCTCCTCTGGGCTCAAAGAGATGGAGTGAATACGCTGCTGCAACGGGGAAAGTCAACGCAGCGTTTCACATTTTGTTGACGTGACACTCAAGCATGTGTGTGAGGTTGTCGTTAGAGGCTCCGCTTTGATCTGAAATCCAATTTTTGTGCAACTCCATCATCTCTGCTGAGGTGAGAATGGCGGCAGCGGATTCATCTTTTGCCGCCCAGTTACCCTTCACGGACGGATCGACAGCGCGCCTCTCGCAGCGAGGTTACGGGACCGGCGAGGATCAAAGATCTCCAGTAAGGAAAGGTCGCAGCGGTCCAATGAGAGCAAGGGACAGTGAACATCACACAGACCGATGGAGAGGGCGTTTTCAGACACGACTTCTGATGATTTCACGGAAGATGCGTGCGCTCGCCAGACACCAGCCAACATGCTGTGCCTGACCTTTGCATCATTTATTCATGGCGAGAACCGGTTTTGTCAGGGCCCACGACGGCTGCAGCAGCTGGGAGGAGACGGCAAACCGCTGATGTACACAAACAGACACTTCTGCTCAGTACACTCGCTCTTTCTTACTAATCCCCGGAAAATCTTTGGACAGCGTTGGGAAACGCTGGGGAGCGGTGTAGGAGACATTGAACCCCCATCCTAAACCCGGAGGGGAGAGGAGAGTTGGGTACCCGGAGGATGCGCGTGTTTGCTGCGGTGTGTCACCAGCCACCGCTCCGCGCTGCTTAAGGTTCCCGCCTTTATGGACGGCGAGCCCATGAGGTGTCGTTTGCATTTATCAGGAACATGGGAAGGTTTGAAACTGGCAACTGAAATAATAAACAAGAAGACTGTAAAGGCAAACACCTGGGAATGAAGAAAACAAACTAAACTAAACATGATAAATTAGCAGGAAGATGAACTCTCAGCGAGCGACTTGACCCAACCACTCAGCCAGCGTGCGCACGTTCATGTCTATTTGTTTCCGGACCGGAATGATAACGAGGGTCATGGGCCGTCACATCGGAAGGTTCTAGAGGACGGGGGGCACTAAATGTAAGGCACGCGGTGCTGGCTCCGGGTCGGGACACGGAACGCTTTTCGCGGTGACACCCGGCGCGCACCTGTTGCGGAGGAGACGCGGGAGAAACGCGCCGCCCCTCCCCCCGCCCGTGAATTTCCCGTGAGGCGTTTTCAGCCGTTCGTCGCTCACCTTCAGCGTCTCGACGTCCAGTGTGGCCGACGGCTCCATGTTGGTTCGACTTACATATTTTACACAAAGTTGGAACGGGATTCTCAGCCGGGCCGCACTTCTCCGCTCCAGTCTACGACACCCCAGAGTCTGGCGGTCCGAGGTGAACCGGTCCGGGGCGAAGCGGGTCACTTCTTTAGCTCCTTGGATACTTTGGAGGTGTTTTTGAGCCGGATTTCCGGGCCGTAACCCGCGCTGAGAAAGGCGGGCTCAGGCGCTCCAGTCCACAAGCTGAGGATGAGTCGCTCTCTCGCTCCGCTCTCTCGGCCACACGTCAAGTCTCGCGCAATGACCAACGAGACTTCCGGTAGTGGGTTTCAAAATAAGGGACAGGAAGCTGGGCGAACGCATCTCAAAAAATTAAAATATTGAGCTTTTTTTTTTTTTTTTTTTTTTTTCCC
>KV751366.1:4395691-4412115 GCA_001698575.1 Mola mola | reverse complement strand
TTTTTTGAATTAGAGTCAATAAATAACTTTTACACTGTACTCTACTTTTTTGAGATTGTCTGGTATATGTTTACCCAACTCTGGTTCCTTATTTTTTTTCAATCTGACTGCTGATAAAAATGAATTAATTTAATTTTAATTTGCTCTGATACAGCATCGATGGACATAATGGAGCAGAAGTTTATTGTAACAGATATAAAGTAAGTAAATTTAGTTAGAGTCACTGGATTTGAAACAGAGGTGTAATGAATTCATTTACAAAACTGTTGTAATACAATTTTGAAGCGCTTTTAGTTTTTGTTCCACTTCTCTGACAGTTTTGGTTAGTTATTTTGCATATATAGATTATTAATGCCAAATAAAATCATAGTGTTGAGGCTACTACTACTACAGTATTTGTAGACATTTGTACACTAGTATTGCTCCTTTTGAGGAATGTAAAGTCTATTATCTTAACAAAATTAACTTATTATCCCCACAATGGCAACTTGAAAAGCATATCGTACATATTGAAGGCTGATCTGATTCATTTTTTGGTGTCCACGTTGCGAACTATGCATTGTATTGTGAAAACAGGGTATAGTTCATTTCCTGTTTCGTCACAGCCGGTTTTGGGTGACTTTACACAATTCAGATGTCATTTGATTCAATGTGTTCATTGGTCCCACATGCTGCAGCCAGACACGTTTCCAAGAGGTTCTAAAAGGTGCATTTTTGCTCACTTTAATTGATATCTTTAATTTAAATAGATGATTTTTACTGCATTTTAAAATGAGTCGGATTTTACGGTACTTCAGACTCAACTTTAACTGTCAGACGCAGAGTCAATTTAAGCATGAAAAACACTTATAGAATGTTGTATTATAATATATGAATTCAAAAATGTGTTCTCAGTTCATAAACAAATAATAGAAATCAAACCGTGACCACGAGGCTTATTCCAAAATGTGAAAATATGGCTCATCCGAGCGTTAAGTGTTTGAGGGAGAACTATAAGCTCTGTTTCCTGAACATTAGTCAAGTATTCAGTCAAAATGTTGGAAATTTTTGTTACCATATTCACTGTTTCTCTTTAAATATATGACTTTTTGTGCGTTGGTGCCCTTTCAATGATTTTCCCGCCCTCTGATTAACTGACAAGCATCCCGTCCATTAATGTCCCATTCACCAGTAAAAATGGATGGACCCTTCTGTTGCTAAAATTACAATATGTTCTTGCTTATTTAGTGTTAAACTCAACTGGAAATATCAAACGTGGAGCTTTATTTTACTGGCTGCTTTTATCAGTTTTCAACCTAAATCTAAATGTGACCATTCTCTAGGTGGATCTCAGGGTTTTTCCAGAGTGGTCATGCAGTTTCTATCACTTGCTGACCTCTTATTACCAGATGTTACATGAATGAGGAGCTATTGAAGTGAAACTGCAGAAAAATGGATGGATGATCGAGGTCGTAGCAGGCCTGTGATCATAGGTTTCAGCTGCAGTTCCTCTGGCACGACACCTCCCAGCGACCACTGCAGGTTTTTCCATGAAACAAGATGGAACAAGAAGGAGGCATATTTGGCTTCATTTGAGGACAAATGAACACGTTGATCCATCACACTGTATCAAAATGCGTGTTTCTTATTCTTATTACAGAGCTTCAGTGTGTTCCTGCTCTTTGGTAGTTGATGCTCTCTGCAGGAAACATGGCAGCACTGCAGTAATACACTGTTAGAGGGTGTTGGAAAAACCACAAGTGGGATTAAAGCCATTAATACTGATATATAAAAATGTTGTGAAAAGGAAAGGGGAGCTTTTTTTTTTGTGTTTTTTTTCATTTATGATCCTTGAGCGTCACTGCTCCTCCTCATCACAGCTGATGCTGAAAACATGCAACATCTGTGTTCTGTCAACCAATGGCAGCGTCTCCTCTCACCAGTCAAACGCTGAAGCCTTCACAACACATCTCCACCGTCCTTCTGGATTAAAGCAACTCATGATGTGTCTTCAAATGGAGAATCTACCGTTTACTTTTATTCATTTATTTTATTGATTATGTGGAAAAACTGCCTTTTCCGTCAGTTTAAGGTCACATATATGTACAGCTGATTGCTAATCGAAAACTTCTCCAAGTGCAACGGACATATCTTCATATTTGTGTCTATGCAGATGTGATTGCACATGTGTACTGGGATCATCAAAGCTGGTTTTTTGAAATCTTTTTCCTGAAAAATTAACAGAAAAGGGATCCCCGCCTCTCCCAGCTATCATTTTTTTAAATAATGCCTTTTTGCAGATTTTCAGGGGCTCGTGTAAGGAGATACGTTTCCTGGCAATTCAAACCAACAAATCCTCATATTTGTGAAGCTTTTTGCTTGAAATGAAATGGAACAATTATAACAGTATTGTTTTTTCCTCAATGAACTAAATAAATAATTAATTTTTTAGATGAATTCCAAATCATGACGTTTGCACTAAAGTACATTATATTGTAAAAAAAAAAAAAGTACTGTGAACTCATACTTAAGTAAAATTAGAGATAAAAGTCAAAGTGATCAATGTTACATGTATTTGATATTCAAAGTCATTTGGCAATAAATGTAGTTAGGTATCAAAAGTGCAAGTAAACCCATTTTTATACATAACAACTGTTTATCTGTATTTACTTTAGCACATCACATCTGTTTACCAATAAAAAAGCTTTGTTGTCTATGTTTATTTACAACATAAACTTCATAAAAACACAGAAATATTGACACACACAATGAATGTTGATGAATATTGAGGGGGTCCCTGTTGTACAGGCAGATTTACAGCCCTCTCATGTGTCAGATTGCATCAGTAGATTGATTAGATCAAATTATTTGGAATTTGATAATTAATGTTGTTGAGCCTGGTAGTAACGCACTTTGGCCACTAGAGGGTACCAGAGACCGTGTGATGTCATTGCGGGCCAGCGTGGCGTCATCAGACACCGGATCCTGCTGCATAAGGTGCGACACACCGACAGGAATATGCCAGAAAGGATGGGTTATCGATTTTTTGTTTATTTATTTATTCATTGTTAGCGTCGATATGTGCAACCATGACAACAGTCAGACACAATGCTTCCTCAGTGGAAGCCACGTTAAGAGTGTGTGAATTCAAAAAATTCAACAAATTCAAAACTGTTTCTTTGAAATAACGTTTTCCAGCAGGAAACATACACATTCTGTTTCCTTTGCAGTCATCTTTCAAGTCCAATGTTTTTCTGCCTCTTTTCTTTCACAGGAAGTTCTCACTTAGATATTTTAATGATTAACACACGATTATCAAAAAGCATAATGGCACTTTGGCGCTACCTGCTGGCCACCATAAGTATAAGTGAATGAAATAATCATAATAATAATCAAAACACTTAAAAGTGGGATAAAATGGTAACAAAGTAGGAACAGAGCAACTAAGAACACATTTTTGTGAATAATGATATTTAGACACGATGCTATTGAGGCGTGGTAGCCGAGAGCTTCCCCTTCCGGCGTCTGTAGGTACGACCAATCAGTCACATTGATGACGTTCTTTCGTTTAAAGGCTTTAAAGTCTTTTTTTTTTTTTTTTTTAAGTATTTTAACCTCATTTTTGACCTTTTCATAGATAATAAGCATTTTACCGTCTTACCGTCTGTTAATTGTTTTAAAGTCTATTTTAATACGACAATATAAATGATCTTTACTGTTTTTGATGATTTTATTGCATCATGAGCGTATGAGTTTCCTGATAAAAATCAGTCTATCACATATTCAGCCTAGATAATAACAGAATATAAACGCGCGAAGACAGTGTACGATAAGATAGGACTTTGTCAATTCCGCAGCAGCTCCAGTACAAACGAACAGATAAAGTAGATAGAAAAATAGATTAGATATACCATATAATAAAATATAAATGAAAAAAACCCCAAAGGCTATATCCACTATATATAACGTTACGATTTTGCTTGAATTTAAATAATTTTGTTAATTTTGGCCAATGATGGAGATACATTGTTCTTTTTGGATAAAATGTCTGTTTGTGCGTGTTTAATAAATATTAATCACGATTATTCAATCCTCTGGCCGCAGTGTCCTCAGAAATACAGCAGGGGGCAACAAAGACAAGTCCCTTTCCTCCTCAGACCAACGCAATCAACCCCTGAGCGCCAACTCTGAACTAGGCCACATAATCGATTATCGATACGCTCACTCATCGTCGCGGGGATGTCCGACGCCCAGCAGACCGCGGCGCAGAAAAGGTGCGTGCCTGCGTTGGATTAGCGTCCAATTTGAACTCTATGCAGCATTTTTGTAGAACTTTTAGCTCTCTGCAGATAGAAAAAGGTTATTTAATAATAAATTGTTCATAAGCTGGTGATCAGGAAGCTCAGATTCTCAGCCTGAGCTGCGGCTGTGACGGAGCAGCATTAATATGCATGTGACAGGCTCCCCTTTGTGCTCCCGCAGTGCCAAAATTGCAGCAGGAGCTGTCGTGTGCGTTGAGAGTGAAATCAGAGGAGATGTGTCCATTGGTGAGACATGTTTGTTTTCCCACCACACGCGCCATTTGATTGATTTATTTATTTTCAAAAAAAGGGCCTCTGTGCTCCAACAGGATAGTAATTCCCACTTCCACAGGTGCCAGAACAGTGGTCCACCCCAAAGCCCGGATCATCGCGGAGGCCGGGCCCATCATCATCGGAGAGGGCAACCTAATAGAGGAGCAGGCCCTCATTATTAACAGGTAGAGAGTATGTTCCGGCCCATAATTCATCATCCACGTCCACTTGGTCTCATCTGTGTGCCCTCTTTTCTCCAGGTATCCAGAGAATATCATGCCGGACACGGAGGGAGTCGAGCCGAAAACCATGATAATCGGGGCCAATAACGTGTTTGAGGTCGGTTGTGGTATCCTTTGCAGGCAAACCGTCGGATTTCAGGCCGTTGCAGATACGTTTCAATTCTTTTCAGCTGAGAAGACGCAACAGAAACACGAGAGGTGTCACGTTTTCCCGCCAGAGGGCGCTGTTGGCTGTCCACTCAGGTCTGCGCCACACGGAACATTCACAGTCTGTTACATATTCTGTGTATTTGTTTTAAATATCAACTCAGAAGTTCAAATCCTCAACGAGTCTCCCGCAGTCTGTCAAGCTTTGAAAATCGGAGACAGCAATGTGATTGAATCTAAAGGTGAGTCATCGATCGGGAGCGTGTGACGTGCACAACCACGGAAGGTGATTATTTGAGTATACGGCTTTTATATGTCAGAATTGTGAAGATGAACTCGGAATTCTGAGCTTTTTTTCCTCAGAATTCAGACTTTAATCGCAGAACCCTGACTTTTCCTCAAAATTCTGATTTTTTATTCCCCTCAGAATTCAGAATTTTAAAATCAGATCCCAGTTTTTTCAAAGGTGGCCTAAATCATCTGCACTTCACTTCACTAATGTGCGCCCTTCATTACTAAATGGTCCGTTCTTCTGAGTCACATATTCTTCAGATATATTCCGTAAGCGTATTTTTCTGTATTATTTCTCCCAGCTGATCTCGGGAGAAGCGTGATCCTGACCAGCGGCTGCATCATCGGTGCGTGCTGCCAGGTCAACACGTGTGAGGTCGTGCAGGAGAACACTGTCGTGTATGGTTCGAGCTGCATTAGGCGTGTGCAGAGCGAAAAGCCGCAGGTCAGCTCAGCTCGCCCTCTTCTGTGAAGGTTTTGCAGGATTTGTCTAACTGCGGACGTGTTTTATTCTGTTATTATTTTTATTTTTATGTCTCGTAGCCTCAGACTCTGCAGCTGGACTTCCTGATGAAGATCCTGCCCAACTATCACCACCTGAAGAAGACGGTCAAAGGAGGCGGCACCCCTGTGAGAAACTGAGGATAGATTCAGAGGGATTGTAGCATCTCCAAACACCCCCACCTGCACTTGTCTTACACTTTTTCCCCTGAATATAGCAATAAAAAAAACTCTAGTGACATGTAGCAACTTCTAGTTTTGCACTTTCAAACTATATTTCTGACATTTTACATTGAAATTGTAAACTTTCCTGTGCCACATTTAACGTTGATCAATCACACTGCATATATATTTATAACTGTTGCACATGTTCCGACCACTTGAATAAAGTCATCGTTACTCCTCCAAGTGTTGCTTCAGTTTCTATGCCTTTCCGCCACAAGGCGGTGTCACTGAGCAACAAACTGCACTGACTGTCAGCTGTTTGTTCCCTAGGTATCCATTTATAAAAGCATTGAATAATAATACAACTAAAAATAAAAGAATGTTTCCATGTTTTTGTGCCCAATATAGTCACAATGTCAAGTTTGTGGGCTAAAAATAGCCACAGTGACTGTGAGCTGATTTCTCATTTTTTCTAGTGCCGTGACAGAGCAGAAATGAGATTATTGTGGGTGTGGTTCCCCCCCCTTTCAGATGGGTCACCCAGACTGCCCTCTCACCAGCGAATGCCAAATTGGCGCCCGAGCATGATGGGAATTCTATACAATGTCTGGTTCGTGATTGTAATTGACACGGGTGTGGCCTGAACTTCCATTTCTACCGCTGCTGCAACCCCCCCTTTCCTCCTCCTCACATCTGAGCCCCTTGGGTGGCGCTACCATCTGTGCCACCGCCTCGCAGATTTGGGCGTGGCTGGATGTGGGTGAGAGATTTCCCAGCTCCTGACACCACCTGACACAAAAAGTTCAGGTCACATTTATCCATCCATGGTGGCCATATTGACATGAAACCGAAGGTAAACACATGTGAAATTAAGTAAAATTTACTCATGTTGTGTTCTATTAAGCATGGAAAAAGCCTCTCCAGTGAGCCGACAAGCACAAGCGAAGCACATTGACTCAATTTTAACCTGAACGCAACAGAGCCTTAATGAGTATCATCGAGTTCAGCCGTGTTTATCTGATATTTCTTACGAAAAAGTCGGGTTCAAGCCCTTTGCTTGGTTCTGTCGAGTTCACTGTCAGCAGCTCCCTGTCAGAGACCCACAGCTGGCGTCCCTCGCTGCCAGTACTCACATGAACGTGTCAGCGTGGAGTCCATATCAAACAGGGGCTAATTATTTCAGCAGCGGAGTGCAGCCGGGGCCACGTCTCGGCTCCTTTCCGTTCTCACTTCGACTTTTATCCCCCGCCCCCTCCTCCCCTTCCTCCTGCGCCCACCCCCGTCATTTTTTACTCTGGGGTGTTGCCAACGCGTCGGTTTACTTTAACATGATGGGGAAGACAGATGCAGGGCGCAGTTGCACGGAGGTGCAGAGTGACAAGGATCTGGCGGGGAGGCGAGCGTGGCTTTTTAATCCACGCTGGGCTTTTAGAGAGGCAAAACGGCCATGATGATAGCAACGCATGGCAGGAATTTGAGAGGAACTTCAAACGCTGCTCTATATTTGGAAGCAGTTATTTATACCACTCCCTTATTGTACTGTTGTGAAATCGAATTGTCCAGCCGCCGACTGCTTGTAAAAGCAGACGTTTGGACGTCACAGCGGCACATGCCTTTTCTTATCTCGAGCCAATATTTGGCATTTGCCACGGCATTCTCGGTTCTATCTTATCACGAACAGAGAACGCAGCAGGAAAGTTTAGTTTGTAAGATAAGTAAAATCTGAGCGAAACGCAAACGTGCATTTTTCCACCTTTCAGTAGCAGATCAAACTACAACCATAATGTCGGCTCAGTTCTTACGGTCCTCTACACTGTTTTATTCAGTCCTGCTCACACTGGCCACCGCCTGGTCCCTGAGAATAGAGGCTTTCTGACAGCTGACCTTTGCATCCAGGTCCACTCCTCCAAAAAAAACAAAATGTGACCTATAGGCCAAAGTGATTTCCACTGCGATCCTGCAGAAGTTACGAATTTATTCACAGCAGGGACGCTGGAAGGTGGGTGTCGCGTCTCTTCAGCCATGCAGGGCGGAGCTCTCTGGTCCACATAATCTCAACAACTGTTTGGAATTGACCATATTCCCAGAGGATGTCCTAATAGTCTTTACTGATCCCCTGGCTTTTAAATAGAGACTTTATCTGTTCCCGTGGAGATAGTAGACATACTAACACATGCTTTGCGGCAGAAGGTTGAAAGGACAAAAATAACAACAAATAGTCACCTTTATGCTCCTCAACAATCAACAGTGTCAAGTGAAGTGACACAAATATGGATGCACATAATAATGCACGAAGCACCATTTATAATTGATGTTTTATGAGTGATGCGTGACGGCGTTCACTTTGTGCGATCAACCTGTTTTTAATTATTGTCTGATGCTATAAAACCAGGCCGAAACGTCGTGATTGACACCTGAGCTCCGTCTGTTGCTAAGTGATGTGGGGTGGAAGGGCAGGAGCTCGATAACGCAGACTCCAGCCTCCTCTGATATGTGGACTGTTTACTACATCACCTGAGGGTTTGTTTTTTGTTTGTTACATGACTTGTGGAGAGCAGAGAATGTGTTAAAATTGTAATTCATACGACCTTCCAGGCTTCAGCACTGTTATCGTGGGCTTGTGAGCTTGCAGATGTTAACATTTACATAATTACTGCCTCAACAGAGGAGCTAAGTTCCCTGTAAAGCACCGGCACTCTACGGAGTTCTGCAGAAAGCACACACACACATTGTTTAATGATTAAAGGCAGAGGTTGAGACAAAGACCTCAGGGGCCGAGTTTTAGTTTAACCTTTTATTGGTTTCACCGCTCAACAAAACCTTCAGTATACTTTTACACACTTCTCTCTGACCTGGTTTAAGACCACTCAACAGCATTCAAAGAGAAAATCAGAGTCCATTACACAGACCTGTGTCAACATTTGGGAATTCAAGCCTGGGAGACACACAAACCATTGAAAAGATTTTAGTGCGCTCTGATGGCTCAGGCTGGCCCCTCTTTCTTTAGTTACCTTGATACGACTGCAGGTTTTTCTGCACATGAAGAAATGTCGTTTCGAACCAGTCAAGCTCTTGTTTTTGTCCAGAGCAGGTTTCCCTCTCGTGGCCCTTCAGATTTAACACACGGCTGCACCTGAAGACCCCGGTGTGCCCTTGAGGATAAGCGCACCTTCTACCTCACCGCTCAGAAATGCAGCCTTGTTAATCACGAGAGCTCCTGCGTTGTCTTTCTCCGGGCCGGTCTGGGAGAGGGAATGTGGCGTAGGACTTATGATAAAGGTGCTTTTACTGTAATAACTCTTTGTAACTCCATGTGTTCTGAGGGGATTATTTCTTGACAGAGGCTTGCTTTTCCTTCCTTTTTCCGATTTAATAGTAAGAAGAGACCAAAGTACAGTAATATGTTCATCAATACAAAGACGGTGAGGCTGCCTAAGTGGTAAAACAGGCAAAATGTACTATTAAATTATCTAAATTAAGTATGTAGCCTATGCATTTGACATAGACCATCAAAAGCATTTTGTACTTGCGCAGGTTGGTGGTGGCCCACTGCGATAAACTATTTCTTTCTTCTTGTTTGTTCCTGTCCTTGTAAACCACGGCGACTGAAGTGCAATGCAACTTGCTGGCTTCAATAAGTGTTGAACAGTTACTCTTTTTGCCAACAGTGCTACGCAGAAGTCTGAGGAGAAGGCGTGTGTTGCCACTGAACCCCTTGAGAAAGAGGGAGGATGAATTTGCCTGCCCGTTAATGTCAATACATCATGAATCGCGATAATTGCATTGTGATGAAACTGTGATACTCTGATATCATTGAACATCGTCAGTTAAATACAGAAACAACAACTGATTTCACAAGAACAGCAAAAAAGTACCGGTCAATGTATGACTGTCCAAAGAATTCATTGGTAATGTATGTGTATTAATGTATCGTGATGAATTGTAATGAATTGTGTCCTGCGTATCGTGATTTGTATCATAATATAGTGTATCGTTACACCACTATTGCCCAGCCATTGAGAGACATGAAGAAGAAACGTATTTCTTTTGGTTTTGGACGTCGTACAAACGCGCATGTTTGCAGACCTGGGAGAGGACCTTTCGCAACTGTCGCGGTTTGCATCACCATAACCTGTAAGTAGATTTTTGGCCGTGCAAGTCAACAAAGCTGGGTACAAGGAGCGCGGCCTAGATCCAAGTCACAAGGTTAAATCCCTCTTTTGATAATGACTGCAATTAAAAACAAGGGAGAGATTAGAAACCATCATGAAATTGTCATTTAATAGTGTTTTATTTCACACAGATGAGTAACGAGCGCTTCGGCTGTGAAGGAGACACTGAGCAGACTAAAATAAAGCGCCAAGCCTCTCATGGCCAATTAGAGCGGGTCAATCTGACCACAAATTGCTCATTGGTGATCCTAGACGCAGATCAAAGGCTGCTAAGCATAAGGGAGGAACAGTTTGTATCAGTAAGCCAAAGGAATGGAATGGCCTGGCTCCACGCCCCATGCGAGCCACTTACCCTCATGAGGCTGGAGTGTGATGCTCTTCCATGTCTGCAGGCTCGTTTTTACAGATGACCTCTTGAAGCATTGTTGCCCTGCTCCCTCTTTGTCTTTTTGGAGGAAGCGATGGTGGGGCTCGCTTTGATATTGACTGGGGGGAATGATGGATTGCGAGACTTGAGCCGTCCGAGTGAGCGGACTGCAGCCTGCGGGAGTCCTCCTTCGAGACCCACTGGTGGTCGATATATCGGCATTGTGTCATGATAGATTCTTCTTCTGGTGCTCACATCATGGCGGCCTGTTAGATATGAGTCAGTGATCCAGAAGACGATGTTGGATAATCTGATTTTTGTCTCAATCTTCAATCATGCCTGTATTTCAGCAGAGTTGCTTGCAATTATGTGGGCAACCAAAGATCTCTGGTTTCTAAAGCAAATATTTGATATTTTAAACACTGATGCCACAAGCTAAATTTTGGACTACACCTAGCAGCTGTTTTCAGGTTTTTAATGTTTTAAGTTTTCAGTTATAGTTTGGTTAGGTCAAGGCAACAATAAATGGTTAGATTTAAGCAAGAAGGCAACAAAGCTACTTGGTTTGTGGTAGACAACAGAAGTTCTCGGTAAGATTTATGCAACTAAACTACTTGGTTAGGTTTGGGAAATGATCATGGAAACACAAACAGTGATGGTCACAGAACAATAATTGTGTCTGTCTTAAGTTACCGGTGACAAGATGACCAAAAGCAGACAACCAAAACCGAAACCAGACACACAGAACTGGGGTGAGGGAGGCAGGATATAAAGGCAGGGCCCCGGGTAACACACCAAAACACAACACACAGCCAGAATCTCATTGGTTTCTTTAGGAAAAAGATCAACCGTTCCACTTGCATATTTCATGTATTGCTTCTATAAGAAAAGGGCCCAGAGAATGAATATGAATCCCCCTCAGGGAAAACCTCCCAGTGTTTACCAGCTTTGAATAGACATAACCAAAAACTGCTGTTGGGAAAGGTGGAGTCACCTAATAACCAGGGTAATCAAACTTTTGGGTCAGTTTGATTATGTAATGATGTAATTAGACATGTTTTAATCTTTGGACTGAGCCAGGCTTTCTTATCTTCATGCTGTGCTAACCACACTAGTGACAGCGGTGTCATATCCTCACGTTCATCCCTCATGAAAGGAAAGAAACATGCTTCTCACAATGCCTCGGACTGTTCACTTCTGTTCTGTGACGTTATCACACTGTCTTTCATGCCTCCCCGTCAAGTCAAACCAGAATATACACGGCTCCCTCGATCAGCCGAGCGAACACCAGCGGCCTCTTGATGGCACAAAGATGTCTTCATGTGAGGCTGGACCACGTCAAACCTCGCTGACATGTTACCCAGGACACCGTGACCAGACTGTCTCCTCGCTGCTCCTCGTCCTCACTTCCCCCTCGATCTGTACGCCTGTGTTGTTTTTTTTTTTTTTTTTTGTGGGGGGCCACCCTCCCTCTCCCAGCATCAGACCACACAGCTCAGCCCTGAGACCTGTCAAACACAGCTGGGACATCTCCCCCCCCATCCGCCCTCCAACTCTTATCCTCTCCTCCCCTCGCCCCCTCCCCACTCCCCAGACTCCAGCAGGAAGCTTTGATACAGGGGTGTTGAGCGGCGAGGGAACATTTCCATTTTTATCTGCTTCCAAGACTCCGGGACCCTCCTCCCTCCCTCCTCTGTCCCAAACTGCCTCTCATCAGCATAAAAGAGTCTGCCATATTCCTCCTTCAGCGTGCATGCTTCAGATGCGGCGTAATTGATACAGACACGATCTGGGAGGGGGAAAGAGCAGGATTGCGACCGATCCGCAATGGCTGCTTTGCCTTCTTTCGTTGCTTTTTGAGATGCGGGTTCAGCAAAAAACGAGCCGCTCTGTTTTCTGCACTGGCTGTCATAAAAACGAGCTGCTGTCCCGTGCAATAAATGTCGCGCAACATATAGTTAAAGTCTCCGCTGCTGAGGTGCTGTCAGCTCCTGAACTTCTCAACGTGAAGTACAAAGCGAGGCAGTTGCTCAAAATAAATGTTTTGAAATGGTGGCGGTGGTGGAGGAAGTGGAGGGGGGGGAGCAGGCGTTCAAGGCTGCCTTGTCACCTGATGGCTGCTTTTAAGGTTGTTTTGCGCTGTAGACAATAATAGGTGTGCCAGTAAACTTCTGTTTGCTCATCTCCTCTGCTGTTGAGACATCATTTCCATGGCTCCGGGCCTCGGTTGTTTCCCCCCACCATGGCGTCGTAAATCATCCTGAGAGAGCTCTCACAACTTCCTATCGTATTTGAATCTTGAGTAATTTACAGTTGTTGTCTCCACTGTAAGTCTGGGCAGAAACAGGGCGTATTGGTGACATTGGGGGGGTGGGGTAACATTTGAAACCACAGAACTACTTGAAATGATAAACCAAGAGCCTCGTGAAATTGATTTAACAGCCAGGTCAATAATTGTCTACTGTCTTGCACATTTGTGCAGATGATGGATCCTGCTGAGTGCTACATTTTAAGGCGCTGAGACAAGGGAAGAAAGAAAACACTCCCGCGGGGTAAAAAGACACCTTAGCCAGATTTATGACGGAAACTCATGGTATATCACGCAGCTGGGTTAAATGTTAAACGGTTGGGTTGAGATATAAAAACACGAGTGACTCTAAAAATACATTGTTAAGTAAAAAGTCAGAGAAGATTATCGAGTCTGGAACCATAAATCATGAAGTGTATTTAAATCTTTGCAATAGTGTCTTGTATCACGTAAAAGGATCCCTAACAAAGATAAGATACATACCTGCTCCAGCTATTGATTAAATGGTTAAAAACTAACAGATTTCAATGTTTTTTCATGAAAAAAATTGATGTAACTTCTACACCGTTGCTTCATTTAGGTTGCTGGGATCTATGACCGTACTCCGCCCCTCACCTGCAGCTGGAGTGGAGCGAGCCACTGTTCACCTGCTCTGTCGTCTTCTGACTTTTAAACGAGTCTACTGTACGCTGCACAGAGTCAAGCTCTAACATTGTGGAGTAATTCAGAAATACATGTTTGAACCAGACATGGATTCTGATGAAGAAGAGGAGGAGCCATTAGAATGGCTTCTAAAATGTTAAGCCCCACCCCAGCAAGTTGTCAGGATTGGTTCCTTTTCTACGTAGAAAACCTGGGCTGTCAGAAATTGTTTTTCAGAGACCATCATTGGTGGATTGCAGAATGAAAGCAGAAGTCTTAGGCCATGACAGTGAATGCTTATTTCAGTCTTAATGTGTGTTGTAATACATAAAGAATATCATAGGGACATTTAACAAGGTAAATCTGAGGCATTTTTTAAAGCTTTAAGATAATATAATGATGATTTAAACTGCATTTTACTCCTTAATTCATAAAAATTCACTTAAGAAAATATTTTAAAAATTCACTATAACAACAGGGATGATTGATAAGAGAAGAATTATCCTGATATCTCATCAGAGTGTTTTGTTTATGGTGGACTTGGGGGATGGGCAACATAATAATCAGGGCAAAGAAGAAAAAGCTTGAGATAAGTGAGGATCAGAACAAAAAAACAGTCTGCAGCTATCTGGCCCAACATCCTGGTGCCTCAGCCCGGAAACCACCCCCTTCATTACCGTATTCACTGAGTTAACAGCGCTAACTACAGAAAATGAGTTTACTTTGGTGTTTTCCAAGGGAAAGGAGAGCGGACGAGGTAGGTAAACAAAGCAGGATTATAGGGTGGAGCAGGTGGGCCGACTACTCACCTCCCTGGCTCATTCGGTTAGGGCCTCTCTTTTAGCTGGCGCTCCTCTTCTTCTTCAGGGAGTCCACAACCGCTTATGGGAGCATTTGTCCTGGATGGGTGAGCAGAAGTCCATTTTTAGTGTTTTTCTAAAGGTTAATAGAAGTTAAACATTGATACAAGAAAAAAAAAAAAACTCCCAATGAAAGGTTTAGCAATTTGACCCCCCTCCAAAAACTCAGCTTCTGGTGCTCAAAGAAGCATAGAAAATAAATTTGAAAAATTCCACCGCAGTGTGTCATTCCCAAACTCTTTACCCAGTGAGGGAAAATAATCCCCAGATTTTATAGTGAGCAGTTTATGCGGGAACTATTATCCTTGCGTGTCATTGCACGGTCAGAAGAGTGCATCTATTCATGAATGAATAGCTATGTATGCTAACAAAGCTATCTAACATTTAATTCCAGCTGTTGAACCTACCCTGTCACGAGCAGGAGTCTGATCAGTGAGTTAACAATTTAATCTAATGGGATGACATATTTTAAGGTGGTATCTGATATTTTACACCATCCACGTTGGGATTTTCACTTGTCATTTAATGCCGTATGCGATTACGAAGAAGTCAGGAGACTTTTTCGTGTGACCTCTGAGGTCTTACGATATGTTCCATTTGTTCCTGGAAATTGGATGTTGGAGTTATGACATGGTAATAATTCAGAAAACCAGCCAGTGTTGTTTTAGCCACTTCAGCTAATACCAGGAAGTAACAGCAAATGCGATATTTCGTACACAAAAGAAATATATGTAACAATTCCACAGAAGTCGCACGATACTTTCAGTGTGGCTAATTTCATTACACCGAATTAACATTTAATTGCTAATAAACACTATGTGCAGTGTTTACTTGTATTGATGTGCGTAGAAGCCATCTTGGATTTCAAACTCAGGGTTACTGAAGTTCCTCTGAGTCAGTGCATCAGCTGGCATCTCAGACTTTACTTCTCGTTAATATAAGACGTAGTCGACTGAATGTCTTTGGGAAACATGTAAAAAACTTGTAATGCTGCTGAAACTGCCGCCCTCGCGGCGTGGAAGATACGAGTACAAGTACGATATTTGGGCTTTAACCGACACTGATGTTGACACCAGAAATCCACAGAACTACAACATTAAGCCCCTCTCCCGCGAGTCATCGGGACTGGCTCCTTAGGTTTTCTATGCAGAAGAGCCGGGTTGTCTGACTTGGTTTTTTAGAGGCTGTATTGGATTCAGGGCGACTTATTGTTTGTTGACTGATTATTTGAGACTTGGTTTGTATTCCCGTACATTAGAGATAAAAAATTTAAAAAAATGCTATATAGCATTTTTTTTTATTTATCAGAGGGGGTCTTTAAAGCTTCTTGTGTTCAGACAGCAGATGTAGCCAGTACAAAATCGACGAGACAAAACAGGTTATTATCGGCACCGGATATCGGTGAACACCATCTTTCCTGCCAATACCTGTCAACACCACCAATATCAGTTCACACCAACACCGAACCGATTGATGTGAACGTAACTCATTACTTTCAGGCTGGAAGAGTCTCAGAAGGCCATTTTTACACGTTAGCCGCGTTTGATTTCGGAGCCAACTGTCCCTTTGAAGCGGGCGGCCTACAGACATGGAGCAAACAAACAAACAAACAAACAGGCAGAATTAACGGTAATAATGAAACAGGCTCGGTCGGTGATCATCGCGGGGCGGACAGCGCATCCCGGCGGGTACTCCACCCTAAACTCCACCCTAAACCCCGCCCTCCCTCCCTCCCGCGGGCGGCCCGGGAGAGAAGTTCCCTCACCGGCTCTGTACTCGCTGTATTTCACGTTGAGCAACAGCGGCGAGAGCTTCCGGAGAAGCGTTTTCAGGGAATGGCGAGGAATATCTGACTTCCCATCCTTCTCTCTCCCTTCCGTCCCTTAAAAAAAACAACAACCTCCGCCTACCTACCGTTGATGTAGCGGCAGCGGCGGGAGGCTCGGGTCAGTGGGACAGCGGCTCGGTCGGCGGGTGCTTCCTTTCACCAACGTCGAGTCCTGGAGGAGGAGAAGAAGACGCGAGCGGAGCAGAAGCGCCAGACGCCGAGGGCAGAAGAAGAACGAGAAGACGGTCCGGGTGAGCGCGGCAAAAGACTCAGGATGAACAACAGCAAACTGGAGAAGGACAGCGAGCCAAGCGAGTTCACCAACCCCGAGGAGGAGGTACGTCCCCC
>KV751366.1:4360197-4395648 GCA_001698575.1 Mola mola | reverse complement strand
GGTCCGACGCGCGAAGTCTCTCCCGGAGCTCGTGTTTTATCCAGTTAAAGTTCACTCCTGTTGTCACCATATTTACTACCAACTTGTTCCTCACTCGAATACTGTGCTTGAGTGGGATCCTGAGGTTTTCTGCACTTCTATCATGACATTTAGGAGCCATAGAGGGAATTTTACTGCCCTGCTTTTATGGAGAAAACTTGAGTTCTTAGCACGTTAGATGCCACAAACGAATGATTTTTAAGAAAAATTGATTTACTTTTAATTAGAGGAAAACTGATTCTGATCATAAGAGATGTGTTGAATATTGGATCTGCTGATCTGCCAGGTTGAGCTTCTATTATACAGTATATCCAGTGCATACATGTGTATATATAAAGATAAATAAATGTACTTTTAGGTTTTCTTTTGACACTTAGGCACCTTCATTGCCAGATGCTTTAAGACTTTTGCTCAAATATTATTGATATAGGTGACTTTCACTTTTGCCAAAGTCATTTTTACTGTGGTATGAGCAGTACAACTGTATAAAACTCACAGCGTGTCATGATGCCTGACAATAGACTTAAGTGCTGTTAGTTTTGGTTTACTGCACCAGACTTCACACAAGGGAAATTTTTTTTGTTTCTGAAGAACTGTGCTGCAACACGCAGGCAGTAACTCTTGGCAGTGCAGAGTTATAGCCAAGCAATAGGCCTGACTCCTAATATGACTTAATAACATCTGAACACAGCCGAATGATGCCATCTGTCTTAAACAAGGTGAAGTAATCCCTTTAGTTTCTTGTGAAAATGGATTCTTTTCTTCCTCTCTGAACATGCTGGATAATAGCCCAGTTTCTCCCTCCTCTCCTCTGTAAACCATTGCACAATCCGGACCCGTCATGTCTCCTCCATGGTAAATACATTTGTAGTGGTGCTCAGCGTGTGGGGTGGTTTTCCTTGGCACGGACGTGTGGCTATTCAAACGGCAGGCTTGTTGTTTCAGAGCCTCCACACATCCGCAGCCAAGTGATGCCAGAAAGGTGGATCGGATTGTATCAGATGTTTTCTCTTGGAGTAATTTGATTCTGGTTCAATGTTCTGTTTGTCACTTCGTAACTGACTAGACATTGATGCTCAGCCTCCATATTGGGTTCACCGTCGAGGTCACTGTAACACCAATGAGATGAAGATTTCTTGGAAAAGCTGATAAATGGAGAGTTTGGGTTTAAAGCTTCCTTCACGTCTTGACCTTGTCTTCTCTCAATACATTGTGCCAGTGCATACATGTAGCACTGCAACTAAAGACTTTCGTCATTATTGAATTCTCTTTAGTCTTGTCTTGGCTGTCAGTTAATTCAGATTCCGATGAAACAGATAAAAGCAGTAAATTATCAAATTTCATGAGCTTTCAGATTAAACAAGTTATTGTTGATGGTTTTTCTGTTGCTCAATTAAGCATCCATGTCCTGCACAAGTTGATCCACAGTTTAAAGCCAATGTATGACTCATTATAGCACAGGACAGTGTCATCTTCTACTTTATAGAGCCGCAACAAATAATCAATTAGCCAGTTGGCCAGAAAATTAATCAAATAATCGTTTCGGTCTTGTTTCAAGGAAAATTATCAAAAAAAGTGTAGGTTTCAACTTCTTAAATACAGGATTTGGTTATTTTCTTTGTCGTTTGTGACAGTAAATGAAGAGTCTTGGGGTTTTTAACTATTGGTTGGAGTAAAGAAGCAGTTTGAAGGCATCACTTCAGGCTCCGTAAGAAATGTGAGGAGCATTTTTCACTATTTTTGACAATTCATAGAGTAAGTGATTAATCGACTAAGCGTGAAGATAATTGGCTGATTAAAATCATAGTTAGTTGCAGCTCTACTCTTTTATCCTTCAGTTTCTCAAGCTTTTATTTTATTTTATTTTTTTTTAAACTGCTCTAAGTTGATCTATTTTTCTTCTTTTTTTTGATGATGATGATTTGTTGGCCCAACACACAATCTGAGAATGCAGTTTGGCCTCATGAGCATGGCTTTAGTTGAAAATACCCATTAATTGCATCTTTACTTGAAAATGAGCTTGAGATTCTGTGATGTCCTCCAGCTGGAGGGCCAGACAGGAGTCGTCTCTCGAATCGTCTGAAAGGCAGAAGGCACGACAGAGAGATTAATGGCCGGAGGAATATAATGACTGTGGGAATGTTTGGAAGTCTTCCAGACTTAAATTTACTCTGTGTGAATTAACGTTGGGTTAGACAGCAACACTTTATCTTTTGTGTAATGATGTGTGTTGTATGAAGGGGGACGAAGCAAGTTTTTGGGGGTGACTGAACTACACGTACTCACAAAAATTCGCACTCATATGCAGGCTTGGAAAGGTGCAGTCACACACAACACATAAATGTGACTTATTTCATAGGATGACTTGCACTTCTTCCGCACTAAAAATGAATATTAGCCTCTTATAAAGATATATATAATACAAACGCTTTCATTCTTGTGAAAAATTTGACATTTTCAGCTTGAACCCCTCTTCCATTGCAAATCTCACCAAATGATTAAAATTGAAAAATGCCAAAGAGCTCTGTGCTTAAAAACACTAAAACACAATAAACCATGACCTTATGGGAGGCAATGTTTAACAACCTTGCTGGTGTGACTCTCACATGCTGAACGACCGTGGCATTCTCTCTGCTCTTGCACACTCAATGGATCACTGATTCGCACCAGTAAAGCGCTGTGGCGAAACACCGCTTCATTGCTCAACCTCACACGCCACTGTCGCTGTACGCCAAAGGGCCGGTGATGCTTAAAAGTTTATCTTCAGTGCGCCAACGCTCACCAAACATGGCGCTGTCGCAGACAAAAGGCATGCAAGTTTGAGCCCAGGGCAGCATCTAATCTCGTGTGCTGGTTTGATAAGCGTGATTATCAGGTGTTCTGGATGCTTTCACATGCTGTGGCACTCAGCGGTCACTGACGTGCCATCTCTGACGTGGTGAATGTCAAGGATGGGTCGAGACCAGCGGCGGTTTCCACACCTTGTATGGAAATGGGACCCGGGCAGGGTCGTCAGAATTGATTTAGATTTTCCAAAAAGTGAATTAAGGATGAGGAGCAGGACAATTTTGGGTGCCGTTTTGTGTAATAGTGAAGGGATTGAAGTATATTTTCAGTGCAAAATAAGAATTTAGAGATTTAATTTAGAACTGAAAGGATTTGTGGATTAATCCCTGAACTGGTAATCTGAAGAACTGCACCTAGCATTATTTTAATAATCTGATGATTATTTTAACAATTAATCAATGAATCAGTTACTCTATAAATTGCCAAAAAGTCTCTTCAATTGCTGCCAGACATGACAAAGAAAAGCAGAAAATCTTTATATTTTAGAAGATTGGATAAACAAGTGATTGATATTTTTGCTAAAAACAAGGCTGAAACGATTATTTGATTATACAAATAGTTGTGATTAATTTCCTTTCAATTGACTAATCGTTTAGTCGTTGTAGCTCTAAATCTGGATGAAAGTGAATTGGCATTGATAGACTATAAATGCATAAAATTTTTACCATATCAGTTGGATAAAGTAAACTGAAGATGCTGGGTTGTGTTTAGGCAATTATTCAAGCACATTATCAGCAGATTATTGAATAATGACAACATTCGTAAGTTGTTTCTACAGCTGCAACGATTATTTGATTAATCCATTAGTCGAGCAACAGAAAGTTAACTATTTCAATAATCGAATAATCAAACGTTTGTTGGTTCCAGCTTCTTATGTCAGGATTTTGCATTTCAGACAGTAAATAAAGAATCTTTGTGTTTTTAACTGTAGGTTTGAGTAAAGAAGCAATTGCAAGACGTCGCTTTCGGCTCTTACATAATTTGATGAGGTTTTTTTACAATTGTTTCAACAATTTATAGAAAAATGATTCTCCTTGAAATAATCAGCAGATCGATGATTAAAATAATCATTAGTTGCAGCCCTAGTTGCTGCCCAAATTTCAGTCATCACTTAATCATGTAGTTCATCTCTCAAGCAATCTTTATAAACCAAAAGTATCTTGTGTTTTCCACGAAAAGTTTGGATGAAACAAACAATAGGACACATTTTACAGCGCAAACAGGAAAAAACAACATTGTTGTATCAATTGAGAGTACGCAGTGCGGAGCGTGAGTAATGGTAGGAACAGAAAGGTGAGGACAAGCAGTGCAGGTTGTGAGTGCATGGAATGCATCGTGGCTAACCAAGTCTCCAGACAAGGCTTGACCTTTAACCTCCTTGCTGTCAGTTTCCCCGCAGCTAACTCGTGTTTATTTAAGTGAAGCCCAGCCCAGCCTCCTCAACCTTGGAGGTCCATCGCCAAATTGCACCTGATTTTTCACAAATGAGAGAGCAGAGAGCCCAGTTCTTATTGTGACCTCTGTACTCATTATCTGTTTGGTAAACCTGGATGTAACAGCAGGAGTTTGAACCTCAAAACATCTGTTGAGTCTGAACATAATCTAACATAATACAAGTGCCCGAAGAGAAAGAGAATGTCACTCAAACAGAGTTCAGCAAATGCACCATGTCTCCCTGGGGTGTAATTGGATTGTGCTCGGCCTGCTTTGAGTATCCACCAGGTCCTCTTCAAATAGCAGGTCATGAGGCCAGCGTGACCTTTTCCATGAAGAGATGTAGGTGGGGAGCACTGCTGCCAGAGACGCGAGGGGAGGCCACGGTGGTCTGTAGCACAGTGGTGTGTGCACAGTGGTCAGTACTTGTGAATGTATCCATGAAAAGGGCACGCAGATATATTAACACTCTGTGACATGAAACATTATCAGACCGGGGCTTGGAGGGTAAAGTGGCCATGATAGGGCATGAGTGGAAAACATGCAGCAAAGAGAGTACTCTCAAAACGCCTTAAAGATCTGAGACACCATATCAAGAAATATGCACAATAAAGAGGCTTACATGAATAGTAAAAGCCTGCTCCATCTCGTCGTCTGATACATAAGAGTTTATTTATAAAAGCACAGGAGGAATTCTCATCTTATCTAAGTCGTTTGTCAGCTGCGCGACAAGAGGTATTTGAAAAGACAACAACAAGGCTTAGCGTCACGAACGGCTGGCAAAGGACCCTCATTGACCAATGTGAGGGGAAACAAAGCAAAAAGATATAATAAAGAAAATTGAAATGTAAGTCACTAAAAAAATAGTTTCCTCAAAGACTTTCTGAGCAATGTATGCATTGAAAAATGAAATGAGGGCTTGGTGGTATCAATTTAAGTTAACAATATTTTTTAGGCCATATCATATCTTATATATCATGATAGTTCTCCTTCAAGTGCTTCATTAATGCCTGGGAACATCAATTTTTTTTTTTTTACCATATTCTTTGACGATATTGCATCAGTGTTGTAGGTAATGACTATTGGTACTTTGACAAAATATTAACACAATGAGGTTTTTGATTAATAGTCATCAGTAATGGGTGAAAGCACATGTTTGAACAGGTACGGCTCTCTGATAAGTTAAAATTACATCATCTTGCTGTAATGCAACTTTAAAAACCAGGAAAAGAAAGCACTTAAATGCCCTACATTGATACGATATCCAAAATTCCAGCCCTATGATGTAGCGCATATACTATTGCAACACAGCTAAAAAGAAGTGCACAAAAGACTGGCTACTTCCGGCAAAATGCTAAAATCAACAGAAAAAAAGTATTTTTTTGATAAAGCTGACTGGCTTCGATCTTTCGGATAATCAATAATTAATAGGAGTTTTTGATTGTTAATCGGGTGACAGAACACCTACTTTTGGGTGTTTTGCTGTCAAATGACTGTGCAAAATCGTTTTGACTTTTTTTTAACCCCGCAAAATTTGCAGTTGACCCCCCTTTTTGCTTATTTTGTAGAAAAGGTTCCAAACCACGTCGTAATCTTTGCTCATTTCTCGTCTTTCTACACTAGCATCCAGCCGATCTCACAGCGCGGTAGCAAACGTTATACTGCCCTCATGAAAAAAAGGCAATACTGCCAGTGCCATTTGGTACTGCGTGATTTGAAGATACAAGCAAAAATTAAAGGAAAACATTTTTAAGATGAGACAATCATCACTAAAACTATTCTATTCTCTAAGCATTTATAACCAATACTCAAAGTTTTATAAATCAATATTAAGTTGATCATGAGGCGTTCATGTACTGCTGATATCCTATGTCAGCTCAGACTTTGCTTTGTAATTAATGACACTACACAAGTGAATGAAGTGTCACTTTATGCTTAGAAAGCATCAGCCTTCTTATCTTGCATTGTCATACCGTGTTTATGTGCTTGTTCTGTCACCTTCACTTATTACTGGCTCCTCATGCTATAATTATCTTTACACTGTCTTGTCTATGAACTCTCCTTCACACCCTTTCTTCAATGTTTCTGCAAACTTTCTCTAATTCATCTCCTTTCTATTTTCTGTACCTTCACTCCATCCTCCTCCTCTCTTGTTCTCTCTCTACACTTATCTCCCTTCCTTTCTGTTTCCTTCCCTTCTTCTTTTTCTTCCTTTCCTACCACTCCCTTTTTTTTTTTTATCCTGCCCCCTACAGTTACCAATTTTAGTCCCAGCAGACAAGTTCATTATCACTCTATACATTGAAGGCATGACCCTGAGATCTCAGAGCAACAGGACCATGTATGGTCATGGGAAGACCGACAAGAGAGAGCCAGACAGAACGTTGAGGTGGTTGGGTGCTAACAGCATGGCTGTTTAGCTTAATTAGCATGAAATGGTGGGAGCAAAGACAAATTAAGTAGTCAGCATCAATGGAATCAACTAAAAGGTGTCATTTTGGAAAATTTACGTTGTCCAATGTGGCCAGTGTGGCCCTAAATGTGCCTTTATGCAATTGTTAAAGGTGGTAGCTGTAATTCAGGTAGGTTGTTTTAAAGATCTTTAAAAAAAATTCTCTGTTTAAAGACCTCCTGAACATATCCTTAGTTACCTACGTTAGCTAGAATAAGTCCTATAAATCAGGCACTTTATTGATAATATAATTTTCAAATAGTGCTGTTCAACTTATTTCAAATGTTCTCAATTTACAATAATGCTAAAAAAATACAATTATGGATTATTAAGTAGAGTACATACGGTACCTCTGCAAGGGCCCAACTGTTCTCTTAAAAAAATTGTTGATTTGCCCCTTTGACTGGCACCACACCAAAATGTCATTTCATTGAAATTTCATTTAAATCCATCCACTAGTCTTTGGTGCTAATTATCGAGCAGATAAAGAAAAACACGTGACCAAAAACATAATGTCCTTGGCGTAGAAATGCTGGCGTAATTACTATCCCAATTTGAATATATTGTAGGCTTCAGGAACCTCAGGAAAAATCAGTGATCACATCTTGTGTCTGTAAAAACATAATCACTTTGGCAGCTGTAAATTTGAAATCTGTAAGTGTTGTTCCTGACGAACACAGAGGGACAGCTGCACTGCCATATAAAGGGAACGTATTAGAGAGGGGTTTACATTACTTCATGGATAAACAGACGATGACTAAGTGTCGGCTGTTGTTTTTGTCTCAACTTGCACCGAACACTTTAACCCTCTGCCCATCCAACCTCAAAAACCAAACAGTTTTAGGTGTCTTCCCGGGCTGGCGGCAACAAAAGGAGTCCGGGAAAGGCAGAGGGGGACTTGGCCGATTAGTTCACCTTAATGAGCACTTTGGAATGTTAAGTCCATTCATCGAGACTCATGACATACTTAGATAGGAGAAAGGAAGAGGCGAGTGTGAAAGATTTTGATGATGAAGTCTTAAGCTGACAGCCAGGAGGAGTCAAGCTGGTACAGCTGACAATCCGCGAACGAGTCGCTCTTCTCTGCACACACATGCCATTGTAATGCCACCTTAATGAATTTTATGTTGAGGGTGATGCACGTGAGTTTCCGTTAAGACGAGTTTCCAGGTTGGAGAGTTGGAAAAACAAAGTGAAGTGGGCTCTTGCCCCACTCTCCCACTGTAGCTCATTTTTTGCAATCTTTTAAAAGTTAACCCGTTGGAACATTTACAGGCCTTCATTGAGCTGCGACTGTTGGTTGAGAGCACTTGGGAGAGACACAAAGAAACCCTCCTGAGATCAGCCGTGACACTCGGAGTGTGCTCAACCTCACTGCTGACCCCGAACTTACGCAATAACCCTGTGAACTCAGACCCTACGTGTAAAACTTAACCCGGCGAACCCTGGCAATTAACAAAAAATAAATAAATAATACGGGAGCTGTCCTTTTATGGCTATTTTGACACCTCTCACGGCCTGCAGTCTCTCACTCTTCACATTCTCCAACGCAGAAGATGAAGAAAAAATACTGCAAAGGGACTGTCTGTTGGATTGGCTGATTTTAATAACACCGCACTCAACTGATGCAAGAAAACTCAACTCGCCCTGAGCTCACACGGGCTTATGGGTAGACTTTGATTTTAACCCGGTCACAGGACTTGTGTGTGCATTTGAAAGCAACTGGTGTGGATGTGATATGAAAGATTTGTCAGCTTTTGTGATTTCATAGGCAGGTAATTTTTGCATGCGCACATGCCACAATAGGCTACTGTACTCTTTCTTTGAACCTCTTTCAAAGTTATACCCATGTTCTAACGGTGCCAAGGACACCTTTCTTTTCACAAGCACACGGAGAGGTAGAATAAAACACACAGTAAACGTTTCACATTGCGCCAAGGTCGTGTCCCTCATTTCAGCCTGGACGAAAAGCGCTCAATTAAAGTCAGAGCAAACATCTGAGAAAGGCACACGGCGCATAATGAGGCATTTTAGGCAATGGGTGTCAAACATTTTATTAGTCTACAACATAAGCTGAATAGAAATGATACATGAATAAATTAATTTAATTTGACAAATCAAGTGGCGTTCGCAATGGCTGACAAATTTCATCAAGTGCTGGAGTAAATTCACATGCCTAAATGCAGCTGTTGAATGGATGATCTAGTCAGTTACCGTGCTGTCAGCTTTGGCTTTTGTTAATTTAGGATTCATGAGGTTTGATAATGACGAGAAGACTGTTTGGAAACTTCTCTCCTGACATGAGTTTTCGTAAGTTGAGCTGTTACTGTATCTGATATTTATAGCACTAGATGTTTGAGGTCAGTGCTAAATTTACCATCTTTTGTAATTTAGATCCCTCATCTGGCTCAATTAATGGATGCATTTTTTTCAAAGACTTTGGCATTGGTCGGAAAACAAAAGCCCATTTCCAGCAAGCTGTCACAAGTTGTAGATGGTACCCTTAAAAATTGAACCTTACCCTTCCAGTTTCGTCGTCCTGCTTTTTGGGTACCAACCAGATTGTACCATATGGCGGGGGCGGGGGTGCGCGCTTCTATAATGTAAACGATACGTACATAGCTGGCATGGCAATAGCAGTCTGGTGAAAATACTCGCCTGTAATGAGCTTCCCAAGTGTACCATACAGAACTGAACTAAACGGTACTGCTGATGGTAACGAGGCAATACCCCAACGAATTGGATGGGGGTCTGAAAAGCAGGAGCAACTCTTTAAGGGGTGACAAAAAAAAGGGAACAGTCAGATAAGGCAATAAATATCAAAAAGCATACTGGATCTAATTTACTCTTTATACAAAAGCAATTAATGCCTTAGTCTGGACCAGGAACTAAACAGTTTATCCCAATAACCTCCCAACTGCCGTCTATTGAATCTTAATATGCTCTGTTCAGTATGGGCTCATAATTATTGTTACCACAACAATGTGTAACTGAATATGTTTACTGAGGTTTGCCACTTATTAACCAACTTAAATTACTTAATTATTTATGGTCAAAAGCACCATTTACAGGAACATTTTAGAATCTTTTTCATTTCACCTAAAAATAGACCATGTTGATGGAGTGTTGCTGAGGGAAAATTATTTTTATTTGTGGTCATTTTTTACTATTCTGACACATTTTATTGATAAAATGGTCGAAAGATGATGTAAAATTAAGAGGATTAATTCCTTTATAAATGACTATGAGCAGCCTTAGTTTCCAAGTCCCAGAAATCACAGGTAGAACCGATAGATAGAGCTCTCCTTTTGGATAATGCCTCAAATAAGTTGCTGAATGTTGTTTCCAGCCCACGTAGTGGCCTCAGCAAACCTTCAAGGTGCATTGTGAGAGTATCAATAAGGTGATGACCTCATCCGGGTCTCGCGGAGTCAAGGCTCTCTGATTAGAGGTACATTGATCCCCTGGGACTTCTGCTGCTGAAGTGGCCTTAATAAGATCTGATGTTTTTTGGCCTGGGGCTCCACAATCTGCTGTGTTCCGCTAAGGCGTTGCCAGGGAACTGCACTGGTAGCCGGCTGTGAAGCGCTCAGCTGGCTCATGGTGGATAGTGACTGCTGTTTTTGATCCAAGCCCTGACTGCTTGTTGGTATGTGAGCACGCCATAAACGGTCAATGATTCAAAGGCCACTCAGCACTATAGAAATGGAGGTATGTGACTCACGAAGTACCAATAAAACAATGCCTCTAAAACCCAATAAAGCAACGAAAGAGGGCTTATCTTTGCTCTTTTTTTATGGATTTGCAGAATAAGCTGAACCCCGGGCTTGACCTTCGGTTCAGTTTACTACATCATGAAACTTTGATTCCTCCCTTTACCTGGGCGTTTATGACTCTCCCTCTCTCTCGCTGCCTTCCTGAGCTAGAAGACTGATACTGTAATCGACAGCAGATGTCTTCGGGAGAGGGGGAGAGAGAAATGCTGGAACAGTTGCCTGTGAATCATCCTGGGTCCAGCTTGTGCAGGCAGCTCCACATCAGACACACGGTGAACTGATCATATATCACAACAGCTGACGTAAGGAAGTCTCAGGAATGAGGTTCTGCACAGCCAAGAATGTTCCATTGTTCTGAACATCATCCAGCTCTCAAGTGTGTGTCACCCTTATGAGTTAAATGGGGAAAAAATATGGGAGAGTTAAGATGGGCACCACCCTCGTGTTTAAGCAGTGTGATAAATTGCTGTATTATACGTGGTCATCAAGTTAAAACACCCCTTGTTATTACTGAAAACGTATAACAAAAAGCCTAAGCTAAACTTCAACTTAAAGCAACAGAAAGTGAAACAAAAATACTTACAACTGAAGTATAAACTTGTCATCTGAACAGTCAACATTGAGTAGTTTAAAAAAGATGTTCCAAGTACCAGTGCCTCACTCCAAGGGAAATTTGACCTCTATTTTGCCTTTTTACCCCCACACACTTAGTTTTATCAGCCTGAGCAGCTGTCAGTGAGTGGCCTCACTCTGTGTCTGATTGATACCATCCTGTTGTGACTCTTTGTTCCCGTGTAACTCCATACAAGGAGAAAAGAGGAAAAAAAAAAGAGTTTATTTAAACGGACCTGCAAGAGACAGAGCCCAGCGACGGGCCCCTGCAGGGCTCAACCCGGATAAGATAAGATAAGACTAAAGGTGAGAAAGTCGATGAGCTGAGATTTTTGGGCTGGACGAACACTGTGGCACTCTCCAGCTATAGCTCCCCGAGTTGCTAAGCTCCTTTGTTTGTGTGTTGCCCTGCATTTGGCATCACTGGGGTGTATCAGGTTACATGTGGGAATGAGGTGTAGTGTTAGTTCAGCGGTTCCTTTGTCCCCCGAGTTGTGATTCTAATGAATCTGGTAGCTTTGAATCTATCTCTAATTTTATTCTGAGTGCTCCTTAAATAGAGTCTGAACATTGAATAGATAATGAAAGCACACAAGTTAGCCAGTTTGATGCACACAGACTGTTGTTTGATTTTGACTTCTCTTTTGTAGCTATTTTCTCCTTCCTGGTCAATTTCAGCTCCAGGTATGAGGTGTGAATAGTGCCTGGTGCAAGAATCTAAAAAAAAGTAGTATTTGCTTTGCCAAGCTTAAGAAAGATTAAATGTGGAACAAAAGATAAATATGTTTTATTTTATGGGAACAATTGCCCATATTGACAGTTCTTTCCTGTGCTGACCTCCTGTAGAGGACAGGCGCAGCTAGAGTTACATGCAACAAATAAAAAGTTTCATCATCGCCTGTGAAATTGTAACCAGGTGTACATTCACGAGCGAGTCATTGCTGCCCTGCAATGACTGTCTTTTCACAATGTTGCAGGTTGTACTTATGTGGCTAAAGATGTTGAAAGAACTACTGTAGTTTACACAAGGCTTTTAAGACATGATCACATGATCTCAAAAGGTTGATGGCCCAAACCAACCAAACCTGTGTCTGTGCACCCTGAAGTTACCCACAGTAGTGTTACCTCAAAACCTAAAGCCATTTAAAAAACAAATGGAAACCAGGTTTTTACTTGTAATTTGGTGTTTAACTTCAGTCACTTGCTATTGGACTTACACTTGGAATATGAATTATGGGAAATACTGTAATAAAATAATATTGTTGCTGAGGATGAGATCAGATCATTATTTTAATCATCAGTTATTCTGAAAAATATTTCCTTGGTTCATCTATTAATCTTTTACTCTGTGAATAGTGAAAAAAGTGCTCATCAAATTTTTATCAGAGCCAAAAGTGACGTTAAATTGCTTCTTTAGTACAAACAATAGTGAAAAACACAAAGACTCCTCATATACTGTCAGAATTGACAAAGAAAATTAGAAAATTCTAATATTTTAGTTAGTTAGTTTATTGTTGACATTTTTGCTCAAAATAAAACAGAATTATTTGATTATCATAATGACTGTCAATTAATCTTTCAGTCGACTAGTCAATTAATCACTGTAGCACTAGATTATTGATGAGAGCGATCTCTCATCAAGGTCAAGTCAGATGGCCACCCACCAAGAACCGGGGCTTGCTCCAAGGTTTCTGTCCTCTAAAGAAAGATTTTCCTTGACACTTTAACAGTATGCTTGCTCTTGAGGAAACGTACAGTCTCTCTTAATAACTAAATTAACTGATGATAAAAGAATTGCAGCATACATGCTAAGTGTCATGAGATTACCTTTTTTATGAAGTGGTGCCCCATGAATACTATTTACTGAACTTACTTTTGCATTCAATATGTCATTTTCACCCTAACATAACGTATGAGCTACTTGGAAGTTACTTTATTATATAACCAGTATAGATATACAGTATATGCTAAAAATTAGCTCGGTATCTGTACCTAAATTTTTGAGCTAATGTTGAAACCTCACCAGTCAAATGATTCCTGTATTAGATTACTTTTGCATCCAGATCTAGAAAAAAGGAGACAGTTTCTATGTTTCCTCTCAATGCCAAATACTGAAGACATTATTGTTTTAATGTAACATGTACTGGCCCACAGTGGTCTGTTTATTGACCTTATCTATAACTGAATGCCTCTGTTCACATGGTGGGTATCGATATCTGAAATCAATATCTATTGGTATTGGTATCTGCTATAGTCACTCTTTTTACATGCACTTAATGATAAGCTAAGCTAACTATCAGGCTATCGACTCGTATTTACTCTACAAACTACAAAATTGTTATTTTATCAAAGGCATGAAAGCTCATTTTTAACCTGGGCATGCTCAGTCTGCGATGAAGATCATGTGATAACACTTTGGCAAAGGCTAATAAGTAGCATTTGACTGCATTTATCAAACTAATATTTCTCATTTTTATTCAGATTCCGAATACTTTATTTATCCCCGAGGGAAATTGTTAAAATTATGTTATTTATGCTGGTGTATTTGTTAATAGTGAGCTTTAGCATAGCTATAAGAGGGATTTTGTTACTCTCTAGATTATATGAGCTTCCCCATACTTATTTTTTTGTCTATGCTAAGCTAGCCGGCTGCTGGCAAATTGAATGTCTTTATTTTACCTCACCTGGCGCTATTTTTATCTTATCTTTTTTTCTAAATGCACTGTATATTCCTTTTTATCGTTTCCGACGTGCACTTGTGTTTGACATTTGAGTTGCAGGCCTTTGGAAATATGTTGCTCAGTTGCATTCTTCCCATTTTAGTGTGCGGCCGTGTAGATTCCTCCCATAGGTCCTATAGGTAATATTTCCCTTTTTCTCAGCACTTCATCGGATGAGTTCACCCTCACGCACGCAGTTATCCACTGCCTCCAACTCTCCTACATTTATCATCAGTTGACATTGAGGTCATAGGCAACATATAGTGTAGTATATGTAGTTTAATACGTCGGCCTCAGGTAGTATTTAAAATAACGGTTGCAGCCTAAAACTAACTTTTGACAAACGTTATCTGCTGTAAACCTGGAGTGAATCACACAGCATTATTTTCTTGTAACTTTTTGTCTGAAAGCACAGTTTGGAGTCTATTGCTGCTCCCGCGGTGGGTTTACACCTTCACTGACATGGTGCCGTCTGCAATGATTACATTTTCCTTTAGTCTCGCCTGACTAACATATACATTGTAATTCCTCTGCACTGCCAAGTTTAAGAGTTCAAATGTAAAACGGAGGCTAGAGCTGCGAGGGAGGATTGCACACCAAACTGTAGATTACACAGGAGAACACAATTCATGTACTGTAGAAAAGGTGTGTGAGAGTGTTTGCAGAGCTGAAAGGCATCCATATCGGTATTTGAGATGTATATCTTTTACTGGAACTGTTTAACTCCAGTACAGCGTCTTTTTTCCTCATAACCTTGTCTGTTATTGTCAGGTATGCAAGATGGCTATTTATAACCAGTGGATGTTAATGAAAAATACACAATCTCCTTCTTGTCTTCCTCAGGTCCGAACGCTCTTTGTCAGTGGGCTGCCACTGGATATTAAGCCGCGGGAGCTCTATCTTCTGTTCAGACCATTTAAGGTATGTTTGTATGTTTTAAATGGTTGGGCTGCAGCTATTCTTAGCAGGTTTTTCTTTCCAGCAGTCAATGGGACCTCCATTAATGGTGATGAAATAAACGGCAATGGAAACTCTTCCCGCAAGGTTCAAGTGTCTGTGTTCCTGAAGCCGAGGTTCAATCACATCTTGATCCACAGGAAGCTTATGCGAGTCTGCGTGCGTGTCATGGAAAAATGGCTCGCTGCCTGCCATATTAAAACACAGCTCAGAAATCTTTGCTTTGTCACGGACAACAAAAGTCTGAGGGTTTTAGTTCAGGTGCAGATGTAGCTCTTTGGACCGTGGCCCTACAATAATACACTTTAATGGTGCTGCAGCACTGTTAAAGTGAATAATGGAACAATTGGCGTACATTTAATTCCTCTTCGTTAATCCTCATGGTACGTGCTCTGAGTAAATGGTTTAAATGGCAGCATTGGAAGTAAATCTTAAGGAATCGGGTAAAACATTCATGTGTTATTCATAAGAGCTAATGACTCGTGAAACGGGTGGTGACCGTTTTTTATTTAATGCTCGTGTTATTATGCGATAATATGGCACCAGACCAAGTTCTGAAACATTTTGCTCACTAGCAACACTTAAGTGTCCTGTATTTGCGTCTTTGTTGAATGCGGCCCCTGATTAAAATTACATTTTTGACCTCGTTAACATGTCAGTGTTGTGTTTTTTATGTACCACGACACTGAAATTCGGCCTTCATTCTGCAATCCACCAATGACAATCTCCAAAAAATAAATTCGGACAGCCTGTGTTTTCTGCTAAGAAAACTTAAGGAACCAGTTCTGACAGCTTCCAGGGGTGGGGCTTAATGTCGTAGAACCAACAGTTTACTTTATGATACTGATATCGGTATAGGAAATGCAGGTATCGGAATTGGTGAGTACTGAGTCTCTGCAGTGATCCAATACCACATGCATGACATCTTGCTACTTTGAAGTCAGCACCATTAGCTCAGCTTAACATTACGGTCTGGAAATTAATGTTAATTACTGAATTTAATGTAAGTCAGTAGCATCCACACAAGCTGGGAATTCTTCCTGGGAATCCCTGTCCTGTTCAAACATGTATGGCTGAATTACTCCAATGTTAGAATTTGCAACTGTGCAGCGTACAGTAGACTAGTTTTAATGTCAAAAGATGACAGAGCAAGAAAGCTCCAGCTTGCTCTGGCTGAGGGTGAGGGGCGGGGCTAAAGTAGCACATAAATGTCCACAACCTAGATGAGGTGTAGAGATTTTAAAGCCATGAAAGGGATCTATTCATCAAAAAATGAATGGCTGGAGCACGTCTTTAACTTCTGTTTCTCTTTCTTTCAGGGCTATGAAGGATCTCTGATAAAACTGACTTCCAAACAGGTATACGACAAGACACACTGTTTTTCCCACAAATAAAATAATGAATGAAAGCATCAGTTGGTCTCTCACCAAGCTCTCGCTCATCAACACCTTAAATTTCTGTCTCTCTCCTTTGACCTGGTTTTCCCCCCTCTGTTGACTCTGAAGGATTAGCAGCATTTGTAAGAAACCTGGAGAAGTAAAAAAAAAATATATATATATTATTGGGGTAATGGGCGGGAGAAAGTGTTGTACCAATTTGCCTTTGGCAGTTGGATAGTATGCTTGTAGTCACAGACAGTCACCTCCGGAGGGATGTGCAGAGACGGGAAAAGATTTTTGAGGTGTCAAAGCGAGCGTTTGAGACAAGAGCAGTACTGACGGTTGAGTTTCACCTCCGGGGACGCGGGCCTGAAAATGAGCTCAGCTGGCAGGTGTGCACATCCAGATTTGAGCAATTTAGCTTCATGTTGGCGCGATTTTTTTTTTTCCCAGCGTCAACACTGTATTTCATTAAGATGTGACATGCTCGTTAGAAGGGCTTAGGTGATTTATAGAGTGTAATGTCTCTAAAACTCAGAACAAGGGAAGGTGCTTTTTCTTTGCAGTGGTGAAATTTCTTCAAGTAAAATCACATTGCATCATCAAAAGGCAATTAGCAAATATCCTGATACACCTTCTTAGTTTTTAATCCATACGGGTCAAGTTTTGCTTTGTAATCTGTAAGGATTGTGTTAGTTTTTAGTATTTGAGCTGCGTCTACGGCTGTAGCTAAATTTGTGTTCTTATTCTGACATTTTTCCCCATATTTGTTTAATTACTGTCTATTAAATGCCAGAATCCAGTGAAATAAGCCTTGATGAGTTCCCAGCCACAAACGTTTTATAGTAGGGCAAAAAAGCAAGCTGCAATTATTTGCAGATGATTGTGGTTTTGCACCATTATTTTCATTTTTTCCCCACTAAAAAATCTATTAAAATCATTGTGATATAATATGGTATCTTCCATCTGGAGAACAAGATTTTAGCCAAGTAGACCTCCGTAGCACTGCAGCACTACTTTTGTCAAACTGTTGCTGCTTCTGGCAATTTAAATAGAGCTGCAACAATTAATCAATTAACAAATTGAAAAAAATCAAATAATTGTTATAAGCAAATTTATTAAACGTTGGTTGAATCAAGCTTTTTAGATACAGGGATTTGCTGTTTTTCTTTGTTATTTCTGTCAGTAAATGAAGAGTCATTTTTAATTATTGGAATAAAGAAGCAATTTGAAGATATTGATTTGGGTTCTAAAAACAGGATGATGAGCATTTTTCACAGTTTCTTTGGCAGTTTCTAGAGTAATTATTAAAGAATTAGAGTTAATCGCATAAGAAATTGTTGCTCATTTTCAGAGCTTTAAGTGTCTTCAGATTGCTTCTTTACTCGAACCAACAGTTCAAACCCAAAGACTCTTCATTTATTACCAGGAATGACATAGAGAATTAGCAAAATCCTGACATTTAAAAGCTGGAACCAACAAATATTTGTTAATTTTGTTTGAATCTGACCGAAGTAATTAATTGATTCTTTTATTTTTGATCAAATATCAGTCACATTTCTTTGGACCTTGTCACCCTGCCTCGGCCTTTCATAGTTACCGTCTTCCTCAGGACAAATGTCAGCTTAGTCTCGCGCTCATATTTCACACAAAAATCCTCTGGCTTGTCCTCTGTTTCGAAGTGACTCTCGCGACAGCACTGATATAAATCAGTCGATCCTGCTCTACCTCCCGGTCCGAGAACCCACAACCATCTCCATATATAGCAAGAAGCAGATCTCAGTCCTTTTCTATTTATGTTCCTGTTATGCTTTCGCTCTCCTGACGTATTAACTTCGTCCCTCTTCCCTTTTTTTTCCTCTTTTTACCCCCCCTCGCTCTCCCTTTTCTCTACTTGTTCAAAATTCCCATAACCCTGCGCTGCTTTTCTAGATCACACGCAGCAGTTTGACCCCATGGGAGCAACATGTTTAGAGGTTTCTCCCCATCACCCCATCCACACCCCCACACACATGCATATATATACTCAGCAGAATCGTGTCTTCTTTGCTGCAAGAAATCTGACAAGCAGCTTGCATCCTTTCCCCTGTTTTCACCTCTCTTGGGGGGCGCACGCTTTCTAAAATATGAAACAATCACCATAGATGTGAACAACAATTTATTGCTTCGCTGACAGGCTTACTTAAGTCGGCCTTGACAATTTCTACCTCTCGCTTCACTGTCTGTCGTTTTTATTCTCACCTTTAACCTTCTCTCTCTCAAGACCCCCCTCCCTCACATTCATCTTTTCTTTCTCTTTCTCTTCTCCTTTTTCAGCTCCCCCCCCAGCCTCTCACATGCACTCTCACAAGCACTTTCTCACTCTCACATTGCCCGTATTTGGGCATAGAGGACCTGAATGATGAAACTCTCCTTGTACGATGTAAACCTACATTTCTCTGTCCGGTGTTTTATAAACACCGCAACAGAGAGAGAGGGTGATTTAAAAAAAAAAAAAAAGAAAGGAAAAAGAAAAACATGTCTATGTCACTCAGACAGAAATGCCAACTCAGTATTCTGCCTTAAACCATGTTTCTTTCTTTTGTTCTGTCTTCTTGTCTCCCCAGCCAGTGGGCTTTGTCAGCTTTGACAGTCGATCAGAGGCGGAGGCTGCTAAAAATGCCTTGAACGTAAGTGTCATGCCCCCTTCATGTTCCTCTCAAACACCAGCTCAGAGCCTGTACTTCTCCCGATGAATTCGTCTCCCTGCCTCACACATTTGATATCAGGACAATGCAGCCGAGCCTACGTTTTCTGTCTCACGCAACAAGAGAACGAAAACAGAAATGTTGGTGAAGACATGGTGGCTGCTGTAAAGACCGTCTCAGTGTTTCTGTTGCAGTAATTTCTCTTAAAGCTTCCTGCAAGGTCAGGAGCTCAACTTTCACGTATAAATAGAAGACAATGATCTGGGGTTTACTTTTAATCTCACTTATTTCGGAAGGTAGATCAGTACAAAGCCTTGATGAGGCAGACTCAAATATGAAACAGCCCATCCTTGCAGGGTTTTATTCCAGTCTCTTGAAACAAAAGTATAGGTGCTAATAACTGTTTTCACACAGCTTTGGATCTCATTTTTTTTGTATTTTGACCTGTTACATGTACATCAGGTTTATTTCTCCCCTTTTTCACAGGAAGAGGTCAGAATTGGGGAGACAAGTGGGCAAAGTCTGTCAACTTTCAGATGTTGAGATATTTGTGCGCATCAGAGGCAGTGCAGAGAGTTAAAGAAAGGATAAAAATTATCATCTTATTATGAGCCAACAATAGTCAGAGTGAGAACTGAATAGATCTGTTGTGTTTTTTGTGGGGAGGGGGGCTACGTCCCGGGGGTCATATGGAGATGAGCCTGATTTTGCAAACATCTATCTGCATACTGAAATATGGAGGAGAGGAAACTGAAATAAGATTAGTTCCCCCTTCTACTTCTGAATTTCCCCTAAAATATGAGAATGCAGCACTGTAACAACAAAACAAGGTAGAGATTTCAGCATAGTTGAAACGGCTCAGGCCTCATTATATCCATGTACCTTATTACACCTCTGCAGCCTCGACTGGCAGGAGTTGCGAGTGCACTGAGCCAAGGCAATCCTACTTAATTCCCTCCCCTTCATGAGAAGAGTCATCCCTCACTTGTTTCAGCTCGGCTTTGCTGGGAGCCTGCAGGGACGAACCGAGTGGAGAAAGAAACGCATCCTCGCATCTTCTCACTCTTCTGCTGCAGAGTGCTCACACTTGGCTGCTTTTCTCCTCCATTGATCTGACCTTCCTGGTTCTCCTGCATGCCTTTTACAGACAATCGAACAAGGCTAATTAGGGGGTGATTATAGTTGCCGGTGAAATTCTTCCTGGTCTAGTTGCCTCGACAGAAGGCAAACAAATAGCCCCTTTGTTTTTGGATGAAGGATACCTTTGTTTTGGTCACATTCCTTATTTTGCCTCAGGCGAAAATAATTGAGATGAAAAATTGTTTGGACTAGTGAACATGTTGTGTTTTTGAAGTCGATCATCTTGTCATGAGCAGAATCGGCATCTCAATAATTTGGCTCATTTTATGCAGTGATATTCGCATGATGTCATAAGATAAATTGATGTCTTAGTATTGAGTTAGCGTTACAGAGTTCAGTAGGGACTTATAGCTTGTCTCCCTGTGCTGTGAGTGATAGAATGTGTTCGCCAAGTTTGTGTCATCAGCTTCTGATTTTCAATTGCGAGTGTCACCCGCCGTTTAAGTCAAACCAGCATATCTCTTTAATCAACACAGACAGCCATTTATAGCGAGCTGCAAAGTCCACACAACTGAAAATATCCTCTCACTGCCAAGAATTCGGCACTGAATTCAATTATGAAAATGCTAAGAGCTGAAAAGTACACAAAGTGACAACTCCAGATCTCAGCCAGGTTCCATTTGACCAACAATACACATGATGATGCTGAGAATACACGTTGGAGAAAAAAAATGTGCGAAAACTAACTCCTCTGTGGTCTAAATTAGTCTGCTTTATCACCACTTCAAGGCACAAGACAACCTAATAGACAGTCTATCAATTGCTCTCACTTGTTTATAACAGCGACGGCTCAGTAGTGAACAAAATAATTAGCTTCGTCAGGTTGTTTCAGACATGTTCGCCAAAGCAAAAATATTACTGTTCTAATATGTAACACCATTAAGAATCATCATGTGGAGAACCTTAATCTTGCTCCAGAAAGATTCCTCCCATAGTATTGGCCTTAAGTGTCTTTCCATGAAAATAAAACACATCTAAGAACTCCACACACCACCTGGAAAAGAGGTAGAACTCATGCAGAAATGTTCTAAATTCAAAAACCAGGTGTTTAAAGATGTGTTACAATCCAAGTGGATTTCTTCCCACAAGATCCTGGATTATTAATGTACACAGAGTAATAAAACTGAAATAAGATTCAAAGCCATGAAATAGATTTTCAAAACAAACACCACCAACAAAACCATGCTGTTTTTTCAATGCGGATACCCTCGGAGAGAAGTTATTTCAGGCTTAGAATTCTGGAAGAATTTGATTACTGAATGTGAGATGACTGGGGCTTGGAGCTCTTCCAAGGCCTGAGTTTGCATAAAACTCTCCTGGTTCAATCGTAAATTGTTAGAACATCTCAAGTTGTTCTAAAAGTCTGTCTGTGTGCCTAAAACTTAGTAGTGACAATTTCTTACACCAGTAGCCTTTGACCGAACTGGCATATTTGCTATTAAAAAAATGCTACCAAACAACTTGTTAATAATTTGTTACAGTTCTAATTAGATTGGCACCTCTTTAGACAAGTTTATTTTAGGATTATGGGTATCATGGTATCCATACCGAACTGGTACTAAAAATGTCAGTAACAAGGTATTAGTACACCTGCTAATGTTTTAAGCCTTTAATATTGTTAAATGAGTCCGAAAACTCTTCTGTTCTTACGTTGGGGATATGTATTTGTAAGATGTTTTTTATTATCTTTATTTCGGGTTGGTAGTTTGGGTTAGCTACCAACCCGGAGTGTCACTTTGGAACACTTTGGGTTGGTAGCTAGCCCATAGTGTCATTATTTGAAGACTTGGGAATGACTATGTTACGTTATACAGCTTTAAATTGATAAAAAATACTTTTAGAATCTTTCAACAAGATTCCAACAACTTCTTATTCATGTATCACAGCCTTAAAAACTGCTTAGATTATTGAACCATGACATTGTGACTTCCAAGTTACAATGGTTTGATTTCACAACCAACCCAGTAAGATCTTCAATATTTGAGATTTTATTAGCTTTCAAAAAACCTCTTCTCTTCAAGGTAAGAAAACTTTTTGCTGACATGTCTTTCTGTTTGATCTCAGGGGGTCCGGTTTGATCCAGAGATCCCCCAGACCTTGAGGCTGGAGTTCGCCAAGGCCAACACCAAGATGGCCAAGAACAAGCTGGTTGGCACCCCCAACCCCCCTCCTTCCCAGCAGAGCCCCGGGCCACAATTCATTGGCAGAGACCCATGTGAGTGCTCCGACTATCAATGTGTCCGTCCCTGAGCTCGTCTTGCTTTTTGTCTGTGTTGCTATTTCCTGGGGGCCGATTGTTTCTGTTGTTTGAGGTGACTGGACAGCTGTTTCCCTGTGGGACTTGTTGTCCCTAGGAGAGGAGTGTTTGTGGTTCAGCTGGGGCTATGCATGAGGAAATGGAGATTGACTTCTAATTACTGTAAAAGTGCTGCGTTTGTTCTTCATTGAAAAGTGACATCCAATGCAACGTACAAAAAATTTTCTTTGCCATCAGATTTTGTGCATTTCTGGGATTGGTCATGTCGACGGTCCCCCTAAACAACATGCCCCTTGTTGGATTAACGAGTTCATCTATAGGTGTTAATTATTAGCACCCGAGGCTACAAGGAGTACCAGTTGTGTTTAGAATGTGCTATTTTCTCTACTCATTTTTTTACCTATTTGGTTAAATATTTTCCCAAGGAGTTAAAGATTTTGCAAGAATAACTCAATGATGGTTGAATATAATCCAGCTGTGCTCCTACATTCCTCCTAAATGACCAGTGTGCTCTTATCTTGGATCTTTCTGTTGGCCAGAAAATGGGTGTGTACTTGGTTGCCCCCGGTGAAAAATAGAAGGAAGCGATTAATGAACCCATGACGTAATAACCAGGAGAGAAATTGCTCCCATTTCCTGATGTGTCTGTCTAAATCAGCCATTTTTCGTGATCATGCTATGATAAAAATGTAGAAGCAGGCACAGACGGCACAAGGAAAATGGTCCTTAAAAATTGGACAGCAATCTTCTCGTTCTCTCTCTGTACTCGTACTCTGTACCACTCTGCACTGTCACCATCTCTTCACTCTGCTCACTGTGCTCTTTGTTCACTTCACACTCGACTCGGTGAGTAAATCTTCTAGTCTGAGACGGCTTCCTCTCATGTTATTCTGAAATAAGTCAGCTTTGCTGGTTTTAGGAAGTATAATTGACTCTTAAACTGCTAATCCCTGCCCTCTCAGTTACAGTATGGTACATAACCATTTACACGTGACTGTCACTATCCAGTTAGAGTTGCTGCTGCTCACAGTGTCATAGTTTGACACTTTACTTATATTGCCTTTGAAACTGTCATGCTAGTACAGCGCCTTTAAATTGATTTGTATAAAATGCTAGGCTACAACAGGTGCTCACAGCAACGAAATGTCATTAGAAAAGTGTAATCATAATAATCTGACCTTATTATGATGGGTTCCACACTCAGGCATTTATTAGATGACTCAGATCCATAATCATTGATGAAAATAAAATAATTGTTAGTGGCAGTTCTGATCATAACTATTGTAGGCTGATGTTGCTGGAACCTAACAAATTAATGAAGGTACTAACTTTCGCCTTTACATTGAAAGTCTTTTCATCTACTGATATGCCAAAGCCTGAGCAGATAAGCACGTTTATTCCATGCCAAACACTTCTATTTGCCAAATTTTGTTATTTTCACTGCGGCCAAGCTCATTTCGTTTCGGCACGTTTAGAAATCCGACACTTTTCAGAGCTGCTGAGCCTCTTTACAATGTTCAGACAATGTTCGAGCGACGGGTTGAGCGAACAGTTGGTTCAAAGGAATGATGTGAGAGGAAGCTTCACCTGTAGCACACTTCCACGACCACCACCTCCACCCTGTCTCTCTAGCCACTCACCTCTCCACTGGCCACTCTCCTCACTCCACTCCTCCTCTTCTTCTTTCCACAGATGAGCTCACAGTGCCTGCTCTATATCCCAGCAGCCCAGATGTGTGGGCGTCATACCCACTGTACCCGGCGGAGCTGTCGCCGGCCCTCCCACCCGCTTTCACCTACCCCTCCTCGCTCCACACTCAGGTAACCTGCACACCCATCCCCTCTTGGCCCCGTCCCCACCGCCCCATCTCGACCACTGCCTGTCACCTCTTCATTGAAATCACTCTCCGCTCCATCCCACTGATGCACCCCGGTGCCCACGTTCCTTTTCACAGTTACAGCTCATATTTGTTCCTCTACTGGTTAAATGTGCTGGTTGGTGTCAGTTGATGTTTGGATTTGAGAGTCTTTCTGTTTTTGTCAACTCTTGTAGGCTTTTTTTTAATGTCTACATGTAGTTGATGGGATCAGGTAGCAGCTCTTAACAAATTTCTCTAATAATTGTTACCACATTAGTTTTTTTTTTTAATTTTTGTTTTAATCTTCATCTTTTATCAATGTGCTCCATAAAAGCAAGGTCAGGGATTTGATATGTGTGTTATATATATTTTTTTATATATTAATACTCTTCTTATTGACTTCATAAATACTTAATTTGCTGTCTGTTTCGCCAACAAGGCTGCTCTGTCCAGCTACCTGATCCCCTTAACTTCCAGGAATCAAACCTAAACTGAACACGAGAAGGGGTTTGACCAGGTTAAAGGCAAATTTGGATATTTTTTTAGTTCTGAGAGACTTTTTTTTTTTTCTTCTCAGAAGCCTGACTTTTTAATCTCAAAAATCTGACTTTTTTTCCCTCAAAATTCCGACCTTAATCTCGAACTGAGACTTTAACCCCAGAAGTGTAATTTAATCTTAAAGTTCTGAATTTTTTATCTAGAAATTCCGACTTAAAACTTTTCTTTTTCACTTTAGAGTTTGAAGTCAGAATTCTATATATTTAAAAAAAAATGAGAACACAAAATAAGTGGCACTAATCCTCTTCCGTACATCTACAGTAGTTTTTATAAGCAGGTAAAATAGTGTTTTCTCAATTCAAAATGTTGCTTTTTGCTTTTTTTTGATCCCCAAATTTACTGATATTTAACAACCTGATTGTCTGAACCTGAAGAAGCTTTAATAAGAAGAGATTGAAAATACAGAAATCTGTCAGGGCCTAAAATCATAGACCGCAGCTTGAAATCTCTGTGAAGTGATGACTCGCTCATCATTTAATGCATCTTAATTAGCGACATCATCCTCAGAACTGAGTACTTTAGTTTTCTGAGAGGATCTTCATTATTTGCATCATCGTTTGACCATCACCTAAACCGTTAATTAGATCCCTCTTTTCCAACCAACTGTGATCCGGTGTACCGAGGTCCTCTAATCTGCACAGCTCCACTGTGAGTTCACGTAAGAGTCCGTTATTGATCTGCTGGAATTCTTCTCATGGAACCAGTTTGTTGCCGCATGACCCTGATAACATTTCATTATTAGTATTATTCTCTCTAAATGTTTCCTTGCAAGTTTGCAGATATTTCTCAGTCTTTTTTTTTACCTGTGTTAGACCATATAGAACTTATTTTAGTAAATATTATGCAGAATCTCTGATTATTTAAGTGCATAGGCCCTAGCAAAGGCACAAAATAGGGTTCGGACAATGTCAGAATTTTAAAAGAGTACACTGACACATGCAAATAGAACTGGCCTGGAATATGCATAAAATATGTACATAAAAGCAGAACTCACAAGACTAAATAATCTAATTTGCGTCAACTGCACTTCTTTCAAAGCACAAACTCTTACAAAAACAATATGTCTCTTTGTTGGGTGACGTTTAAATTTCATTTAAACGCAAGAACACAGTTGAGTTATGCAGAAACATGCCAGGAACATGACAGCAGGGGAGAGCGTTTCAAAGTTTCAATTCTGAATATGATTTTAAAGAATATTTGTGGGGACATTTACAGATTCACACCACATATTTTATGTTAGTGTAGTGAGTGTGCAGCTACAGCAAGCAGCTGGTAGCGTAGCATAGCATAAATCAAAGTTACAGTCGGGTTGCCAGGTAAGGAGCAGAGACTCTAGGAGCTCATCCACCCAGCCTAAAGATAGTCAGACATTTACCCACCCCATAAAGTTTGATTGTTTTTGTTGTTGTATTCTCCATTCTTGTTGCCAAGCTAAGCTAAGACACTGCTATTTACTATATAGATATGAATCTCTATTTTTCAGGCTTTCAAAAAAAAGTACCTATTAATGCGCATATTAAAGCGCGTGTACTAGTACTTCATTGTATTATTTGTGTGTATGTGTACGTCCAATTTGTTGACGTCTTTGTGTGATTATGTTTGTTTAGATTCGCTGGCTCCCACCTGCAGATGGAACTCCTCAGGGATGGAAGTCCAGGCAGTTCTGCTGAAGTATGTGTGAGTAACTAGACGCACATATACTCTATAATACCAAAGACATGTACTGTATGTAGCTATGAAAATACTTGTTTAAACCAGCTCAGGTTTATTCCTAAACATGAGAGGGATATCAAAGGGTGCACCCTTGTCCTCATCGCCAAACCACACACGAAGAACATCCATTCAGCAAACTGCTAGAACCCCGCAACAAACACAGATTAGACACATAATAACCCACAAACCCATCGGGTCAATGAAACTGCAGCCACTTCTCGCACATCACCACGAGAGATGAAAGATTTGAAGGGGGACTCCATTACCTCCCCACTCGGGTCATGTGGCAAAGCGGGTCGAATTTTCCCATTGATGTGATGCTTGATCTTCGGCATCAAAGGCAGCGAGTTAAACAGAATATCCAATGAGCTCTGGTGCCAACGTTTTAACAGGCAGATGAGGTGGATCTCAGCATCTACGAATAAAATGTGAATATCAGCTGCCTTGATAGGTACCGGTAAAAATCACTGCATATCCACTCAAGTACCGTGCTTGAGATACAGAAATTTATATATTCTGCTACTTTTTACTTCAACTCTACTACAATTCAGAAGAAAATGTTATTACTTACATGTGGTACTTGTATTTATTTCTCTTCTTTGTTTAAAGTCGGAGCGACATTAGCATGAGTAATGATGTAAACATGAACGAATGATGAGTGCACAGCCTGGCATCCTGATTTGCCCAGTGGACACTTGTGTTATTGCACCCAACAAAAGCATTTTTCCCATAGACTGTAGTTATAAAAATTTTGACACTGTCCACGTTTTAATTTTAGAGTATAAAACACTGAAAAATAGAGCTTAGGTTAAAATCCATCTGAATTTTCGTTTAAAACTATGCGAGTGCAAGAAAAGCTATTTCAAAACCACTGATGCCAGTGGCGTCAGGCGCCATCTTTGCGTTTTGGATCTAGTTCTTTCAATAATCACTCTCCCTGTAGCTCTCTTTTAATCTTGACTAACTCTTGAGTTAAATATATTGCTCTTTTTGGATGGAACTTTTGATTTTTTTGCTAAAATATAGTGGTTTGCCTGGAAATACTTTTACACTGACAAGAACTTAATCCATTGTCAATGTGAATATATGTGTGCCGCTTTGTATAATTGATGTGTAACACTTTTAACTGACTCTATGATGTCACGACAAAAATTACCTCTTTGCCCCGAAACTGTTATAATGTTTAACATAATAAACCCCAAATGTTGTCCTATGATAATGTTGTTGTTGTACATCAGTTTTATCATTTAGTTTAACCCGGGCAGGATGAAGTATAGTTTTTAATTTAAAAATCATATATGGCATTTCCTCTCTATGAAGGGAATGAAATAGACAGAAGATTGCAAATGCATAAAATGCACCCTGAAATGCTGAGCTACATGGATTCTCCCAGGAGGTCCAATAATAAGTGCGAATCAGCTATAACCCTGCATGGTTACGGACTGTAGTTCAAACTGTTGTGCTAGCAGAAAAAAAAAAAATCACAACAAATCCCCTGCTTCGCTGTGTATCTTTCTGTGTGTGTGTGTCCGTGCGTTTACACCCGGCGCCAGTCACACCGTCACCAGTACGCTCCTCCAGCCTCCTGGGACGGGCAGAAACATGTCCTCTGGGCCCCTTAAGGAGTCACCAGGGAGAGGGTGGGTGGCGATGTGTAGGTTAACATTCATTAAGCTGTTGATTGTTTTTTAGTCCTGCGCTGTTTCTTTGCAACCCTGCATCAATGGTGACTCTTCCTGAGTCTTAACTTGCACGTGACAGGAAAAAAAAGGGTCATTTGATCATTTTTGGGGGGGGTGCTTTTTCTTTGTCAGCGTGGTAAAGGAGGGAGGGGCTTTGAGGAAATAATTACTGCTCTATCAAACCAGGAGGAAGTCATTTGGCCGGTCAGGCTGCCCTGGTGGATATTAGCCCCGCAGTGAAAGAAAAACACCCCCACATCCGGCTCCCAGTGGAGGGTGAAGTTAAGCTGAGACATCCAGTCGGAATATTGGGGTCATTACCGGCCGCTGCAGCAGATTTTCACATATAAAACAATGAAAATCTGTAGTGTGCAGCGTACTTGCCCGGGCCTCACACAGGCCTTTGTACTGGTTTCTTTTCAGGCTTTTTGTTGTCCGGGTTTTTTTGCTCTTTAACATCCGCAGCATCAGTGAGGCAATGTTGTAATCGGTCAACAGCTTCAAGGCCTTTACAAAAATGACAGACCTCGCTCTGTGCTGCATTCTTAAAAATGTTGATAAGTGACGTTATCTAGAATAAGAAAAATAAGAACCAACATGTCTGTCAACATGGACACGGCACATCGAAACTGGTCCTGGTCCTGAAAAAAAACTCTAGTCTCTAATAGCACATCTCTCCCTTGTAAGTCTATTTTCAGAGTAAAATTGAATGAAGAATCTGTCTCGCAACATAATTAAAAACAAAATGCTGTGTGCTTCTCACAGTAAACTGTCAGTGTTTAGTTAGCCTCGCCGCTGTGATTGTCCCTGACATTTTGCAGCTTTGCAAATAAACACACAGCCATGCGAGACCTTGTGTTTTTTGGCCCTTGTTTGTCTGCCCGCCGGATGCAGTCAAGTATCCGAGAGGTCTCGACATGAGAGGGGGAGATGGTGGAGGCGGGGAGGGTGTTACTTGCTTGTGCAATGCGAGCGGCTCGGTGGAGCGCTTGTGAAACAGTTTGAAACCATTTTAGCGGCGAGGCGACAAGAATAAACTGGATCCGAGGTAAGAGAGGGGAGCTGGAGTAGTGTTGTACAGTCTTTCTGCTGGACTTGACAAGTCTCGTGCTTTCACAAAGAGGCGGTGTTTTGTAAATTGTCTGGTGACAGCGAACCACCACACCTCTGAAAGGCTTGACGTGGATCAGCAGTTGTCCCTGCATCTGACTGATGGAGGCCCCTCACGTTTTGAGCGGGCAGATTGTGTGTAACGGTGGGAACAGCTGTGAGTGAGGTAGAATTCAAGGATCTTTAGCCATGAATGAAATATCCCCGTCACCTGGCATCCTGCCTCCCAAGGAACGCACCTTGCATCCGCAGCATTGCCACTTCATGTACGTCAAGACAGGTAGCTACTCAGTTTATTGTTGTTTTTTGTTGTTTTAATAGCCCTGGAGGCTTAGACTAGTCAATCATGTGGATGTTTGCGAGGCTGGATTATATTTGACATTCACGCTCTGGCACGCAGCGACATCCAAAGACAACCTAATAGTGGACATTAATGTCTAGTGATCTGGAGGGAAAGGTAATCCGGTTTTTCCATTCGACAAGACATGGTTGGGAGGGTGTAGTGTGCACGGACCCCTATCGTGCATGCTTGTGTGTGAGCCACAGAGCCCTGTGTTTGTGTACAGACTGGCTGCCTGCCCTGAGGAGCTTTTTGGCCAATCACTGGACAAAAACCAGCGGTTCCTGTGCAATGTTGGTGTACTCCCAGCTGGGGCCTCTTCTAATAAGGAAGTGGGACTTTATCCCGTCTCCCCCCACTGACACACAACACACACATACAGTATAGGAGCGATATGGCCTCGTCCCTGCATCGGCTCTCAGGAGCTGGATACATGTCAGCAGCTGTGTTCATCAGCTTCCAGCCCCAGCAGCTATTGCTGGTATGTGAGAAACACGGCCGGGGCCTAAAGGCTTTACTGCGGATTAAGGGGGCTTCTGCAGGGGTTCTTATTCACGGCCGTGTTGTGCAGGTAGAAATCATAAAGGTGTTTGCAGGTTTTAGCTCCTGATTTACAAATTTTTTTTCTCTGACTGTCTGTACAGTGAATATCTGTATAACCACCTCAGGTCATCCATCACTGTGAACCAGACGACACTGATTGTTTGAATTAATACCTGCCACTCATTTACCACCGGTTGACTATTTGATCAACGGATCATCAGAACTTTTGCTGTAGTACTGATGTGGTATTTATTCTGGTGACTTTCAACCTGATCTCTTTACTCAAATTTGAGTTTTGGATACTTTTAACAACACCGCAAGTCACGTCAGCTCAAGTCAGATTTGGTCAATAATCCTTATTTTTATGTTATGAACAAAAATATGGAGCATCACTTTCTGATAGGACACCTTTCATAAATGTTTTATAAGTTATAGTGACTTTATTCATTAATATTTAAGCAACTTTTTGTCAGGTTGTAAAAACCATATTGATTCATTGGCCCATTTACGTTTCTTTCAGGATAAATGTATGTTAATCAGTTATAGAGCTTCAACTAACAATTATTTCAATCAACTATTGATCTGACGAAGTGAACAATGTTCAGCATGTTTTTTCAGAGCCCAAAAAGACGCCTTCATATTGCTTCTTCTCGCCAACCAGTAGTTACAAACACAAACACTCTTCATTTACTGACAGAAATTACCAAGAAAAGGAGCAAATCTTGACATACAAGAAGCTGGAACCCAACAAATGTTTAAAGATTTTGCTCAAAAACAGACAGAAATTATCATTATTATCAAAATAGTTGTAAATTAATTTCCTTTTGATTTAGCCTTTATTAATGGAATACCAGCATCAAGGTAACCAAAATTTGTTCCCATCAGTGGCTTATAACTGCTATATAAAGCATTAATAAATGAGTAGTTAAGCATAAATTAGAATTTCTGTCTAATATATTAGACAGTGGTTGCCAATTTTTGAATACCTTAAATTGTTTTTGAAGATTTGGGCTGGAAAAACCATATTGGTGGAGACGCCAACTATCTTTAGCTTTTCTGTGCAACATTTTCCAGTTTGAAAGGAATGAAAGCAGACTTGGCGTTCACTGATTACACAGCTCAGGCGTTTGCAAATTGATTTTCATGTCATGTGGGTGCCCAGAATGGGGGAAAGAACACATTTAACTTTTTTGAAACACCGCCTCATTGTTTGCAAAAGTGGTAAAGTGTGATATGCATTGTAAATAATTACTGAACTCCTTTAAAGATGGACTATGGATGGTGGAGAGCGAAGCACTGTCAGAATGTCGGGTCTACACTTTAACAAGTCCTCTTTCTGTTCATTTGCAGCACAAGATCAATCACTGATGACACAGTTTGGGCCATTTACCACACGAGCTAGCTGAAAATAATAATTTAAAAGAGGAAACAGTGCGCACATTCATGAGAAACCGATTCACCTCCCACATTCTCAATCACTACTTGTTTACCTATCTCCCATTTTGTGCTCGGGCCCGAGTTATTGGATGTAGCACATTAAGCCCACAAATCACTAAACCTTTTCCTAATCCGCAGAGACGTGTTCAATGATCAACCCAGTGTTTAACCTTGGTGTCTCAGCCAGAACAAATAGGGTGGTCTGGAAGTATGCGTCGCATCAACTTAGCCAAGCGGCTGCAGAGCGCATCGATTCCCTCATCCTTGACTGAACGTGCAACAGGATATTAGCCAGGCCAGCCGTGCCCCCGCAAAATCTCCCTTCCTCTCTCCTCGGGCCATGTTTGGCATCTTAATTGTTTATTGTTCCAAAGTTTCCTCCTGGAATTACCACGGGCTCCGAGAGATGTCTATTTTTGGTGAAACATCTGGGATTATTAGGATGAGGGGCAGTGTAGTCCCGCAGCTGACCTTTCTCTTCGCTCTGCTGGTGGCAGTGTTGGGGCAGGGGAGTGTTATTGAGGAGGGGGATGATGGGAGATATGGTTATTAGCCAGAGGCTCCACGGTATTTAACGCGAGTGTCAGCTGATAGGCTGTTTGCCACAGCTGGACTTTAGAGCGAAACGTGGCGAAGGCTGGCTACACAGTCCTTTTAATGTGGTGGTCAGCTGATTGCACACGTCAACATGTGTTTACCCGTCGGACAGCGTGCTCCACATTCTGAGAAACTTCTTGTATAAAGTTATCAAGGCTGTGGAGGTTTGTTGAGTCTGAGAAAAACAACTTCAGAGACATAACCTCTGGAGTCATCCCAGTGTAGGCTTGGAAACACATATTACTAGAAAAGCCTGTGTTACAAACTGTCGGTGTGATGTTTGAGATGTGTGGGTGTTTATCAGACTGAGAGCACCTAATGGAAGATTGAGTTGCATGTTGGGAAGTGCAGGATCCAATTATTAGACACTGCACACTCTTCTTTTTTGCTTACTTCTGAGTTCTGTGCTGAGTCTGGTTCACGCATGTACAGCTGAATTACTCCAATGTTAGACTTTGCCACTGTGCAGCGTATAGTAAACTAGTTGAAAAGTTGGGAGATGACAGACCATGTAAGCTCCGCCTCCGTCCAGCTGCAGGCGCGGGGCAAATTGGTCACGTAGAAGAGGCGGTGCTAAAGTAGCAGATTTGTAGATCCCTACAACCCAGATGAGGATTTTAAAGCTACAGAGGTTTTTAGAAACTAGAAAGACAAATTGAAATATGTTATATAATGTAACAGAAATTCGTTTTTAAAGGTTTTAAGGGTTTAATCAATGACTAGAGCCGGAATTTAAAGCTGTACCAACAGCTAAAACTGACAATGTGGCTTTGACAGTGCTTGAGAATGAAAAGACAGCTAGCACAATCAACAATCCTGATTACATAATGGTCGGACATTTCCTACGGTCCAACCAACAGAAACACAAAATAAACCAATTGCAACACAGTACCACAGTAGATACAGTCATGAATGTGGTGTCAGTTTAGTCAGGCCTGTAAAACATTCCATCCCTTTTTTACTGTGCTGATGAAAGAACCTGTGGTCATGTTTAGTTGTCCCCTAAGAATGAATGATCCAGGCTCCAGGAGGGTCCTGGTAGTGACCAAACTGGCCTGACTCAGAGGCAGGAAATAACTGATCAGTGAATACTGCTGGGTGCAACTCTTGTCTGCCTTGCGTCCTCAGGTTCCTGATGTGTGATGGTGGCCGTGGCCGGCTGTGACGGGCGTTGCCGATTGCCTCTCGCGTCCGATTAGAAACCAGGAAGACTGACCTGTCTCCGGCTCTCGGCGCAGCGGTACCGTCGGTGAGTTTTGATCACTGATCCCAACGGACGAGGACGAGGGGTGTTAAATCTCACCTCGCTCCCCAAAGCAGCGTACCTGTCCCTCCCGATTCACCATGTAGATTTGTGGAAGGAGCTGTGGAAGATATTTGTCTGGCAGATGGTAGTGCAGTGGGAAAAACATCTGCTGGAGTCAACGTTTGCTGCGTCCAGCCGCAGAGACAGTCTCATCTCTTACCTGTGTGTGAGTCAGAGTGGCTTGATGACAAACTCAGATTTACTGTATCAGGAGCCGATTAGACCAAGAGCACTAAACCAAACACATGGCCTTTATTTGTTGTTGTTTGTATAAATGTACATGATTAGCACATATTTTAAAAAGACAAACAAAACATAGCTAGCTAGTAAAAAGGTGCGTACCCCTGCCACCCACCTTAAATCACTCTAGAAAAAAAAAATAACTCAGGGTTAGCATTTGGGTAATTGAAATGTACCGGGATCCTGGATTTACATAAATTTCGATTACCCAGGTCCATCATCAGGATCCAGATCAGCTCTGGATCCCTACCAGAACTGTAACATTCGTTTGATAAGAGAAGACATACTCCCACAAAAACGGTCATAGTCCGTTCTTTAGTTTATGAATTATGTCCATAATAAAAACAGCTCCAGATCTCTCCGAAAATTGTAACATTTATTTCTTGGAATGTGCTTCTAACACGTTAAATTTTTTAATCTAAATTCATTTTTGTGTTACTTCCCAATTTGGATCTCTCCTTAATATGAAAATATTTTCGCCCTGATTTAAGACCAGACTTTTCATGAAAATCTGTCCAGTAGATTTACAGTTATGTCCATGTTTCATTGACGTAATTGATCCAGATTACTTACCAAAAGTATAGAAGTGAGTTTAAGTATTTAGTTTTGAAAGATGATGTCATTATTCTCTAAGAAAAGAGATTTCTTCCTCTTCTTCTTCTAAGAAGAAATCTTATACAAAAAGGAAAAAGGAAAAAGACATTTGAGAAAAGATAGACAGTTAATATGACTCACTTGTCTTTAGCCACATTTGGTTTAAGAAGTAACAAATTGCTGCTTTGCCTTTTAGATATTTCTTATATTTGGATTTTTAGAAATAATAACATGCAGGGAAACGTACACAAGAGAGAGTGAAAACATCGGGATCGTGAATGAGGTTGGGTGATTTTCCGCTCTGGGCGGTCGGAGCGTCTGAACCTCGGCTGCATTTACAGCAAACCGCTCAACATTTCTGACGCCTCCTGTCTGATCGACCTGAGGCGAGAGCGTGTGTGGCCCTGGCGTCAACAAGAAACAAGAAACAGGTTTTTTGTATCTGCGTCTGTATGTGTGTGTGTGTGTGTGTGTGTGTGTGTGTGTGTGTGTATGTATGTGTGTGTTGCGTGCGCCCCCCTCAGTGCACGAGGTTGGCGTGCGGCGGCGCCCTCACCCCTCTTCTTCTGTCTCTCTCTCTCTCTCTCTCAGGCAGCAGCAGCCTCCAGGGCCTCAGGACATACTAGACCCCAGCCTCCATCACACATCGAGCACCCCCACCCTCTCCCAGAGTCCCTCCAACCTTTTTTTTTTATACTGTTACATGCTTAAGATTCACCGGCAGCACTTTGGCTACACCTCCCCAGACACCCTCGTGAGAGGTACACGCCCTCTGTTTACTGGATGGCCTGTCCGACACACCGCGGGCCTCTCGGCTGGCTCTGCGCTCCGTATATGCAAGCCCAGTGAAGGAGCGCAAGCTCAATTTATGCAGGATCTTTGCAAGGCCAGACGTGTGGAAGCGTGGTGAAAGCGCTGCCCGGTAACGTTATTATACGACTATAATTATTACTATTCTGTATATCGTTCATATTAATGTTATTAAGATCATTAAATACATGTCGAAGCATGACTTTGCAAAAAAACAAAAAAAACCTGGGAAAAAACCAAAAAAAACCCCACCGATGCTGTACATTTTTAGATATTTTAAAGAAATACAAAACGGTATTTTTGTAATCAAGACGATGTTTAAAATGGTTCTTTTTGATTGGTTCTTGTGATAAAGTGTGTGTG
>KV751366.1:4328238-4339401 GCA_001698575.1 Mola mola | reverse complement strand
AAGGTCAAAAGCCAAGGATCAGGTCTTATATTCAACTTTTTAAAACATTTTTTTGATCCACAGATGTCAAAAAAACTTTTTACAAACAGAACTAATGTGCTAACTTGCTGGCTTCCATGCAGAAATGTAATATCTGACATATATACACAAATTAATATGACGTATATTGACTCTCTGGATTTACAAATATATGAGTTTAGATCATATATGAAATACCCGTAGTGAAATTTGAACACAAATTTGAATACCTGTATGATGAATTTTTATATAAGGATTTCTATATTGTAACCATATGTTAATATATATATATTCAATTCATATGTGTAAGTTTATCAAAACAACATGGAAACAAAAAAGTGCACATACTCTATATCTCTATGTTTTTTATTAATATATTCATCACTAACACCAATAACATCTTGCTGTCACCTCACAGCAAGAAGGTTCTGGGTTCGATTCCCGGCCGGGTCAGAGGATTGTTCCCCCTGTGTCTGCATTATGGGATAGACATACAAGTCAATATATGCATATATGTTTGAGGAAGCAACCCTGGATCCATTTCTTGGAGATTACAGCGCACCAAAAGAGCCTTTTTATCAAAGCTTTACACAGTTTGTAAACAGTTTTACAACTTCAAAAAAAGGTGGCGTACTTTCTCACACTCTCTAAAGCTTCACCGAGAGGATCCTAACCAAAATGTGAAACGGCGATAAGCCGTGTTTGCGATTCAGGGCGTCAGGATCAGATAATTTCCCCCAAAAGCCTGTGAACTAAAGGTTGCAGTTCTTAGAATCTTAGAGCCCGCACCGATGTTGGGACTCCAGTTGTACAATTACACAACATCTAAAGTGATAAAAGGTCCCATTTATCTTGTTTTTTTTTATCATAAGACCTTCAAAAAGTTCCCCAAAGTTCCACACAGCCCCCCATTTGTAAATGTTTTTGGAACTTGGGCTTTGTTCACACCTGCGGTCAGCACTTTATTTTGTGTTTTTTCACTTTATCGGAGTTCATCAGCATGCAGCCAGCATTCTGCAGTGTGTAGCCGTGAATAGACTGCAGTGTGCATTGTTATCGGTTCCCCTGTCTCCGTACCTGACTGGCTGTGGTTCCCCTGCTGCTTTGAACCATATCCAGGTGTCAGTCCATGTAGACGCACGCTGCTGCGATGTGGTGCCAGCAACACCAAATCTGAAGAAAACAAAATCGCACTGAAAATGTCTCTCCGACATCAGAGTCGTGTCTGGGTTTCATCGGTGATTTCTGTATATTCACGAACAAGTGATCGGTTTGCCCATAATTACCAACTTTTACAGTAAATAAACCAGCGTGTTGATTTTAACTGATGAGTTTCACTGATTTTCACAGTGTAAAATGTGATTTTAAAGGAAACAAAGTCAAATTGGCTCCCGGAACTTTGGACTGGCGACTTGTCCAGGGCGTATTCCCACCTTCGCCTCACGACGGTGGGACGGGCCCCAGCCCCTCCCCCACCACCCTCCATAGGATAAACTGTAGGAAATAGATGGGCAGTAACAAAATAGATCCGATTATAAGCAGGATTTTTGAAATGTGGTCGTGAGCACCTCTTACTCATCTTTCCTATCTTGGGTCGAAGGAAGAGACCATTTCTCTACAATTCATGGGACGATGCACAAATTAAACGCAATCAGAGCCATGAAACACCAAGCAAATGTCTAACAGCTCGAGAAAAGAATGTGGAAACTTGAGAATGATGGATTCCATCAACATATCAGACATTCACAAGTACTTTTGCTTCTGTTGTCACTCCCAGGAGTGTCAGGCCACTTTGGACTCTTTATTTTTAAATTCGATTTTTTTCTTAATATATCAAATTTAAAAAAAAACAAAACATGTTTACCATATATTTATCTTATGCTGCTTTTTCAATATACTTTATTACCATGTCGGACAAGGACACACACAAAAAAACAGAAACTCTGACTTTCTGAAGAATCTGACGAAACAACGGAGGAAAATGCTTCATTAGGTGATAACATTTTGCATACATTTACAGTAAAATACGTAAAAATGCATCTTTTAATAAAATGCTTAGGTAACATTTTGCATACTTTTACAGTACAAATATGTAAAAATACATGTTTTTATAAAATGTTTACTGCCATGTCTTTTATTTGGTCTGTCAACACCAAATCTGGCAAAGAGTGTAGACTGAGTCCACACTGAGGGTTTCTTCCTCCATGTTTTAGAATAAGTTCCTCCACAAATATTAAGTTCCTCTTTGCCTCCTGCCTGGTAGCTCCATCTCGAGCATCCTTCTACCAATATTAATATTACAAAATAATATGATGTCCTCTGTCCCTCCTTTGCACATGTCCAAACCATCTCAATCTGGCCTCACTGACTTTGTCTCCAAAACTAATCTCTAAAACTAAAAATAAGAAGTTACAAGAATTTCTTGTTTGGCTTATTAAGCGAGAGTGACATTTTGGAAGCCAGCCTGCCGGTGGTTCCATCCTACGTGTTTCACAAGGTCACAAGAGGTAAAAGTAAATAACATAAGATAAAAATGAGATAAAAAAGAAAGAAACTATTGTGATTGTTGTGTTGGACTGTAACAGATTTATCAGGTCTCGGTCAAAGTTATGTTGGCTGCAGAGACAGCGGCTCACAGATTCATGATCTGTTCGTCAAGTTTCAGAGCACCTGAGAATATGAACGTGCCTGCTCCGTTCTCAAAATTGATGATGGTAAAACATATGGAATGTAAGATTATATACACGATGTCAACTTTCCTCACACAGACCAAAAGGCTTCGTGTTTTCTCTAAGCTGGGTAACAACTCATATCTGACATGTGTCCTATCAGAGACAGCGTTTAATCACGTCGAAGCTCTTACTGTCTGTAACTGAAAGCCGAGAATCCTTTCCCATAACACCCCGGCCGAGATGCGCAGCTCTGATGTCTCTCACGGTTCATCTGATAGCACGTTCACCTCGTTCTTTACGCTTCACCTCTCCCCTTCCTTGTTTGACATTTTGTTTTCAACGGCGCAACAGTGAAACAGTTGATGATCGGAGGACTGATAGCGGCGCATGTTTACCATGCACATCGCTTGCTAAATGTTGAGTGTTTTTTCGGGGCGACGCCCACGTTTTGAGAATGAGACTCAATAATCAGCAAAGGTATATGATACAATAATTACTATGGTTTTTTTTAATTGACAGCAACTTAAATTACTCAATAAAATGTTAAAATGGTCAAACCACGGACCTTGATAGTGCGTTTTAGCGTCTTTTAGCGGATTATTTTAGCCTCGCGATCTGCGAATGAGCTGTTTTGGTTCCGTCTGCTGATTCTCATTGGCCCCGTTCAGAGCTGGTGCTAACATGCGTCCTGAGCGATCGGATCAGACACGGATCCGAAAGCGCTCAGGATCCATTTGAGCACCGATGGGCCACGTGTGGCCACATTCTTACAGCAATCTGAACAAAAACGTGCATTGGGCCGCACTGAATAACCATGAAAAGGGCAGCACATTTGGACTTTGCAGACCAAGTAGCAGAAGTGAGATCTGATAACAGGTGGTCAGTCAGGATGTACTGGGTTAAAAGAAGCAGTGGATACATGTTGTTCATATCTTCTGGGAAACCAAAGGTTGATGTTAATCATGACTAATTATTGTCTACAATTTAAGTTTGGCATAGTTTTAAAATGACCTCACATAAATAACATAAGTTATTATGTAAAATAAGTAAACTGAATTTAACCCAAACCATGTTTTTCCCCTGAACCTAATTGTGGTTTTTATGCCTAAACTTGACCTGATGTGACCAAGACAACAAGTGTGACGTGTGAAACTCATTAAATATGCATCAAACTTGCATTTAACGACACAAAAAATGTGTCATATGTTTGCAAAGTGACCTTAAAAGTGGCGTGCCATTCGTCAGCCCATCAGACCATGTTACTTCTGTACTTGCAAAAACACTTTAATATGTTGCTTCTACTTGCCCAAAGCGACCAAAAAAAAAATCAGTGAATGCTGGTTTAAATGACAGTTCTTGACATGAGCTGTCCTTGTTGACACCATTTATCTGTCAGCTTTAGTGCTCGGAGAAGATTTTCTGGCCTCCTCAGCACATCCCAAAGACATCTGAAGACCCTTGCAGCTGGAATAAATCTTTTCAGCAAACAGAAATGAAGCAGAATCCTTTGGCATTAGTTTGCCGGCAGATCCTTTCACCCAAGACCCTGTAAACACCACTCTGGAGGTCTGATTGTTTGCCTGTCTGTTTATGAGAATGAGGACAGGAAAGCTTCCTTTCACTGGTGCTCTTTTAGAGTGTTAGCCATGATTAAAATGGTTATTTAAAATAATCATTGCAAAGGCTGTGTGAAGAGCACAAATATGTAAATTACAGATATATTTTTCACCTATGAGTTCCCACGCTGTGTCCATCATTAGCACATCCATTTCCACATTATTGTCCGTCAAGTGTCACATTTTAATGACGGTCAACAAAACACACCTAGAAACCTGATTCTTTAAATCCTTTGCAGAGGGCTGGTCTGCCACTGAGTTATGCATTGTTGAGCTGTGACGCTCCGCTCGCAAGTGTATCGTTAAATAAAGCAGAGTCTTTGACAGGAAACAAACAGAGAGTGTATCCAGAGCCGGTGCAGAATGGGGAGCTCTCCGGGTTCAAGCTTAGCCTGTTTAGACAGCCAAGGGTTGCATTCACTGGCACCTGACCAGAACCTTTCAAGGTATTAATGCACACACACACACACACACACACACACACACACACACACACACACACACTCGCACATTTTTTTTTTGAATATGCATGATTAAAACAGGAGCACAGGGGTGCACACACACCCCACCCACGTCCACACACACACACGCAGACACACACACACACACGTTCGTGCCCACTGCTCATGAGCAAACTTGGCTGTCTCTCGCCCCCCATTGTTCACTGGCGCTGAGGCATTGCCGGGCTAAGTGAGGGGCCCTGATGGATACCTACCAGACTCGGACCACCAATAAAGGCGTGAGAGGTGGAGAAGGAGAGCAAATGGAGGAATATTGAAAAGAAGACAGGAAGATGGCATGAAGATAGCAGCATGCTGAGTCCCAGAAAGAGGCGAAGAAGAGGAGGGGGACCTTCTGAAGTCGCTTTCAGATGCACAGGTGTGTGTATGAGTGCAATGTGGAAGATCCACCTCTGTGGAGGGGCTGTAAAAGAATTATCAGTTTTCTTTAGACAATAGAAATGCTCCACCTAACTCAACCGCAGACAATTTATATCCAAACATTTTTTTTTTAAAAAAGGGGCAAAATAAACCAAACTTTAAAATGTAAGCTTTTCTAATGTGGGCTTTTTTGCGGTAAACACTCCTTTAGCATCTTTTAGCTCATTATTTTAGTTTTAGAGGCCGCAATATTTAACATTTTGCTTTACTATTAGCACCTTCAACAGTGTCCGGCAGCACATATCCATCCAACACCACGAGCATACAGAGAAAAGTTATTACAATATCAGGGCCACAGGAAGAGAAAAAGATTTGGAGACTTTGAGAACAGAAACTGTACATTTACGAGAATGGACTCAATGGAGCTGCACAAATATTTCCTTACTGAGGTGGCGGATGACCAGTGATGAGGATGGCTAAAGCTAAAGTGTTAATTGGGAATGTTTATTAACTACTCAGTATGACATTTCTACTATTTTGTGCTGCTTGGTGGCCAATTCCTAATTTGTCAGGAGCTTCTTGTTAAGAAATTTGTTGCTGCGTTTGATTCAGGAATCATTTTTAGCTAATTATTACCTAATCAATCAGCATAGCCATGAGCATTTTCCAGTACAGCTATGCTGGCTGGGACCCAGTGGTGGGCATCTGGATCAGTGAGCCATGGAGGCAGTGATACAGCAAAAATATATATGTTTTTTCATTTCTACAGTTGTTCTTATATCGAACGGTATGAGATGCATAAGATGAATAAGAAAAATTAAGTTTCATCTTTGGGCACATTAAACATGATCATAGTAATTTGGTTCAAAGTCACTTCAGCATACTGTTGGACTTCAGATTGCCACTTTAGATAAAACATAATGAAGTGCCCTCTAGGATGGCCTTCCAGTGGACACAACACAAAGTGCCCGCTATGTTGCCCTTCTGTTGGCTAAAATAGGATAAAGTACCCTCTATGTTGCCCTTTCATGGGATAAAGTATGATAAAGTGCCTTGATGGTGCCCTTCTAATGGGCAAATCACCTTCGGTGGTGTTCCAGGGTTTAAAATACGATACAAAACAATGTAAAGTGCCCTCAGGGTGTCTCTCCATTGGACATAACAGGATAAAGTTGCCTCTGGATTGTCCTACCAGTGGACAAACTGCAATAAAGTGCCCACTATGGTGCTGATCCAATGGACAAAACATGAAAAAGTGCCCCCTAGGATGCCCTTCAAGTGCAGTAAGTATGTCAAAGTGCCCTCTATACACTCCTGCCCCTCAGACATCTTGAGTCCATTGCTGCCAGTAATGCAGCAATGCAGCATCTAAAAAATTGTCAGAAATTAAAAAAACCCACATTGAAACGTGTAATTTCAAAGAACCATTAAATTTTTTAAAAGCACCACGCTTCTTCTACAAGCTAATGCCTGCTAACATTACCATGCAACCAGCTAGCTGTGGCTAACGTCTACAATATTGTAAAGCGTCATCGGAAAACATAACATTTTAACAATTTCCCTCTGGGATAAATAAAGTATTCTGAATCTGAATAAGCTCAGATAAAGTTAGCAAAAATAAAATAAATTCCAGCTGTGTTGTACAAAAGTTACCCAAAATCTAAGTGTCTCATAACTGCCTGAGTGAAAGTTTTAATGCCAACATGGTTAGCTGTTGATGTCACGTCCAGTCACACAAAAAATGTTTGAAAACTCCACTTTTACATATTTCAGTGTGAATTTTTGCACCTCAAAGGAAGCTACTCGTCTAATCTCCAGAGGAAGATGCGTGAGAATATTTTCCATATGATGCTGGCAAAGGCGTAACGTCTGGGCTCCAGGCGTTGTAAACAGTGACGCACAGCAATAGTCAACATCCCCTGGCACCAAAAAAACCACCAACAAAAAAACTGATCTTGAAAGCTCTATTAAAAGCAGCAAAGTTGGTCCGCTGAGGCCACACACGTCACATGCAGCACAAATCCGTTTTACCCTGCGTGGTCGTCTGTTTTCCCCAGGAAGCTTCGACACAATACAACGTCAGTGACATTTAATTCTGAGACCTGAATTCACATGAAGGGGAATCAGAATGACTGAGCGTGTTGAAGACGTTCAGCCATCACTGTTGGCCGTTTGCCCGTCGGCCGTGAAGGGGATCCGACAGTGTGGCACTTAAATGACGAGGGCGTGAAGTGACACATGAGAGAGTAAACACACAAAGGTCAAGATGGGTCACATGCTGAAAAACAGATAGAGAGAAATTCTCTTGTAACGTGAGTGCGGGACTTTTCAGGAACAATGGGCCCATAGTCTTGAAACTTAAGTGACGGTTTCGCGCACGCCAAAGTCGTCGTGTCACCTTGTTCCTGAAGCGACTGTCATTCAGCAGAAGACTTGCAGAGGAGGGACAATTATCTGCAATACATCAAAAAACAAGAGGGCAAATTGAAGGAAACCAGTCAAACAGCAACAGAAACAGTAAAAGAGAAAGATTAAAGAAGTTAAAACATCACTAAAAAGCAACTTAATGTGTTGCGTCACCCAAAGAGAGGCAGTCACATGACCCAGATAAACCAGGAGAGGTGCTCAGTAGTGCTCAGCGTACCTACACCGCCCACCTGAAACTGCGCTGGAAAAACATGAATAAGCTCAAATACCACTGCCAGAGTTAGCATTCATGATGTGTACCCAGATCCAGGATCAGGATCCAGATGCACTCTGGATCTCCCTCAAAAAAAGGTCAAATCCAGAATCCACATCCAGGTCCGGATCTTCAAGAGAAGTTGACTTTGTCCTTGTGTCACACCAGTTGAACACAACAAATCCAAATCCAATCAGAACTTTTTGACTCGTGTTGATATATTACATACATGTTGGCTGAGGCAACAAACAGAAAATTGTTGCACCCAGTACACTTCGGCCCTGCTCACCAGCGCCATCATTCTGTCAATTTTGGCACGACATGTCCCAAAATGTAATCAGCTCGAGGAGTTTGTCATATTCACCCCTCTGTAAAGTTTGGTTTTTCAGTGACTTCACACAGACAGACAGCAAGACTACGCCGCTGCGCAGAGTAATAATATAAACAAGACATGTCTGAAATGTGTATGTCAGACGTGGATATGTGGATTTAAATGCCGAATGATGTTTAATCTACGATACAAAACGTTTTAAAGCAAATACTGTGCATACATGCACATGTGCCATTATATACTGTATAATATTGGCCTTCTGTATCCTTTACCCTGCCTCCGGCAGCCCTACCCCCTTCTTTTTGACAGATGTAATCAGGTTTTGTGAGATTTTGCAGTAGATTAGCAGCCACCTTGCCCCAGATAAGAAGCTGCGCTGATAAGGCCCTGTCCTGGGAGGCACACGGCTGTGATTAAACGCCATATCTGACATGAGCAGATCTGTTAAGAACACAATTAAGACACTGTCTCCCGTATCTACTCTAACTTCACACCGTGTTCGGAGGGGCGTGAGGTGCACAAATTCTGACAAAAGGGGGATCATCCGCGCAAACGCTGGAGCTGAACTTGAGGTTATGTGCCAGGGCAGAGACTCCCTGCGATTCACATTGTGATTTAAGGGTGCGGCCTCGTGCAGAAATGACAGAAGACGCAGCAAATTAATAAAACACTGCAACTTTAATTTAATTCATAGAGGCTTTTCCAAGACAGCTATTTTGGTCCCACTTTCCTCCTCCGGCTAATTAGGCACAAGACCTCTTTAATGGCTCAATCCAGAGCGACACACACATTTATGCAGGCTTTTAAAACACCTTTCCTGCAAGAAAGTGCTCCACATAAACCGTTTAATGAGAGAGCAGCTCCAGTGTGCCTGGATACACCTCCAAACCTCAAATTCCACTCCACAGTGGATGAAATGATAAACGCTGCATGTCCGTCCGTGCACATTTCTGCATTACTGGCATTTATTCCCGTTTATAGCATCTTTGTTGATGGATGCATTTCACATTATCTTCCCAGCTGAGTCTGTACCAAACCCCTATCTGCGCACATCCCATAACTTTGTGGAACATCTTTCTGCAAATAGCAAAGCCTCTTTCTGTACCAGTCATTATCGGGATGCTTTTGTTACGACAAAGTGCCTCCACACACAACAGATTTTGTTTTGTTTTTTTTCCTTCTTTTTTCTGAGTAATATGTGTTTGCGCTGGGTTGTAATGGAGCAGGTGGGCCTGTATGCTGCTGATAAGATCCATCACTTAAGAAGCAGCAGGAGGTGAAAAGAAGTCCCACCCGCCAATGAAGCCTTCCCAAAAAAAGGTCCTCTTCCGTGGGGCACATGTTAGCTAACATGAAATCCTTGTGTCTTATAGCTTCTGAAATTATCCCCGTGATGCTGTAGCTTCCTCAGAGACGCCCTTTCTGGGATTCAAGACTTCTGTAAAACACCATGAGGGGCTTGAATGCTTCCATTCCCCACCTCTTTAACCCACATCCATTATTCAGAGATAGTCTAGCACGCACTCGTGAAACCCAAAGACCGCGCGATGTCAGTTAATGTGGCCCGAGAGAGCTTGAAAAGAATGTGATTTTCTTAAAAAACAGTTTCTCAGTACCTATTCCCAATCAACGACATGTTGGCATTCATGTTGGCAGTGTTCAGAATATCTGCCATTAACTACAGCACTTTTTTTTTTTTTTTTTTTTTTAGTTGAGTGAAAAGAAAAGTTCACAGATGCAAAAGCAAATACAATCGAGTTGAAATAATGAATAGTGCTTGATGATATTAGTCTGCCTGTAAAAAAAAACCCACTTGAAATATTTTATTTTTGATGCAGGATTAATGTTTTCTTAACCCTATTTGTACAATTGAATATCTACTTATCATTATTTTTCCTTTACTTCCAAAGCCAGTTATTCATTAACTTATTGCTAAAATCAGCAGAAACCAAATGCAGGACATAATGTAATAATATAATAAGGAGTAGATACGTTTGTATTGTTCTTACAGTTACAAGCAGCCGTTCGAGGGCAATAATGCTGATAAAAATGAGCTTGACAGCTCTGGTGGAATCAAAACTACGATGTGTAGTAGCCGAGGATACTATTACCATTTCATCTACCATTCGGTGTTGTTCTGCACGGGCCAAAATGTTCAGTACAAACAATGTTTTAATTAGTGGCGGTGTTTCCCTTGGCAACTGTGTTTGACACATTCTGCTCATAACCGTAAAGCAATCTGTTGCCTGCAACCGGACCCCTCTCAGAGCGGAGAGAAGTGAATGAAACATGTGACAAGGTGTGATTAGTCCCCCACCAATCTCACTCGGTGTTTGTTGACAGATGGGCCCTTTTGTCGAGGTAATCTGTCGAACAGAATAACCAGGTAGATAATTGCCCCTTTGCTTTTTGAGGCTATTAGGGCCATTGTTGTGTTTAAAAGAAAACATCCCAACGTTTGAATATTCATGGCTCAGTCGGGCCAGTCGGGCTCTTTGTGTCCTGCTGACCCGAGGAGATGTGTTTTCCTTCCTCACTGCTTCTGAGGAGGCTTCATGTTAACACCGCCAGCCTTTCAATCTTACAGAAAGGAAGACTTACTAAGTGCAGTTAAAGTTCATGCAGAGTCTTGGCAGGCCTGAACTGCAGCTGCACACGGTCCAAGGCTCAGTTGCATCAGATTAGGCCTAATCAGACGGGATGCAAATAAACATGATAGGGTATTAAGAGGCTGGAGCGGAAAGGGGAGTGACCCGGGTGTTGTGTTTCATGTGGAAGCACCTGAGGAGACACTTAAGGCGCGCTGCGTCTGGGCGCCAGCGGCAGTAGAGAGTGTCTGAAGGAGGGCGCCTCAGGTGCAAAACTGTATCGGACACCTTAAAGTGTTTGTGCATCCCCTCAGGAAATGGACAGCAGGATGAGACCGCTCGGCCTCGCCGGGCACTCCTCCAGCCCACTCAGAGGC
>KV751366.1:4295019-4315107 GCA_001698575.1 Mola mola | reverse complement strand
CAATTGAAGATTTTTCGATGATTAAACTGTAATTTTAAGCAATTTAGATCACATCCTTGATCATACTGGCACCTAATGAACGATATATGCCAAAAAACCCCCACATCTTTTTGTATTATACTAAAACCCGAAATCACTTTCTTCTGGTAAAACCACATGTCACATATATTACATCACCATGTACGAGGCAATTTCAACCAATAATGTCATGGCAACCAGCTGTCAATCAATCTTTAACGTTTAGTGGAGTCACGACACGGCAGTTAGATACTGTCTAACGTCCGTTTCAGGTGGACTTCTAAATAATCACTCATTGCAGTGCTAATTTTATTGAAAAATCTTATTTAAGATAGGTTTTTTAAACTGTAGTTGAATGCAGGTGTTAATAAGTGAATGTGCTCTTGCATGCAAAATACAAAAAATCCCTGCTGGAAACTGAAGGCGTGGAGGCAGGAAGCAGGCAGCGTGGCCTAGAAAGGTAGTCATCCCTATCTGAACCAGGCAGAATCCAACACTCCAATGTGAGAGTCCCCGAGGCAGCGCCGACGCGCGCACACACACACACACACACACACACACACACATACACACAAACACGTGAACAAGGTTCACTGCTCCTCCATATTAATTGTTCCATTAGTGAGAGTGATGATAGGTTATGTTTGGTTTTCAAAAAGCTGACATTTTTGGTGTGATAGCAACACCTCCTGAAAAAGGCGATTTAAATAGTCCATTGTACGGCTGTAGGACGAGTTTTTGTACACACACACACGTGCTGGGGGGGGGTGGCGCCTGCAGATAGATGTATTGATACACGGGGATACAAAAGGAAAGGTGAGAGAAGGAGATAGGAATGTGAGAAAATTAAATCTGAAAAGCCATGAATGTTGTGTCCTCTTCTCAACAGTTTTGATTAATAGTGCTTTGGGCTACATGCTAATATTTGCATGCTGTCATGCTTAAAGTGACAACGGTGGCATGCTCATGTTTTCCAGGTCACGGTTTTTGCAGGTGAGGTTGATGGAAATGATTTCATTATGCAGGTTTCTTGTAAGAAAGCAAATTAGGGCAAAACAGCATCACCTTGAAAGCCTAATTTCCACCAAGCAGTACGGTTCAGTTCAGTATGGTACTCAGTACATACTCAATGGTACGCTTATTATAGGCGTGTATTTCCATTGGCGACCAGTGGGCGGAGTGCAAACTGGACTCCTATAGCCACACCGGCCACGTACAGTAAGTAGCATGACATCATAGCAGTGTGATAGTGTAGTCCCCCAATAAAATCAGTAAAGAGGCCACAACACAGGAAAATACGGACGTCCAGTAATTCGTTTTCCAAACGTGTTGCAGTCCATTGATTAATGGACTGCAGTGCCCCCCATTGTACCGGATGATACGGTTCACCATTGAAGGGTACCGTCCACAGGTTTTTACAATGGAAACAAGGGATATGCAAAAAACTTGTACATTTTTGTAAAAAAATTTGTAAATAACAGGGTTAAAGTTATATAAATGTGTTTTTGACTGTATCACAATAAACTGTATTTATCACAATTTTTTTCCCCTTTAAAGCTCTTAATTAAACCAGGCAACGGAATCAAATAAAACAACATTTTCCTCCACTAATTCTGTTGTTTGATGATCCAGAACTGAATAAATTTTAAACCCTACTTAAGTCAAAAACTAATGAATGGAAGTCCATATCATTTTACATATATTTTACATGTTCAACATTTTAAATACATTTTACATATACATTTTCTGTATATTGTGGATATACCATCAAAAAAACAAGTGTTTACATTTTGGAGGAGGTCCAGATCTGTTACAAAAACAACAAGCAACGGACAAATTCTTATTTAATTTTCAAATACATGTTTTGAACCTTATTTCTGCGAAGATTCAGCACTATTTAAGTTATTTTGTTTGCGAGGGCAATTTCAGGCGGATGGCAGAGGTATGCATGAGTGCTGAATGTTTTCCCAATTCTTTACACTTTGATACTGATCCAGCAACAATATTGCAGGAATGACTAATATTACTTACATTTTTGATAAATACTGACCAGTAATGCTGATTTCATAACTGAAATGGTTGAAGGCAAAAATTATAACACTGATGAGTTCAGAAAATTGTTGTTCAGTTAGTGTTGTTTGTGTGCAATTTGCTGTGGGTGATAGCTGCAGTTTACAAAAAACGGGAACCAGGAGGTAAATTGGAGCTAAGAGTGGTTTCATGGTTGGTTTAATTGAAGCGGATTGTCCATATTTCCAAGATGGTGATGTTTGTTGTGCACATTATTTTCATGATTAATCGATTAATCATTTACTTGATAAATTTACACCATTTACTAGATTTACTCCAACCGATAGTTAAAAACCTGAAATTGAAGGAGCTGGAACCAACAAATGTTTGTAATTTGGCTTGAAACAAGACTGAAACGATTAATCGATTTATCAAAATAGTTGTCAATTTAATTATTTTGGATCGACGAAGCGATTAATCATTGAAGCTCTAGTTCAGATTAAAAACTATATCGTTGCCACAACTCAATTTAAAATTGTGTTTTAAAGCTAAATGAAGGATAATATCAAGGAATAGCAATAGGAAAGTTGCCTGAAATTGAATGACCTACTTGCACTTGACCTGCGATTGATACGAGCATATTCCCGATCTGGCAGCTTGAATATTTGCCACCTTGTGCTGATCTTAGATGATTCTTTTTCTTAAGGTGCAGCTCAGGGAGCTCCAGCAGGCGGCCGAGGACCTGCAGGTCAAGCTAGAGGAGCAGCGAAGGCGAAAGCATGAAGCCGAGCGACTCAAAGAGCACATGTTAAGGGCGCTGGGAGCGCAGGACAACGGTGGGTGTCTCGAATGCGTTAACCTGCCGTGATTTGGTTTGAGTCCATTCAAAGCAAATAAATACAGCTGTTTGTCTGCTCCAGTTCACAGCGGGGTTATTGTGGTGGCCACCACGGGGCAGCTTCCATTTTATTTCAGCTCGCCCTTACACAGGACAGAAGTAAATTGGCCTTAACTCCTCAGGCCAGCCGGTCAAGATGACGGATGGTGGGACTCTGGACTCAGCTGGAAGGGTTAAATACAGATACCTGTGCCGTTGAAATAAATGGAGTCAGAGAGGAATGCTGAGCTGCATATTGTAGTCACACAGCTCTCTGTCTCTTCTTTTTTACCTTCCTGAAACCTTCAGAGGGACGTTACTCATGACTCATAGGAGAATTACCTTATCACTGCAAGCAGTTGCTGCCTTGGCATTTAAGTGACTCGCGTGTGAGTGTACTGAGAGTTGGGTTCAATCACTTTTGCATAAGGATTTACAATCGCTGCGTGCATGTGTGTGTGTCGGGAGTATCGAGGTTGGTGGAGGTAAATTAGCTCCAACAACACATTCATTCCAACTAATGTCATTTTTCTCACGTTCCTCTTTGATGTCACAAACTGCTTGGAATTGATCATCCGTCCAGTGTCAAACGGGCCCTCAAGTAAAAGATTTGATTGCAATAAAGGTCATTTTGCATTGGCAGTTCCCGTGAGCGGGCATCCATCACGCGTCCCACCGGGAGACCTGACCTTTGCTGGACGTCGCCGACCCCCTGTGTGGTTTCACCTGTCGTCCTTCACTTCCATTACCGCTCCTCAGTTTTCATTTTGCGGCCCGGTTGGCATGTCATGCGTATTTCAACAATCGATCTTTTTTATCTTTTATTATGCAGTTTTAATCTTTTATTATGCGGTTTGTGTGTGTGGTCGCTCGCTGTGCGGACTGATTTCACTTATCGATCCTTTTTCCTGGCCAGCAGCATGTGACATTACATGCTAATTAACACTTTAATGTAAAATTAACTTAATCTGCTGCCAGTGCATGTTTTTACGTCTCCTTGACCAGGGGTTGCCGACTTGGTGCAGGACTCTTTCCTGAACACTGAAAACTTGCATGGACTCATCACTTCTTGCGCTCAGGCCCTCCTCTCGCTCTCCTCCTGCTCCTCCCGGCACAAAAACACACATGCACCCAGGGGAGCTTTCCGGATGGGCGGGGGAGTGAGCTGTCTGCTGTAACAGCGCAACAGGAGAGGAAGAGAGGAGCAAAACTTGCCGACAGCTTGGAACATTCACGTGACAATTTGTAGTCGATGGTTACAATATAGTCATTGAATGTATCTCACGTGGAACGAGCTGCGGTGCGTCAAGTATATTTTATACACTGCCCATCCCTACTATGCAGGAAGATTCAAAAATAATTTGCATGCTTTAAATCAGGTTTATTTTCAGTGTCTTTAAATTTTTTGGGATAAAAAAATCGCCTTAGTAGTACAAAATATAATTAAGTCCAGATGCAAAATTTTCTCAACGTTATAACTTTTTAAAGAGACCATATTATACTAATTTTCAAGTTATTTTAGCTTTTTACTAGTGTAACCCTTTATTTTGGATTTTGTAGCATACTCCATTGCTGCGGGTAGTAATTGGTCTACAAATCTTAGTCAACTTCGGTCTTTTACTTACTAATCAACACCAAACTAGCATGACGGTGCACATCCTACTACAGTATATTCCTGAATTTATACAAATCACGATAACACAGGACATGATTCGTTATGTGTCATGATAGATTTAAATACCACATTTCCTCATAACTAATTCTTTGAACAGTCTTGTATTGAATGATACCAATGTTTTACTGGCAGAATGATGTGATTGTGTCCATAATTTCACTTTTGGGAGGTTTCTTGTTTCTTCCTGCACATATTAGAAATCATTTATGCAGCTCTTGTGAATTTAGTCATGTTTTCTTAATGAAACTAAATAATATTTATTGGTATCAGAATACCACAATACACATTTTCAAATAGAATACTATGTCAGTGAGACTTAAGGATTTATGATGTATTATTACGCTCCTACTTCCTGGCATTCTTTACTCTCCTGTGTTACACTCACTGCAGGTAAATGTTGCCTTTAAGTTTTAAAGGGCAAAGTTGTTTGTATCCTCAAACAAAATTAAAGTTTATCGCAGTGCAGCACTTTTGATGTGATGAGTAAATTTAATGTGGAAGTTGTTGATATAATAACAAAGACTTTGTTCTCAGTTAGTCAATAAGGACATTGATATTTAGTGCTTCCGAAGAGAAAAAAAATCCTTTTTAACGCCCGCCTCAATAAGCTTTGGGTTCAAATGGAGGTCTCTTCCTTCTCTGACGTTTATTTGATATGATCCGCGATTCCCCCCCCCATATGGAATCAAAACGTACTCGATCCCCGTTGCTCTTTAATGATACGGCCTAATATGCAAAGCTACGCCAGCTCGGAGTTCACTCACAGTTTGAGGGGCTTTCCTCAAGTTCATCGTTAATCCAGGCGTTGACCTGATTTCTCCAGTGAACCGTCTTGCAAAGCAACCCTCCTCCCCACCACCACCACCACCACCACCATTCGAGTGTTCCCAGAGGTGCAGGATTGCAGTTGGACATCATGTATCATGAATTAAGTTGGCAGGACGCCTCCGCAGTCTTCGCTCATCGCAGTCACGCACAAAATATTCGATTGTGAGTTCAAATAGTTGCCACTGCTGCACATTTTGTATTGGAGAGAGATGAAATCATTTAACTTTTAATGAGTCAAATCTGGATTTAATGTTGAATCTGAGTTTGAATTTAATGCTGCTGTTGAGCAGAAACCTCCATGTCTTCGTTTTTTCCCTTCAAATACCAATATTATTGCTCACTCTTTATGTCTGTATCAGCGTTTTAGACATAAAAATATCCGCCCATAAAAAATACAGATTTTGAAATAGGAGATTTCCAGCCGACAGCGACAATTTCATCATGTTTCCTTTGTTCGCTGTTAAATTTTAATGGCTGGTTGGTGTGTTTTTCCAACAATGCAGCCGCGCAGGATGGGTTGACAGTGTCGTAGTCATATTTCCCCAGCAGTGGTAGACCCATGTAATGACAATGATTACATAGTCAGATATGTCTTTTTCTTTTTTTATATTTCATCCCATTTTTAATCATTTGTGTCATTAGTAATTCATAAACCAGTGTTTTGCACAAATAGTGCCTTGGTCTTCCCAGATGGTATTATTAGAAGATTTTGATGCATCAATAAGGAAACCCTGTGAGCACTAATTATCTTTAAGAAGGTGCCAAAATTGAAGTAAATCCTCATAGAATCACTAATCCTTATCAGTTCCCCTGCCATACTTTTAGCCTCAGGGAGGTAATTATTGTCAGCAATGGAAGATGATAATTGTTAAACTGATTATCAGAGGAGGCTGAGAGGCACAGAAGTGTGCAAATGTCCACATGGACCCTTGGACTGATTAGATTCTAGTGGTCAAAGGTCACTATCTTTGTTTATATGCACAGTCTATTTCTAGTTTTTGCCCTTATTCCCATTTACATGCAGTTGTGCATACAACCATCTATGGTCACATCGTATTTAAATGGTTTAAGGAAATTCGCTTCTTTTTCAACTCGTCTACAGTGATCCCGTGTTGTATCCTCGTTGTCACCTTTCTGCGAGTTTTGCAAAACTGTCATATGGCATGTCCACCACGTATGGCTGAAAGGGTTGAAACTGTTCAGCCAGTCTCATAAACACGTCCGCATGGCTGAAAGGAAGGAGACATCTGATTGGCTACAGATTTTCCTTGTTGAAAAAATGCATTTGTGCATCTTGTGGAGTCAGAGGAGTCTCAAAAAACCCCCACACACAAATGCAGTGACGTTCACAAGCAGCTTGTGAATGCAGATTCAACGGTTCTTGTGTAAAAGTCACAACATACATATATGTTTTTGATTAAAACTGCTAATTATTTCGAATACATATATTTTTGTGTGGATCAGAAATGCATCTTTGAACCTTATTCATTTGTATGTAGATTCTTTTCACTCTTATATAGAATGAGAAACATTTTGTGAACAGAGTGATTTACTGTGGCCTCATAAAAATTAATTTTGTTCATAACTAGATGAAAATTCAAAGAGTCACCAAAGTGAGTATATTTTATTCTAAGCAAAGAAGGGTTGTGACAACACACTGTGAACTGCAATAATTGTATCATGAAGCGTTAAATCATATTACAGTTAGTAAGGATTTTGTTTTTTTATTGTATCGTGATACATATGAAATTGTGATTCATATTGAAGAGTGAATATAGTGTATTTTAGTAACTCATGACCTCATACGCAGACAAAGACAAAATTTCTCACAAATATCTAACAGAATAAAATTAAGTGTTCTCACTTTTTATCCAAAAGGTTAAAGGCCAATGTACATCACAACATTGTGCGAAAACGCGATTTTAGCTAAAATTTTGCACCATTGCTCAGGTTTTTCTTTATGTAGTTCAATATTCAGTTCCTTTTGGAAAAACGAGGTTTCAGAACCACAGACTAAGTCTGCACCTGACTACCTTTCTTCAGCCTGTCAGATCACACTAAAGTTATTGTAAAACCCACTCGCTCCTCTCAGCTTGTCACAGACAGGTGACGCATCTGCCCTCAGGCTCAAACAACGGTCAGAGCTGCGTACGTCTATGTTCACTGTCGTATAGAATAATGGTTGAACCTAAGTCAGATGTTGTTTTTAAAAACAATAATTTTTCATTCCTCTTGTCCAAGTGCGTGATACAAATGAATACCTTAAAAATATTTACAATATGTGTGGTGTTTGATTTGTGTGTAGCCCTGTAAATGTTGGATATTGCCTAGAAACACATAAAATGTGCTGAAGACAGTATTTGTCACTGAGACCGTCTCCCAAGGCCAAACACTTCTTGTTCCTTTCATAGCAAAAAATAAAGGGATGTGGCAAGAAATGTGGCATGTGACGTTTTTTAGAAATAGTTTGAAATTGTTTTGAAAATTCTTTCATGATGGTGACTTGCTTCCATCAGCTGTGTTTTCTATAAGGGCCGGTACACACCAACTGGAACGGGAAGAATTAGCTAAGCTGGAGAGACCCACCCTGCTGTGTTGACTCCCAAATAGCACGTATGTATGTTCTGTGCCTGTGTTGGGATTCCGTATGCAACAGGGAAACCAGGGGCCAGCTGGTTCAACTTAAAGTCTAGTCTTAGTCTTAAATAGCCAAGTAAGACTAGTCTAAGTAAGCTGGCCTGTTAACTAACTTAATTAGACAGAAGAGTGAGCCACCTCCAAAGTGGCTAAGCCTGGGATGAGAGCTTTGTCGCCATGGCAACAATCTTTTAGAACACCAGTTAGGACACACATAGAGCAATATTTAGTGTTTTCTAAACCATACTTTTAAAACGTTTCTGAACATCTTACGCCAGTCAGTTTAATGCTGTTTACCTTTCCTCGTATTTTTTTCCCAAACTTGTTGATACTTCACTTGATTAAAATACCTAAACGGCATCTTTTTTCCGCACTATGTTCCTCCGCAAGGTTGTCCCTATTGCATCCGCCATGTTTGTCCCCTCCGTTAATTATCTTATTTTCTTATTTTATGATGCAGAGCATGACAGGTTTCTGAGTCAGTCTTTAAACGATCACTCATATATTTACTCAGTATATACTAAGTCTCACTTAAAGTTCATGGTAAGTCCAAGACTGAGTCTAATATTTATGCAACTGGCCCCAGAAGACATATGTTGTATCATGAAAAGAGGCTTTTTCTTTTTGCCACTTCAATATCAGCTTGGTGTGTTTGGCCTTAAAACCAGAAAACAAACTCAGGGGCCTTGCAGAGAAAAACCATTGTTATTATGATGCAAATTTTATACAATAATTTGTATTTGTGTCACCTGTCTGTCATCAGAAGTCCTTTAAAATCCTGTATGCATCACTGCGCTGCTGTGTTTTCTGCTCAGAGTCGTTCTGATGCGGTAAACCTGCACCCCCTCGGTGTGAACACCTCCTCTCAGATTGACATATTTACAGAATCTGAGTCTGAGTGAAATCAGAACAATTGTTTTGTTAGCCTCGGAGTGCAGAGCCTGCAGTAACAAAGAAATCTCTGTGTTGATAACACCGTCTGTAGCCGAGGCATAGATCTGCAGCCTCCCGCCGATATTCCCTTCTCTTTGTGCTGCTCTTTTTTTATGAGTTTGCTGTGCTATCGCCAGGGCGACATGGGCGGATGAGTGATGGTGTCCATTAGTAAACATAGCCCCCCTATATGTGCCACTGGCCTAAAGAGCTGACGCCTTGAACCTCCTGCTCCCCCCTCACTTCTTTTCCACATTCCTCCCCACTCTACCTTTTCACACATCGCTGCGCCCAGTCTCCATCTTTTACTCTCTCCGTACATTGCAGCTGAGGGAGAGATGAGTCCATATCTCTTCCTTCTTTTTGTCTGCTTGCTTTTGCGAGAGGCCGGGGTTCCAATCAAAGGCAGGGCAGCTAATTTTTTCCCTCTTTTGGAACTTAAACAAAAAACGTCTTACGATTTAATGTTTTGGCTTGCTCCATTCATGAGCAGGCTTTAGTTTTTCCTGGTTTTTCCTTGCCTACAGCACACTCAGAAGTTCGACTGTACATTGGGAATTAAAATTAAAAAATGCTAATTTCACACTTAGCTTTTCTGTAATTAGTATGGAAAGGTAATTGCGGCGGATGTGCAATTAGCATTACGTGAAGTGCTTTTCCCCAGACTTCGGGGCCAATCAGTTCGCCCCTCCATTCTGCTGATGATGTGGGAGATGTTTAGCGCCGAGCACGAGAGAACTTCCTCTCCCTCCCACTCCGGTGAGTGCGATTCACAAAAACGAATCAGCCGGGGTCACGCGCTCGCTGGAAAAAGGGGCTGAGGAAGTTTCCACGTGTCCTTTTCATCTGCCTGTGAATGTAAAAGGAGGAGAGGGAAATCACTGTCAAAGCAGCACAAAGCCTCCTGATTGCATTCTGTACTTTTTTTTTTTTTTTTTTTTTTTTTTTTTTTTTTTTTCCTACAGGGAAACCAAATGTTCTTGCACAGCGTGACTGACTCATTGCCTGATTGCCCACCCCTCCACCTCCCCCCCGCTACCCCTCAAATGTCTTTTAATCCAACTCCAGCGCTGTGCCTTTCTTTCCCCCTGCCCCTCAGCTTGCACTCAGGTGGATTAGTGTTTATAGCAGTGCTGGCTGATTAAAGAGCAAAACCAACATAGCTCGGTAAAGAAGAAATGTGACTTCCATCAGGTGATTTTGTAGTAACACTGACAGGATTTTTTTTTTTTCCCTTTTAGGTCTCAGACGTCACAACAGTACAGTAACCAGCATTTTCAACATACTGGACAGCAATAAAGATGGCAGGTAACTCACATGGCCTATTTTATTGATGGGATCAAACTACAGCATTCCTCTGAAGCCAATTCTTGTCTGCCATGCTTATTTAAAATGCTAAGTGAATTTGAACAGGTTTTTTTTTTTTGTCACCATTGATATTTTTACACTGAAACTGTCTATCTCTTCAGGACTTTTACCCTTGCCGGGGTAAAAAGGCTCCTGTCACAGTAGTTATATTGTTATAAAATCTAATACTAAATAAATCTTAAAGCATATTTGCTCCCAGTTTGGGCTTTTCAGCTTCCTGCTTTGCTGTTTTAAAAAATGTATCAAAGTGGGCATGAAGGCTGTGGAGTGTGGAGGAAAAAAAATGAAATGACAAGGCTGAGGGGTTTCAAATCTGGCTTTATTTTTCCTTTATTATATGACCAAATGATCCACTGTCCTTGCCAGAATGTACAAGGTTTGGTGAATGAATGCAGCTGTGACCCACTGAATCTGTCATTTGAAGTCTTTCGTTGGAGGGAATGAAACACTACAAGTTAAAAAGTCAAGTCTTAGGCTGTCTGAGGATCATGCAATCAATAATATTAGTAGTAAATGTAATTTTTTGAGGTGTAAAGTGCAGCTGAAACAATGAATCAATTAGTAGGTGACAGCAATCAATTAGTAATTGACAGCTATTTTTATAATCCGGTCTTGTTTTGAGCAACATTTTTTTGGCTCCAGGTTCCCAAATGTCAGGATTTGTTGCTTTCCTTTGTCATTTCTGACAGTAAATGAAAAGTTTGGGGTTTTTTAACTTTTGGTTGGAGTAAATAAGCAATTTGAAGAAGTCACTTTGGGTTCTGAAAAATGTGAGGGGCATTTTTCACAATTTTTTTGATCATTGCTTCACTATTTCGTTGCAGTAATTTTTACATTTCTTTTTTGCTAATTGTAGAGTAAATGATCAATCGATTAATCGTGAAAAAAAATGATTGAAGAGTAATCAATGTTTGTTGAAGTTGTAGTGTAAAACCTTTTTAAGTGGCGAAATCAGTTGATGCATTTAATAATCTACAAATAATTCAACTAAATCACAAAGAAAAAACCTCCCTCCTATTTATTTTTTTTCATGTTTGAGGTGCATTAAAACAAAGATACCTTTATGTAAAGAATGAAGACTCTAATTTCAGGACAGTTTAAATTAGAAATGCTACACCTGCCCCTTTATCCAGATCTGTACCAAAATTTAATGCATTCTTCCTTGGCCCATTCCCCGCAAATTTTCATTGAAATACATTCAGTAGCTTCGCCTTAATCCTGTTAACCAACAAAAAAACAACAGACAGGGAACACTAAAGTCAAAGACATAAAGCAGAGGCTAAATCCAGCTCAAATAAGCCAAATTGGATTTCCTAGTTACTCATGCAGTGCCCATTCAAGCGCATACATGAACATGGATCACTGGCGTTGAATGTTCATGCAGTGTGTGTTCATAAGTGTCAGATATTAATGATGTCATCTTTAACAGGTAGGCCATAAAATTAAATCACATGTGACATTCTGTACCATTTCAGCTGGAAGAGCTCTGAAATATGTAAAACCAACAATCCAGCACAAGATACAGAAATTAGAAGCCAAATCTAACAGTGTGTGTCCCTATGCTGGGTTTTAATTAAAATCTACCACACATTTTAACTGAAATTTACGATAAATGTGAAAAGAAAATTCCCATTTACATGTGTATTTCCATCCACTGAAATTATGCAAATATTAGCAGCTTTTTTTTTTTTCTACCACAGAAGAAAAAGCAGACACAACCTGATGATGCAATTAAAGAGCTCAACTACTAAACGGAGAGGAAGAGGAGAGGAACATTCAACAGCAAATAGCACAATTAACATTGGAAATACTACAAAAAGCACTTTATTGGTTTCTCAACAGTCCCGCCAAGTATGATGTCAATCTGTTGAATGGTTCTCTAGAAATGTGAACCACAGAGAGAAAAACACTATTCTAGCTTTGTATGCATTTTAACCCGTTGAAGAAGTTATGCATATTGGGTACAGCTACACAAGGACCTTTTCTGCAGGTAAAAACTGCTGTTATTAAAAACTTCCCCCTGAACCAACATGCACAAGCCTTGAATGTGACAGTTTTTTATTTAGAACATCCTTGTTCACGCTTCTTTTTCTTGCCAAAATGGCTGTGGTGCGAAAGACCTACGCAGCAAAGTAAAACCAAAGCGACACAAAATGATGCATAAAGTATATAAAAAAAAAAAATCATAACGCTGAATTAAGACAATGGTTCATGTTTTAGCTTCTGCTTTTATCTGATACTACACATGCTGTGAGAGCAATTGGTCTCATTCCTTAAAACAACACCTTATCTGTTCTTCAGAAAACTTCACAACCTCTTGTGTCGCCATTTGTACATTATTTTATCCTCATGTCCCAACCCCTCCCCATTCTCCAGGCGTCCCCACCCAGGCTGACTTGTCATGCGCCGTGTTTAAGCTCTACCAGCTTTAAAGACAATGACATCCATTTTGCTTTCAGACGAGATACTTCCATTTGCTTGTGGCTTGCAGAAAAACAGAGCGTGTGACATCCAAAGAGCGTCTCCTGCTTATGCTCCTTTATATTTTTTCCCACTGCTGTGCTCACCTTCCCACACCACACCTGGGGGGAATAAAGAAATCAATACTGCCTAAGCTAACTAGATGTATTCTCCCAGAAAGGAAATGGGGCTGGGAATAGCAAACTGAAAGCTCTGTAAAGCATATGGCTGCATTCAAGACGAAGTGTTTGTGCAATGATTTTTTTTTTTTTTTCCCCCCGAAGGAGCACAGCGTGCCCACTTATGGATTCCCGCATGTGCATGTGTACTATTATTCAGCCATTCTGCCAACCCCACCCTCCACAGCTCCAATCAATCTACAGAACCCTTTCCATCTAGGTGGTGTCTCTGCACGGCGCTGCCTGTAAACAAACACATTACTAAGCTGAAATAGTTGCTTGTGCTTGCTTATTTTTATGCAGCCATTGTTTCAGGCTGCCAGTCAGTGGGATCCGTTGCGCGGGTCATCTTGAGGCAGGACATGAATTGATGCCTGGCTGAACAAAGCAGGGGGGGTTGTGAATATCACCACAGTGTCAGCCGACACGTTGTGCAGCTCACATCTCCAAACGTCAAGCTTGATTTACTCGCATTTATGATGAAGTCCAGAGTTACTGGTGTACCTGATTAGCATTACTTTATTTCTTTTTATATATAAAAACTTTTTTAACTTTGTCCCTAATGATGCTTGGCAAAACACTACCCCATTCTTAATCCACTCGAGTGGAATTGCTAATTATCACTAATGCAGATTCACAGATAATAGTTCAATCATTTATTCTGTAAACTAATCACATTTTCGTTTTGTAATTGTTTCATGACAAAAGTTGGGTAAATTCTGAACCCTCTCTATTAAAAGACATAAAACATATCCGAAGCTACCACTGCTTGATCTCATGAGCAACTCTGTATGTATTATTAATATTTTTCTTGTGATTGGTTGGTGAGCAGATTTGGAAGAGCTCAAGCCAGAATCAAGTCATAATTTTTTCTTCCCCAAACATGAATAGGTAGTTTTTATCACACTGATGTATGTTCCCGTGATATTTTTGTGATCTGTTGAGTTTTATTAGTTATTAAATCCCATGAAAACAGGATAAAATGTCATCATTGACAGCTGACTTCCGTTTACGATTGGGAATTTGCTACTGCAGAGACTCTAAATGACATCACCAGCGCTCGCATCCCTGATATTTTTGTATATTTTTTGTACAATTGGAGGAAGTGGTGACACGTCCATCTTGATTTATGTCAGTGGTTTCAGACAAGATTCTTCCTTTCAGTTTGCCTCGTAAGGGCAAAAAAACCCCCAAATCTCCCCATCCCATTGGTCATTAAAGTAGCTTCTGGACCTCGTCTACTGCATCCTGAACCACCACACACAAGTGCAACCCACTGTGCCAGCTGGCAGTCAGTTGGCAGCCCAGTGCGGCATTAACTGGTACCAGTATGATGGCCTATAAATAGAGTCTACCAACTGCTTCAGGAAATGAACCATGATGGAGCCTCCCAGAGGCCCACGAACAGGTTGTGCTTTTCATCCCCTGCTCTCTGTCAGGATTATAAGCGTGTGTGTGTGTGTGTGTGTGGGAGAGAGTTTCTCTGGTGTTTATCACTGTCTTCTTCAGTCAGAACCTACTGTAGGGGTGCACTGCGAGGCACTTCCTTTAACGTCGCCATGATCTGTATGTGTGAATACATGCCCTGTGTGATTTGGGCCAAAGCCAGTGTTCTTCCGAGCTGCGGCCTCTGTGCCGCCTCACAATGGAGAGAGTCATTGTTTTTAACCAGCGCTTACCCTGAGCATTGATCCTCTGTAGCAGAACAAGCTATTCACTTTGTATGTTTGCCTGCTCTTCCGCTTTTGATGGACTCCTGGGATTGATTCTGGCTATGCTGTCATTATCTCAGCTCAGTGATGTTAGTTTAGGTGGAGCCTCTGGAAGAAAGGCACCGGCAGGGAAGAATGGCTGAAGAAAAATGTGTTCAAGGATAGGAGCTGGTTTGTGTGTGTGTGTGTGTGTGTGTGTGTGTGTGTGTGTGTGTATTTATTATTTTTTTTTATTGTGCTGTGTTGCATTGTGTTTGCAGCTCAGAGTGAGATTAAGGGGATGGAAAATGTGCCTCATTGTAATGGTGACAGAGCCCGGTCTGACCTAACGAATGAGCTCTTCCGGTATCACAAATGTTCACCCTCATAAACCAGGATTCAGTGTACAGCAGGCATATAATAGATTACAAAACTCACTGTTTCAATCTTTTCACCGTTTTTGAGCCATTTCCTGTTTCGATTTTAAGTTCAGCACATAAGAAAAATGAGGTAGAGACATGTTTGACTTTGCTTTCCTTTTATTATGTGTATTTATTGTTATTTTTCATTGAAATAACAGTCAGTCAAATATCAGCGGCCTGTGTTTGTGTTGTGTGTTGCTCAAACAACAAATTCAACCCATTAGATTTTGAGTTATGGCCATTTTTGAAACCGATCCAAATCCTACTCATATTCATAAAAGCCCAGTCTGCTTTTGAGTCAATTTTTTGAGAAAATTCATCCATTAGTTTTTGAGTTATATCCAGGTTTGAATATTGATCCAGAGCTGAATCAGGGCTAATTAAATTCATCCCTGGGCTCATACCGAAGCTATGGACCAATTTTCTTCCAAATCTTCGTGCAACCTTTTGAGATAAGTTGGTAACCTGCAAACATAACAACTTAAAAACAAGTTTATGCCAGCTCCAAAATGCGTATCCAACTCTGGGGGATGCAAATACTGTATATTGACAAAAGTTGGCCAATATACTTGAGTTGATATATTCACTAAATAACCAGCAGGGCTTTTTGTTCACCTAATTTCAAGAAAGAGCTCCAGTGTATTTGCACAGAATTAATTTTTTATTAAAGAGGAATTTTAAGGGACTTGAGCTGACAGTTTTTCTTGTGTAGGAGGAGAAAACAGTTTCTTAAAAATACTACTCACACTGCTGTCAACTATGTTTTGTTTGTCTTTTTCCACAGTATAACAGTGGATGAAATCCAGGCCAAAGTGGCTCTCATTCATGATGAGGAGTGGGTCCTCTCTAAAGATGAAGCGGTGGTGAGTTGTCTTTTATTCGTACTGAAATAATGAAATGCATGCAGGAATAGAGGTGCCGTTGACTTCACTCAGGTCGAGAGTTTTTTCAAGCATGAACACATGTCTTAATTGACCTTGAGCGACTTGGTTTCCTCGAGAAAATACACAGCAGTATGTATAGTACTGTAATATACTGTATATCATACAGTATATTACATATATTGTAATTGATATTACAGTATCAAATACATTGGTGTGCTGCCTTTATTGGAAGACAGTATCATTTGAATGACAATGGAAATGTTAGCTGTTTACTTAAAGCTGCAACTTGTAGTTATTAGCCACATGCCCTGAATGACTAGGGGGCAGTATTTCATCTCTTCCCAATGACACAGTTCTAGACATGCAGAATAAACAATGCAATGTGCTCAAAAATGTATATTGTACTTTTCAAACCTCAATTCCAGACTCATTTCATAACAATGTGACCAGAATGTTGCAACTGTGACAACCTGTAAACACAACACTGCAATATTATTTCATGTGGGCGACTGCCTGTAGTTTACGGCTTGCTTAGAGCCATAAAAACATCCACATCGTAACATTACAGCAACGCCATTCAGAAGATCTCTTTGCTAAATGTTGCACTTTTTTGGCATTACTTGCACATAAGATGCATTTCTATAAACAGTGACATTTAGATGTTACTGTGCTTACCTGAATCAAAGAAAGGTGATCAAAATGTTTTTGCTCGCCGAGTGTTGTCTCTAGCAGTCAAAAGTCAGTTTGGATCAAAATTTTTGTTAAAGCTTACAAATAACCAATTAAATGTCCGTACAAAATGGCTAAAAAGCATCCTAAAACAGGGTAGTGCAATCTTAGTGATTTTGTTTGGAACTACTTGCAGGTAATTAGACGTTTGGTGCATCAGTGTGCGATTACAGTGCTGTAAAGTAAAGAGTAAATTTGAATCAAAATTACAAGCTCACAGTTTCACAACCAGCTGATACCTACATCCACCTTGGCTTCCCTTCACTTTGATTATTTGTGTTCTGTTGGATGTTTTCTCCATTTGTGCAACAGGGTCACTTCTACATTCATTTGAATTCTAAACAGGCCAAGCTCAATTTCAGAAAATGTGGTTTCCCCTCGAGCCGCAGTGTGTGAGAATGCGGCTGTCTGCTTCACTTTAAACTTGTTGAGCCTCCCTCTCGCCAGGGAGCACATAATCAAAATCTCTGGCTGTAAACAAAATGGCAAGAGCTTGATTTTTTAGTTTTCCTCCCCTCCTCTTTTCAATGATCCTTCTAGTATAAAAATTGGTATGCACAATCATACAAAAAATAAGCAGGGCAGCAAAGGTTTCTGAGCAGGTTGTCATAAAGCTAAAAATGTGTTGTTTCACTAATTGAGTGAGTTGTATTTATAGATAGAGCAGAAATGCCCGCCACTCTGTTAAAGGCCTAGCTTGCTATAATATTTCTACTTGCAGGAGTCTGGATTAAAGCCTCCACCAACGATTATTCTCATATCTTTCTGCACTGGAAAAACCTCCGTTTTATTAAAAATACAACTATTCAATTAATTAATTAATTACTTATTAAGAATTTTGGTATATTAATATGTGGTGATATATATCAAATCATGTCCTGTGTATTGTGATTTGTATCGAATCGGGAATATTGTACACATAACACCCCTCGTGCAAATATTAATAAGAACCCTTTGAATAGGTTTTTACAAATTTTTGTGTAAAAATTTGTACAAAAATTCAAACTTCATCAACTTCAAAATTCATCCAACTTTAAATTTCTTTTTTTTTTTGTCCAACTTACAGTCCAAAACCTAAAGACTCTTCGCTTTCTGTCATAAATGAGTAACGCAAAAAAATTGTCGCATTTATGAATTAAGTACTAGCAAATGTTTGCTTGAAAAAATGGAAAGATTATCAGAATAGTTGGTGATAACTTGTGAGCTGCACCAAAATTCGAACCAAGATGAAAGGATAGGAAAAAAAACCCGCTCATTTGTTGTGTTGTTTCCGCTTGCTAACGCGGAGACATCCCTAATGAATTCTGCTGCATCTGAGGAGAATGAATCACCATGAATATGCATGAAATATGAAAATGTGTACTTAACTGCAGCCACAACAAACGGTGATCAAGCTGAGCAAATTAAACACGGTGCCATTGACAGCACTTAACAGGCAATTTACATTATAACTGACAGGCAGCCCGGTGTTAGTGCCTTAATCAAGGTCCAAGGGCAGCGACAGTTGTACCCTATCAGAAGTTAATTCTGTGTACTGGGAGGGATTAGGTAAGTGAATTTGCTTCATTACCATCCATGAATTCAGTGCCATCGCCTCTCCAGTGTTTTTCAGATAAAAGTAGGTGTTCTGGCGATTAATATTGCAAATATGTTTCTGTACAGCCAGTGAATACCCATAAATGTCAAAATTCTCTACAGTATGTACTGTGTTACTCAAAATGTGTTTATATATGTGGAAAGTAAAGACATGTAAGGTCTGAAGAGCTTGATTACTCACGAAAGGGCCATGTATAATGTATATATACTGTTTGTCTATATTTATATATGTGTGTGCTTTTTTTGAGCATTTTTATTCAATTTGTGCCATTTTCACACCTTTATTTTATTAGTTTCCTCCCATTTTTTCCCTTTGCTCTTAAGAAGCTTAGGGCTCCACAGAAAATTCAGCTTTCACTTCAGCGGCCCAGATAATTCAAGAACAGAGAGGATTTTCAGGAGAACAATTTGACGATCAAAGGAGGCACTCCACTCGGCAGCGATCAAGGATATTCTGACGGGACACTACCTCAGTGTTCCATCATTATGTTACAGCTCCCCATTCTTGTGGACGCGCAAAATTTCGATTCAAATTCACTTGAATTTAGAACGTGATAACACCTTCATTGCGACATTTTTGACGGGTTTTTGCCTTTTTCAGAATGTTGAATGCAGCCTTGAGAACTGAGGAGGGGATTATTTCAATGCATTTGTGCCAGTCAGCTCTTAGCAAGACCTTGCTAAGGGAGGACAGTCCTCTCTCTTGGAGTTACCCATAGGACAATACCTCCTCAGAAGCACTGATGTGTGACCAAGCACAGATTGTAGCCGCATGCTGGCGAACAGAGCTGCAGGAAATTGCCTTCTTTCAAGGAATAGGCGTTTTGTGCAGAGGTGAATTTCACTTATCCATCTACTTCCCACCGGCCTCTTTTTAAAGCCCCTTACTCAGTCCACCAGAAACGGAGAACGATTGGATATAGAATGTTTTTCTTTTTCTTTTAAAAAATGAACAAATCCACTTAAAAAAAGGGAGTCAAGCTCTGGTGCTCAAGCACCTCTTGGTGATGATAAGAAAAGAGCAAAACTACAGGATTCTTCTTCTTCTTTTTTTCTTTTAGTTGTGTAGATGAAAAACATTGCTGTAGGTGGATTAAAGGATGGGAATTCCTCATAACAGCTTGCTAGTGCGTATATAGAAATCTTGCTCGTTTCACAGTTTAATCATATCGGCTACACCCTAGAGGTTTCTATGTACAGTAGAGGAAGAGGGAGCTGGCATTAGTTGGTAACAAGGCAGGAATGAAGGCAGTGAAGATGAGAGGTAGTGGTGCATGGACAAAGGGGGCAAAACAGAACCCAAAGATCTCATTGTAATTAACTCCCTGCCATCTATACCGACCTTTAAGAAAAAGCCTGTAGTACAGCAACAATAGACTAATTGCTCCATTTGTCAGTGCTTGACAGAAGACTCAGTTATATTTTAATTGTGCTAGTGTGTTCTGTCTCTTAAATGTCAATTTATTAGCCATTCTTGAGCTTTTCAATATCATATGATATTCATCGGCAGATGCTGTTGGCCCGTCCGTCATGAATCATGCGCAGATTTCCACGTTTCAAATCTGTAAAGCTGAATTTGTCACCGTTACAGACAGAATACAGTAATTAATGCTGAAACAATTAGTCAATTAATTGTCAATTGTCAAAGAAAAAGCAGAATTTCTGATAATAAGGTAGTTATTTTAATTCATTTCAAATGAAAAGTCTTTTAAGTTCTTTCCTTATGTGACTATTGGTAGCTTTCTCTCCATTTAATATAATTACATATTTTATATCTTTGT
>KV751366.1:4267748-4292515 GCA_001698575.1 Mola mola | reverse complement strand
TGCATCTTTTTTTTCTGTATGGCTAGAGTTGGTGATACAGTTGAAATCAATGTCACGGTAATAAAGTCGTGGTCCTCGAGATTTCAGATGATTTGGCGACACCCATGGTTAAGTTTGGTAATTACAGTTTAAAGCAGTATTTTTTTTTCCAACTTATTTCCTGGTCTTTTAGGCTTAAATATTTTACAAAATACATCTTCTTTTTTTTTTCAATTTACCCCAGTATGGAGTTTGGTTGGTAGAACTGGCTTCACAGTGCAACAGCTTTGTGCACGTAAAAACGTTGAAAAGTAATCACTATTTTTTGGCCACTAATAATGCTCAAATTCGTATTGCAAGTGTCTGGTAACATGGAGAACATACCCAGAGTCAGACACTGGTGTGTTTATGACTCAATAACTAACAAGATTTTTCATTTCTCAATTTTTTTCTTTTGAAAAGGGACAGTGTACATTAATTAACAATTATTAACAAATGTACATTAAATGGAGCCAAGTTAGCCAAAAGGCTAACTTGGCCTAGGCTTCACAAGATACTCTATAAAACAAATGTTTGTACTCTTTTTTTGTTAATTGTAGATGCATTTTTGATTAGCCAGAGGTTATTTAATGTGAAGCAGTAGCAACTACTGCTACTTCACATAAAATATTTGGTAATGAGATGTTCATTTTTATTACATCTGATAAACTGCCCAGTAGGGGGCGGTATGAACTTTGTCTGACATTTAGAACCACAGACTGTGGACTGGTGAGACAAACATGCCATGTCCTGTGTCAACATTATAACAGCTTCATAAGAGGTCAACATAACTGTAAAATTCCATACATGTTTCACATGGGTTCAGAGAGGAGGCAAAAGGTCTACAAGTTTAAACCACCAAATTTTTATACCTCTGAAAAATGCCTGACTACATCATCATCTTCAGGTGTAAATAAATTGCAGGTGATCCACTTCATTTTAACATACAAAAAATGTAAATTATGGGTCATCTTATCGCTAACAGGGACGTAAGGGAGATAATTATCGGTTTATCAGCTGAAAAACAACACATTATACATGGTGTAAAATCAATTGATGTTGACCATGAGTAGTATCAAAAGGTGTTTGGTGATGTTTGATGTGATGAAAATTAAAACTAAAGCCAAGGTTTTGTTCTCATCATCCTAATAAAGATTTAAAGCCATCTTTAAACACTGTAAAATCATTTTGTGTCTCTTGCGTAAACACAGAAAGAAAGCACATAAAGTAATTTCCCCGCATTAGCTACTGCCACAAACCACATATGGATCTATGAAACACTATCAGAACAGCCCCATGGCCTTAACACCAGAACAATGGGGTTAATTGAGGTACTGCAAATGTTTTGGTTTCACGTTGGAGTACGTATTGTTTTGCAACTGTTTTGGAATCTGCGTCTCCTGCTTCAGAGATTCCAGATGTAAATGATCTCATAGCTAATTCTGGTACAGCTAAGAGGGTGAGCAAAGGTGAAATTGAAAACGTGAATACACACAAGTAAAATGACACCCAGTAAAATTTTTCAATCTTTCACAGAGATTTGTTGAAATCCATCAGTTTACGAAAATACAAATAAGCAAACATACAAGCCCTTAGGAATAACCTCCCCAGTGGAGGTACCAATATAAAAAGCATAAACAATTGAAAACAAATCAGAAGTGCATAAATTGATTGTTGCAGCTCTATTTCAATCAGTCGATTGAAAGAAAACTGACCGACAATACAACACTGCGAAAATGGAACCAATTAATATTTGGCAACATTGCTTAGGAATCAACTTGACTCGACAGTTATTTTGTTTTCTTCTTAGTAAGTGTGTTACATAATTGAGAAACGTGATTAACAAAGTATTCCTGCGGACCAAGTAGAGCTGAACGATTAGTCAAATAATCTATTAGATGATTAGTGAACAAAAAACATTTGTTGGTTCCAGCTTCTTAAAGGTCATGATTTGCTGCTTTTCTTTGCAATTTTTTGGCAGCAAATGAAGAGTGGTTGCGTTTTTTAACTGCTGTTTGGCGGAAAAAAAGCAATTTGAAGACATCAGTTTGGGCTCTGAAAATATGGGATGAGCATTTTTCACTATTTTCTGACAATTTCTAAAGTAAATGATTAGTCGATTAATTGGCCGATGAATTGATGATTAAAATAGTCGTGAGTTGTAGCTCAGAGTGTTCCACTCTAAGGCATCACATCAAACAAACTCTTCAAACATGTAAAACTAATACTTGAAATTTGAAGAAATGATTACAATCACAAATAGCTTCTGCTGTAAGATTAACATTAAAACCTAAGACACCTAATATTTTTTTTTTCCTCTCAGACAGAGTATGAACTTGTTTTGTTCACAGAAGAATTGCAGTGTTCTCTGTTGTATTTCTAACTATCAATTCACATCTAGTAACCTCTAATCCCAGACAGACCCCCAGATCCCCTCGCTGAGTAACCTTGTGTCCTTTTGCAGAGAACCGGTTGATGTGTTTTTGTGTTTCCATAGTGACCCCTCAGCACCGCACACAAGACAATAATGAAAGCTTTCAAAGGCCACCAGAATAGAGTGTGTCCTCAACGACGGAGCCATTTTGGCACTTGGAGGAGTTAAACAAGCTGACGTTCACCCCGAGAACGTTTCCTTCCCCCATCGTCTCGGGGCTTTAGGGACCGGCAAAGATTGGGCTTGCTAGCAAAGGGATGACACACGGAATGACAGAACTCCTGTGTCTGTCTGTCAGGCTCGGTCTTTATCCGACTGACATTTGCTGGCTCAGGCTCATCCAGGCTCCAGAGAAGCCAGGGATAAGAGTCAGACACAGATGGCTTTTTCTCTGCAATTCTGTCTCCCGCTAGATTCAGAAGGGGAGATGGAAAAAAAAAAATTGTTTCCAAATCCTTTTCCTGTTTTTACCGACTCCTTGAAATATAACTGCCACTACAAAAGTATCAGAAACCAGTGGGTCTCCACATACTGCAGCAGTGTCTTTGTTTTCCTCTAATAGGTTCTCTTTCAGACCTTTATTGTTATTATTATTATTTTTTTCTCTTTTCGGACCCAACCTCTTGGTGACTAAGCCTCGACAGGGCCGTCGCTTAGGCAGAGACGCTTCTTGTCCTCTGTGCCAGTCAAAAGAACAATGCAAGAATGCTTTGTGCCATTTAAAACTGATGAGCCAAAGCTGGCGTGAAGGAGGAGAGGGGAGTTGTAGGTGTTAAATTGATTGGCGAGAGAGAAAAAAGCATCTGCTTCGCAATAGCTTAACTGTTGCCTCAGAAGCACGCCTGCTATTGTTTCCGAACAAGAATACCCACTTCTGTGTGCCGAGGAGTGTCGCCTTCAGAAGAAATGTGTTAGAGGGATAGAAATGGTTGCATAAGAAACATTTAGAGACATCTTTTTTATTTTTTTGTGCAGCTTTCTGGGACCTTGATCTATTTTTTTTTCTTTATAGTCGCCTCAACTGCTTTTCTGTTCTCCAGGCAGTTCAGAGTTAATACGTGGGCAGAGAACAAAAACAAGGGAGGCCGGGCTGGAGCCAGCAGCTGTCCAATGACAGAAATGACACAGAGGTGACAGGGTCCCAGGTGTAGTAATGACTCAAGCAGCACTCCAAGATTGCCGTTTGTGATTGGAGGGGTGGCAAGGAGCTAAAAAAAAAAAAATAAAAAATAAAGACACACGATGCATCATGGGAGCTTGAGTCCTGTGTGACAAGTTGCCTGTTGTGCGCAAAGTCCCAAGCAGAGAAACAGGACGCCTGACAGCAGCCACCAGACACCAGTGGGGAAAAAAAAAAAAAAAATTTTGTATGCATTTATTTTTTACATGCTATCCTGCATTGGCCTCAAGCACAGAAAATATTAAAAGTTTATCAGAATTTTCTATGTTGTGGACTTGCAGAATGATTGTAGGTGAGGCTGAAGTGAGGTAGCATGATGAACAATTAGGTGAAAATCCACAAAAACACGGTCCTGCATCAGTTCTTATTTACCGAACCCAATTGGTTTTACTGCATTTGCTGCTATTTTTGGCTACAAGTTCACTGCACTTGTAATATTCCACGCACAGCTCATTGCCACTCTTTCACCATTCTTTCAACTAGCCAGTTAATGAAGCTGTCAGTCACACTCAGTCACACCCAAGGAAGAGTCAAATTTCATAATTGTTGCTTCTTTTACTTCCAAGAATTGTACTGTAGTAAAACTATTTTAATCTTAGGAATTAGGTTCAGAGATTACTAATACCACTAACCACACGCATACACAAAGCATAAACACTCAATAACTGTCCTGTATAAAATTAATGTTTGTATAGACCGTGTTGTCCTATTTTTGCTGTTTCCGTGCACCCCAGACATAATCAGTCAACTGCCGGAGCAGAATTGTTTTCCTATGTTTACTAAAGACAAACAAATTTGTGTAGATTTATTCCAAACAATTCACTCCAAGTGCGGTTGTCTGCAAAATAATCACGGATTATTTTAGATTAACTCAAGATGAGTTCATTTGTCTTTCGTAAACATCGGACAATGGTACGCCTTTGGAAAATGGCTGGTCTTGTCCGGGGTGCACAGTTACTGACATGAAGTTGAGAAAAACAGGCTGTACAATCATTGGTTTTATACATTCTCTTTATAGTTACACACGTGTGTTTCTCTGTAGGTATTCATTCCATGTTACCAGACACCTGCTGTAGCGTTTTAAGCATAGCTTGTGGCAAAAAAACTATTTATTTCTGTTGTTTTGACTTGCCCAACACCGTTGCATACCTTAGACGAGCCAAAGGATCCTAGTGACCAAACTCCATATTGGTATAATTTTCAAAAAGATGTATTTGTGAAATTTCAGAGCCTAAAAACACTGGGAAATAGGACTTCAGTTGAAAAATCCCAGTGTTCTCTTGTTCTCTATGATTTGGGAAAAGGTTTTACAGAAACGAGAAACCAGGTTTCGCTTCCGCTGTCACTGATTTGTCACTAAAACGCGTTGCCGTGCACTGAATTGTTTATCATTGTGTTGTTGGGTAAATAACACCCATGCTCACAGGTGGCAATCCTGCTCCCCAGAGCGCTCATTGTCCTGTGTTTTACCCAACATCCAACAGTGGCAGCTGGTATGAAGACATAATATTGAGAAATACTTCACTTTACAACACATTTACCTGTAGATGTACAGAATATGTGCACAATTGGATTCAAATTGCAGCATCACAGGCACATGCTTATTGTTACACAAACATAATTCGTTTGTCACTTCCCATGTCTTGGTAGTTGCATGTTTTATGACAGATGGTAAACTAAGAAACCTGAACATACTCGTGTGCTCACGCTTGCATAATCTCTCTCTCCCGTGTTTGTCAGAGCGCATGTCGACATGTGCTGGGTGTGGTTGTGCGCCTGTGCACTTAAGTCCGGATCAGAATTGTTCTCACTCTGCCTCCCTGCCTCGATGCTTTCTTTCCCTGTTCTCACACGCCACCCTCGCTCCCTCCACAGAGTGACATTCATTAATTAAATATGGTGTACTGCCGCAGGATGTGCCTCCCTTTCCACTATCTCCAGACACTAATAATTACATTGGCATTTAGCTCTGTGATAAGCAGACCCTATGGCCTTTATGAAATGTTTCTTGGGCCCGGATACTGAGCAAAATATAGACTTATGTGATGCTATATATTGATCCATCCGCTCGTCGTCTTGTTTTCATCGTGAGAAAAGAGGCAACTGGTTATTAGCATGCATAAAGAATCCAAAAACAACACATTATTTTTACGTCATTAAAGGCTGAAAATGAGCTTTGATGGAAAAAGACTTTGTGTGATTCTGTGTAAAGGTGAAGGAGCTCATGGGGACAATTTATCAGGCGAGTAAATGCCACAAACATTCTGTCGCCTTCAAAAGGTAAAGGTTTGCTTTTATTGTACTGTGACTTTAGACCTGCAAGCAAATAAGTTATTTTCAATTGTCTCCTCTCGCTTTTGATTAACTGTTTGGTCTGTAATATAGATTAAGCCAGCAATTGCTTTGATCACTGATTAATCTGCCAAATATCTTCCTGGTTATTCGAATAATTGTGAAAAATAGCGCCCAAGATGATGTCTTCAGATTGGTTATTTACTCCAGCCAATAGTTAAAAGCCCAAAGACTCTGCATTTACTGTCAGAAATCTTGACAAGACTGAAATGATTATTCAGCCCATCAATTAATCGTGACAGCTAAAGCTGCAAGGATTAATCGATTAGTTGATTCCACGAAAATTAATCAATTATTTTGATAATCAAATAATAATTTCAGTCTTGTTTCAAGCAAAATTATTAAATATTTAAAAAGCAATTTGAAGATATCATCTTGGGGTCTGAACAAATGTGATGCGCATTTTTCACTCTCTTCTGACGATTTATAGAATAAATGATTAATCGATTGATAATGAAAACAATCATCAATTTAATAGATGATTAAAATAATCGTTAGAGACAGCTCTATTCTCTAACTGGGATGCATAATGTGTATGTAATTTTTCAGCCATATGTATAAATTTTAACATATCCAAAGTAGGTGCAGCCCTGTTATGAAGGGGGAGGCTGTTAAATTACAAATAATTAATTTTTGTATCTTAAAAGAAGTTCAGAACCTTGAGTTTATGGACACCTGATTGTAGGAAAAGCTAAGATCTAGTGAGCAGAGATGGATGATTTAATAATCCACAGCTCTTGTGACTTTTCTTGCGTCAATGCTCAGACTTTTCTAGAGCCCGACCAATATCCATTTTTTTGGGCTGATACTGATATTAGGGGCCAAAAATTCTGATATGAATAAGTAAGCCAATATATGCAATTTAAAAAAAAAAAAAAAGTTTTTTCTAATGAGGTAAGCAAATATTTGTAACAAAAATATATGCGATAGAGGCAGCGCATTTTACAGATTAACAATGATGTTTAATTGTCTCAGATGGAAACAGTCGATATTTCCAAATTTCCCCACTGTGGGACAAATAAAGGGACTATCTCCTTAATATATGCTAATAACTTATCTGTGATAGGCCAAAATTGGCTGATAATATCGGCCACATGATAAATTGGTCGTGCCCTAGACTTTTCCTCTCCTCTCTGAATTCAAATTATGTTGTCTTCCTCTTAAACTGTACAAAATGTATACTTGATGGCACATTTTGCTCTCCAGCTGATATGGGATGGCTTAACCCAGTGGCAAATGTTTCATCGCTTTCCTGAACCCAAGATATCATCTTCACATTCCATTTTCTGTTTAAATCCAATATATTCAGTTTTGGGGGATATAAAGCAAAAGAAGCAACAATACGCCATGGCGAAGCTGGAAACTGAATATTTGGCAACACTGCATGGTAATCAACTCAAGTCAATTTATTTTGTCTCCTGTGTGTTGTGTTACATACCTGACAAATTTGACTAACCAAGAATCCCCGTGGTCCAAGCAGAGTCTATGAAGTTCAGTCTGACTCCGAAAACACAGGATTTTATTGGGACTCCCACTGATACAGAAATGACAGGGATTAGCCGAAAGCCACAGTCATGTTTCCCCATTAGATTCCAACTCTACAGGCACAAGTGAAGTGAGCTGAGTTTGATTTTACTTCACCTAATTACTGTGCCTCAGGTGGCCTAATCAGGCTGGTACACTGCAAGATTATTACGTGGTTTATCAGCTTCAGGGACGTGTCAATTGATGCTCACGTCTGAATTACTGTAATCATGCATTAAGTTTGGGAAAAAAATCTCTTGTACCAGTTACATTTTAATAAGATCTCATACAGGCCTCTTCCCCTCAGTTACCTGGTATCATTTTCTTTAAAGAAGCCCAATATTGGCTGCAAAAGTGGGACATTTTAACTTTATGTTTAACATGAAGCCTGAAATGTTTAGACCAATGCTGTGATTTCCACAGAACAAAGCCTGAATAATCTCTGGTCATCAGTTTGAGCCTGAGATTTGAGTCTACCAGTGTGGTCCTGGCTGAAAATGACCAGGGAAGGTTTCAGTGAAAACCATCTGAGCTTCAGATTGGACCTGTGGACTCGAGGGGGCTGTATGTACCATTCGGCATCAGCTGCGATGACCAGTTCTTGCTGCCTTGGGAAATCTGCCTCTGACTTCTATTATTTTCCTCGATATTTCCGTCCTTGTCTGTCAAAGGGCCTGAAGGGGATCACTACCGAGAGCTTTTCTATCTGAACAACATGCTGCGCGGCTGATTTGTCGCTGGGCACTTCACTGAGGAATGGATAAAATCCTGAACTGAGTGACAGAGATGCTTAGATGAGAAAAGTGACATAAATAGAGATGCTTAGATGAGAAAAGTGACATAAATAGCTGCGGTTTTTATTACATATGTGGCGTTCTGTGTACATTCAGTATACACACTCGCTGTATATGCTGTAACACTGTGTGGGAGTGGTAATATTTTCACTTGTGTGGGTTCATGGTAATAAATGTTTCATCTTTGACTAGACTAGAAAAAACAATATTTTCTTGCCAGGTGGATATAAGTGGTATTTGTAGACTTTTGCTTGGGGGACCAGCTGGATCTATCAAATAACATAACACAGTATGTAAAAATGTTATTTTAGCTTTCCTCTGCAGAGCTTATTTGTCAGAACTGCTGGTGAATTGTCATATAACAAAAATCAAATCTCACAGAAATTGAAGCTGAGACACAATTTACAGACAAAGTGTACCGCTAAATGATATGGGTTTAATGTGCAATTTAACTGCAAGAATATATGGAGCATCTCTTGAAATTACAGTTCGGCGTAGGATTTTGAAGCAATTTTCTACAAATGTTTTTCTTTTCTCTCCAACCTCCAACCTGCAAACAGCACCTTAATGTTTATGTACAGATTTTGCTTTATTGCTATGTTTCACTAAATTACAGCGGCCATGGTCACTGTAATTTCTCACTGTTTATACCCTCAGCAAGCAAAGATGATTATTTTGATGGGTTTAAAAAGCTGCAACCATCAGTTTAAAAGAGAGGTGTTTGTAAGATGTTTAGCTTTATTGCTCGAGGTCAGTAGTCAGGGCTATCCACCAACCCAGATCATCAGTTTCCAACATCCCTGAAACCAGTAGTATTTCTCAACATGGGGATGAGAATCAACCAACGACTATGTTACATACCATAGTAGCTGTATAACCACATCTAGCAAATCACATATCTGGTGATTTTCATGATCCATTCATTTTAGTTTAATCAATGAAAAAACATCAAAACATAGCAAAATAAAAAGTCTTTCAAGTGCATTGATATAAATAAAGGTGGACAACACATCTATACTTCTACATTCTGTACAATAATGAACGAAGGGTGCAACGTTATGCTATATGTCCAATCAATCTGTATCACGATACACAGGAAACGATTCGATATTTATCACGATACATTAATATGCCATAATTGTTATTAATTACTTCTTTGAAAAGTAGTATATTGAATGGTACCGATGTTTTAATGTTGCATAAAGATATGATTCTTTCCAGAATTTCACTTTTGGGAGGTTTCTTGTTACTAACCTGCACATATTTTGAATCATTTATGCAGCTCTTGTGAAATAAGTTGTTGTTCTTAAGTTGAACTAGATGACATTTAATGAAAAAAGAAAAAAGATTTTCAATTTAAAAAATTGAATTATGAGAGAGGCAAAGCAGATCCAAAGGAGAGGCTAGAATCAGGAAATATTTTACATGTTTGCTTCATAAATTAATCAAATGCTTAACTGATAATAAAAATCATTCCAGCTGTTGTATCGAATGTAGCTATCTAATCGTGAGTTTGTAAAGGTAAAAAAGCACGTCACCAAAGGCAAAAAAAAAAAATGACAGAATACTGCTTAACGTTCTGTGAACTTAAGCCTCAAACAAAACTCTCATTCAGCTCATTTCCTATCAGTGCACTAACTGATGTATACATTTCAAAACAAGCACACTTCAGTTTGGCTTTAAAAAGACCACCTAAGCACAACAAGACTTGCCTCCATGCCTGCCTTTCAGTCCAAATGTCCAGATCCACAGTCGTGTTTATTAGCTTAGTTTAATTGTGCATGATATCTAAAGGTCAGTGCCTGCTGCGATGCATCGCTGCCAAAATGGCTTCCAGGGGACACTGTTTCAGATGAATAAACACTGCAAGCTGCACCACCTTCCAGCCCGCCATCCCCATCCTTTACCTCCCAGCATGCAGCAGCATCACATTCTGCCTCTTTTTTTCTCAGGCCTTGCACAAGGTCCTGTGACTTATGGGCATCCACTGGTGCGTACCGCCTCACTGACCTCCATTTCAGCAGGCAAAAGACAGCAGATTAATTCGCATGTTGATTTTTCTTTTTTCCTCTGCCCTTCTTCTCTGGAGTCTATTCAGATCGGAGAGACGTCATCCAGTGAATTTAAACATACAGATTGTCTATATAACCGCAGCCTTCCCCATGATTAATACTATTTGACCTGTAGAAGCAGTAAACTTCTTCTGTTAGGTTGTAAAAGCTGATTTAATGAGAGAGTGACTTGAATAGATGAGCAGCAGGCGTTTTTGAGCTGAATTGGAGATGGATGATGTGCAGTTCTTCATCAGTCATGTAATGCACTTTTTATGAGCCCATACCTGTGGGGCGAGCAATGCACTCATCAATAGATGCACGATTGTGTGCATCCCAAGTGATGTGTCAGGATGTATACGTGCTTCTGAGGAGATGCGTACAGTTGTGGTGCAGGTCTTGTATTAGGTTGTATTAACAATTTACAAGGTAAGAATAAGCGCTGTATTTTGAGTGCCTGTCAAGATAGGTTCAAGACAACCTTTGATCACATGTTTGATTCATATACTGTTTGCATATTCAATGTGATTGTGCGCCGTTTGACTATAAAACTGAAATTTTGGTCCTCGGTTAGTGTTTGACAGTAGCTCCAACTTCTTACCCCCAGGCTTTGTTGGCGGGAGACCATCAGATGGATCTCAAGAAGTTTCACCACACGCTCTGGGAAATCCTGTCCAAAGGGGACAGTATCAAGGTGGGATCCCTCATTCTTTATTACCACTTTGGGTAATTACATTCATCTCTCACCCCTCCATTCTTTTACTCCTTGAGCTGCTTACATGAGAGACATGCACAGGCAAATTTACCCTCAGAGATGTTCCAATACCATTTCTCATTTCTGACACTTATTCCAATACCATGTACTGATCCAATTCCAACATTTTTATTTTTTTACTGCCACAAACTTTTTCCAACTTCAGTAAGAAGTTTTGCTGTGCTTGAAGCAGTAAAAGCAGCTTGTGTGGATGCTACCACTATGTGATCTGGTCAACTCACATTAAATGAATTCTTCTTCACTGCTCTGAAACAGTGGTTGCCAGTGGCAGCAAAGTGCAAATTGCAAATGCAAACCTGTTGACTTTTAGAGGTGTAAAATTGATATCCAGAATGTAATGTTAAGCAGAGCTAATGAAGCTAACTGGGAAGTAGCAAGGTCCTGTTTGATTGGTATTGGATCAGTACATCGACTCAGTACTTACGAAGTCCTGCATTTTCAGTAGTATCGGTGCCATTTCTGATACTAATATTGGAACCGGAACAATACCTCTCAGAACTTTGGTGATATTAGGCCAAAACTTGTTTTTTATCATTGTTGAAATGGACTTCTCCACAAATGCAGTCGTCATCTTAAAAGTTCATATCAATATACTTTCTCGTGCTAATGTCAGTATATTTTTAGCCATGCAAGAAATGTTGCTCAGTGGGTGACAGTCTGTCTGCCTGTCTGCCTGTCGGTCCTCCATTCCACTCCTAACTGCAATGTATCACAATTATTGGATAGATTACTATGAAATTGTAGCAGACATCCCGGTTACCCAGTTGAGAAAATATAATTAATTCAGGGATCTTCAGTCGTTTCCTGGGTCCTCACCCTGAGGTTGACATTTGTGGTATTTAGTGAAACGTGTCATCTTCTTACAACCTCATTAGGTCAAACATTGCCATCAACGTAAGATGTAGCTTCAAGCATTACCGTGTCTCTGAATACAGTAAGTGCCATGTCAGATTAGATATCCATCACAATGATGGTTGTTTAATGATGAAGACACTTCCTATGATCACATGCGACTTCATTACGTCATTGATTTCTAGTTGTGTTTGAAACTGCCTACTAAGTTAGCAGCATATACTGTAATACATACAAACCAAAATCTGCTGTAGGCCAAAATTCCCAAAATCACATTGGATCTACCTCTCTTACTGTATCCGACAATGCAAACCGCAGCAAAACAGTAGCTTTTTCCACAATTTTTAGATACTATTTCATCACAAAATTTATTCCAATGTAAATGGAAATCTTACTGCACAACCATCTACACTGACAGCTCGCCAGCCAGCTGGTCAGTCTCACTCACTCACCCCAAGCAGCAGTAGAAAGTCCTGCCCACAACTGTGTATTGTTTCTTTTCATACCGCTTGTCTTCATCAAGTACATTTCAATACAGTACATTTTTGCCAAATCAATTTGGCAGCAATTGGCAGCAATTTCAATATGGGACGTCCACAGATTTTACTTTGTCACTCTGAAGTTCTGGCTGCAGCTGCTTGGTTAAATGCTATGTTCACTAGAGCATGTCGCGTTCATCGTCGCCTCGGACCATAGTGAAAGCAGCCACTCTTAGAAACGGTTTGACTTCCTGCAGAATCCTCCAGTATGTAGGCGGTATTCAGGGTAGTTACAACATGGAAAAGAAGGGAGACGCCGTGCCTGCTGGTACACAATGTGAGGAGAAAACACTGCTGAGTGGTAACTACAGGGAATACCACCTACCTGCATCTCTATCTGTGTGCGAGGAATTGTACAATAAGAAACCTGTTTCAAGTCCTGAGTGGACAGTTTGGTTATAGATAAACTGCGCGCAACGGTACATGTGGCTTTCTTGAAATTAAATATATAATTATTATAATAAAATATTACAAAAAATAAGGAATGAAATTCAAATTGGATTATTGATTAATATTGACGCGCTAGTATGCATTGGCTAGTACTGCTGCTTACTGTTTGTGTGTATTATGCAATAGACCCCTGATGGCAGACATTACACATACTGTGCATTTAAACTAAAACAATGGAGCATGGGGCCATATACTATTCTCTCAAAGTACCACTGTACCTAATACAGCCTCACAGAGCTGCTGAAAACAGCTTCTTCACACTGAGTAGATAGATGGGTGTTGAAAAATAAAGCACAGGTGCAGTATCTTGCACTCTGTGCACTAACCTCCAGGAACTATGCAGTGACAAAAGAAAACCTTGAGGATAAGCACAAAATTAGGAAAGTTGCAATGTGCAAAACTTAATTACTCCAGAATTGCAAATGTAGCTGCTGGTGACTGACGAAGTGATGCTCTTCTAGTTAGCAGTGGTTTGATTTATCTCATTGTTCTATCCTATCTTGACAGCCGCAACACAAATAACCTCATAACACCTTCCTTTCTTCAGTCTGTATTAATTTATAGGCCCTAAACTGATGACATATTTCTTTCCAATGTACAGGTTTATAAACTGTGTTTTTTAATCTGACAGCCTAGGCCTCAAAGAAAATGTCCCTGTCTGTCTCCTGAACTGAGGACGTGGCGAGTACGAGATACCATCCTTTCATTTCCGCTCCTCCAGATAAAAAGATGAGAGAGGGAGCGGACGAAAGTAAGGCCTATCGCTGGGCTGCAGTGATTGAGTTCCTTTGCTAAGCCGTGGCGAGGATCTGCTCAAATAACCCACTCCGCTGATAAGAAGGTTGTCATTTCCATAGACAAAAAACACTGGGGTTTAGATCAGATTTCACCGTGCGCCTGGCTTCTCTTAGTATATCATCGAAGGCAAAACTCCTGCCCCCTTATTTCATTACTTGAAATGGACTGGATTTGCAATATTATTGTTTGCCGTAACAGCCTCTGTTCTGAATTTCTGACAGCTGTTAGAAAAGTCATCAAAATTATTTATTATTTTAATATTTTAAAATGGTTCTGATATAGATGCATGCTTAGTTGATTACTATAAAACTTTCTTTCCTGACCAGGCCAAGGAAGTCTTCAAAATAAAACCCCAAATCATCCCAAATTCAGCGTTGCTGCTGTTTAAGTCTTCCCTTGGTTTTCATACGACAGCTTAGACTATAACCTGCATGGTGTGTCACCTTATTAATCTTTTTTCCTCTGACAAATTTAAGTTTCTGTATCATTTCAAAATATTGAAAGCCAACTGATTCTATCTATGTGATGGGCCTCGGGATTTGTCACAAAATCACACCAGTTAGAACTCTCTATCTCCATTTCTTCTGGAGACATGTCTAAAAATGTGTTTTGCCTTTCAGTGACTTTGACATTTGACCTAGGAAGCCAAAAATCATAATCAACATAATCTGTAGCCAGTGCTGTCATCTACAAAGAGAGACCAGTTGGACCAGTTTTCAGTTGCTTTTGGACCTTGGAGTGGCCTCGACTTTTGACTATCGAAATTTAATTAGTTGTAGGTTGGAGTAAGACACACATTTGATGAAAATTTGAATGAAATCGATCAAGTAATGTAATCCTACTAACAAAAGCGAAAAAAAAACCAACCTCCTCCAAATTCATCGGCAGAGGCAAAATAACAATTGATACCAACAACAAAAAAGTGCTCAAAAAGCGTTGATACCTAACCCTAAAGCTTGGTTTGTTGTCTGGTTTCAGAACTCATCTGATATTCACAGAAAGGATTGACTCGTTTGTACTATAGAAACCTGCTCCCCAATACAAATCCTCTGAGGGAGAAACACAAAGATTGGAACAGTATGAAAAGGTTTTTTGTCTCTGAAACTCCATGAATTCCCTTTGCATTCAGCACTGTCTTTACCTTTAAATGTTATCCATTCATATTTGAAGCAGGTAGACATTGAAAGTCTTGACAGAACTGTCCAAATGTGACACTTGACATACATAGATGTTAATTTTTTGTAAAACTCAAGATATTTGAGAAATTTCAATGACTTTTTTAAGTCCTTAGTAGTATTTTATTCATTCATGTCCATGGCTTTAGAGAAAAACTGCTGGCAAAGACTGCCTTCTTGTCTTTCTGGATGAGTATAAGGCTGGTTTTTGGTCATTGGCATCAGGGATCTCATAATTGTAGTGTAAAGCTATGAACTCTGCTGGGTACTCTTTTTTTTATTGTTTTTTTGGGGGGGTTGGTTGATGTACACAATAAACCAAATTTGTGTGAATTAATTCCAAAATATTTATTCCATGATGTTTTAATCTGCTGAATAATAGGACTCAGGCCCAATTTCAGATATTATTTATATAGTAATGATCTTGGAGTTGACAAAACCACTACAAACCATCTTGTGAAAAGCGTTGATAATGCTTAACTGTTATGAGGCCATCTGACGCTTCACCTCTGTTTCTGTAGGAGACATGTCAATCGTTGTATGGCACTTAAATCTCATACTTCAGAAGACTCTCAAGAAGTCCTCACTGACTCTTAAGCTTTCAATTTACCCAACATCTTCATTGCTTGATTAGCTATATGCTGAGGTGCCAGAATCACAAAACCCGATCAGGAAATAAATGTATTATAGAACATGCTACATTAAGGCAGGTGAAAGTTTTGATCTTTTTGCCCACTGATTAGAATGACTGGGACTGATTGTCTCATGTGGAAGACTTGCGCAGTAGCTGCAGCGGCTAATGGTGCTTTCCCATTCCATGCTTCATCCTGGCAAAGGTGAGCATCACAAATGCAGTGACCATGACAGCGCGTTTTGTTTCAGAAGCAAACAATGCTAATGAATCACCGCATTGCTCATCCAGCCTAATTAGGAGCTAATTATTCAGTCTCCTCTGTGATTTTACATGACTTCAACCTGCCCTTTTTTGCCTTTTAAAATGGATGGCAGATTCCTGCAGGCCTTAGTTACATTAAATAACTTTCAAGGAGTTATTGGATTTGCAAAGCCAACCCAAAGCCTTTCCATGGAATTTTTTTCGCGTGTCTCATTCCATTATTTGCATTTGTGGGAGTCCATTGCAAAAGAACACATACGTAATTGTTTCTGATCACCCTCAAAATGTCAGAACTTCACCATAGAGTTTGTATAGACTGGTATTCGAACAGATATTATTGGTTAAAATGGAATCAAGTGTCATATAGTGTCTTCTAGTACCTGAGACAAGGACATTAACAGTAGATCCCTTGAGTGTTAGGGGCTGGGGCCTCTAGTCTCTCCAGGGTTCTGTTGCATTCTTAGAATTCTTGATTGGGTTGAGATTGAGAGTTTTGAGGCCAGATCAGTGCCCAACATTAGAAGTGGTGTTTCCATGTGTGTGGGTGGACTTTGCAATGAGATGACCACTGTTATTCAGGTCACTCATCAGTAGTTTTAACTACGCTGGGTATTGTTCAAAAATATTTATACTGATACCAATACTTGACTATGATACCAATTCCTGAATTATAGTTTTTTTGATAATAAAAATTGTCTATTTACAAGTCTTTAGTTTTATGTTTTAGCACTAGGACCCACAAACCAGTTGTCAAGCTGGTTGTTTTCTAAATTTAGTTTTCTAAATGATTTAGCCAAGGAGTTTCCTTTCTTTTGGTACAGGTTTAGCCAGGCTGGACCTCTCCAGCCACTATTGTTCTTATTCTTCCTGCCTATTTTGATATCCAAGGTTACATACTCTAGAAACAAGTGTAAATCAATTTAGTGTTTGCTGAAAGTTCATGTTACCTGCCAATGTCCCAACCATAGAACCGTTATTGTCCTAATGAGGTTGTGGTGGTGGACTTGTTAAAGGACTTTAAGTGGCATATTGACTTGAGTTATTGCTTCGGACCGTTCTTCTTGTACTCAAAGACAAAGCAACTTGTCGTATTGCCAGTTTTGGCAGCAATGACAGCGTCACAATTATTCCACTACTCTTTGGCCTCTCAAAATACTATACATTCTGCTGACGAGCCTCGTCTCTTGCTGTAACCTCTTTTTTTTTCTGGATTCCTCGACAAAGCCAATCAGCACTATTAGATGTTACCACATCAAGCATGCTGTATGTTTAAGGTATTGAAATTTGGTACCAAACTAGTATAGTGCCCATTTGGGACGTGTTCCTATTTGAATGAAGTCCCTAAGAGATGCAATCCCTCCTTTGACAAAAAGGAAGACAAGATGTTTTTTGATACTCAATGATATCAACCCGATTTGATCAGTACCAAAAGAAAATTGAAAATTTGATATTCGGGCCTAGTTTTAATGTCATGGCTGATTACTGTGTGTCTGAAGCATCAACAGTGAAAGTAACACATTTTCTTAGCACTTAAAACTTTAGAAAAGTATGAATCAGCAGTGTCTGCACCATTAGCAAAAGCATGCCGTGGATATTTGGAGAGCACAGCAGAATTAGCAGAGTATTTTGTTTTAGATTGGGGGCTTTTCTCTGGAGACTGACGCGCTATTAGGGGTACATTTGTGTGAACATTTAATGGCCCTCCCGCTGGTATTCTTGACGCACCACCCCTTGCAAGGAAGCCTGTGCAAAGCTGACATCAAGAGAATTCGGGGGACTCTCCATCGCTATCACAGCACATTTTCCCATCGCCTGCTCTCCCATCCTTTTTAAGCAAAGACAACTTTGGTGAATATTTCATAGGGTACATTGCCTCAGTTTCACTGTGTCACGCGGGGAGATTGTCACGCGATGACGACTGACAGGACCATACGCCATCATCCGCTAGGAGACAGCCTTTCTTTTTAGTTTGTCTTCCTGACACTCCTACTCCTTTTTCTCCCCCTCGTGTTTTCCTTCTGTCACAGACAGCATTTCTTTCGTGAATCTGGCTGCTGATCATTTAGCTTTTTCTTTAAAATTTAGCATCAACTTCTGCTGATCCAGCTGATGCTGTTAAAATGCCAACATAGGGGTGCAAATCTGTTTTTGCATAGGCTGCAACATTTATAGCACTTAATTATATGATTACACATAAGATCATATAGAAACTTAACTCTGCTCATTTTTGCAAACTTTCTTGTTTATGTAGTTATTAAATTATCAACAAAGGAAATCTTTTTGTATGAGTCGTTTGTCTGATTGCACAGAATGATTCCATCTGCCTTTGCCTTTTAAGCTGACCTCAGCAAATGCATATTATAAAAATATGCTGCATCAACCATAAAATAACACCACTAAATTATCACTTTTGTTGTTTCTTGCAGGGCTACTGAAACTCTAGTGCTAGCTTCCCAATATCATATTTCTCATGTGCAAGCTTCAGTGATTTCTTTTACTGTTATTGGAAGGCACACTTCATTTCCCTCCCCCAACATTCAATTTCATGCAGGGATGAGAAAACGCCCTATGTCCGTGTTACTTACAAAGATTTGACAACAGTACAGTATGCTCACTTTTACTGTCATCTTCGCTGCTCTCTTCCACTCTCTTATTTACTAAATAGCGAGCTTGCTTGCTTACAGTAGTTTCCCACCCTGCCGTGCTCGGTGTGACGAGCAGATGAATGGTGTCACCGTTAACAGGGGCGGCTAACTTGCTCTGTTGTGACAACACTCATTTGATGTAGAAGTGGTAGTCCTCAGCTGCCATGTTCATTCCCTTCTGCTCTTTTTGTTGCTCCTGCTCTGTCTGAATCTCACCGCTGTCACATGCCGCGGAAGCCAACTGGCGTGACCTGAAAGTGTGACGGGCGACACGCAAGCTGCCGCTTCCCCTCGCCGTTGATGGCCTTCCAACAGCCGCGCCTGCACAAAGAGATGCAGCCGTTTTCCTAGATTCAAGAGCCTTAATTGGCTCTCGCTCTTTTCTGAACTGGTGTCCCAGGATTCAGCAGAGGGTGCCAGTGATGTGTAAAAGATGCTATGTGTTTGTGTCTGTGTGTGTCCCTCATTTCCATAAAATTGTGTGTTTTCATCAAACTTAATCACACATAAACCTGCCATATGTGCATACATTTACCGCTGACTCTACTTTTCAAAGTCAAGTGTGCTGCTTAGACAACCAGCAAAATACTTCTGTCTCTCTCACACGCACAGACAGGTGCATGAACTTTGAAAAATGCAGTAATCATCACTGATGGTCTTTTAACAGCTCCTGTCTAAACATGGTTTCATAGGCGATACAGCATATGCAGTGAAAGGTGCAAAATATTCTACTGCAGTTCAGTCTCAAACAAAATCTGAGCTCAGTATGATAATATGTAAATAACAAATAGTAATAAAAGAGGAAGAAGTACCATTACTTTAAAGATTCACTTGTTAAACCACAGTGACTCACTCCATTGCTCTCCTTGCTGCAAGCTGGAGATATAGAAGAGGAAAGTGCCAGCAACCATGTATGCGATTGGGAAAAACGAAAACCACTCAGGGCGTCTTTGTCCTCTGTTTAAACAAAGGCACTTTGGGGGGAGGAGTGGGAGGAATGATGGGGGAAGAGGGGATAAGAAGGAAGAAGCTTCTCACAGCTGCCAGCCCGAGGCCCAAAATATGAGGCGCATTCCTCGCCACCGCATCACCAACCCGTCATTATGTTACCTCTCATGGAACACACGAGCAAAACACACTTATACTGCCATACACTCTATGTGCTGCCTTGATCTGCTCTTAGACGCTGCCAGAACTAGATACTCTAACATTGCCAAGTCAAAATAGGATTGAAAAATAGACTCTAAATTTTTTTTCATTCACAACTGTTAAAATGCTGCATCACTGATGTGTTATATTACATGTATGAAAAGTTAATAAGTCAGTCTGTTGCTATTACGTAGGTTGGGTTTGTTTACACTTTCCCTGGTAGGATCCAGCGTACAAACTTAAACCCACCAAACCGGCATTTGGCAGGTGTTGGTGGACAGATCTAGAAGCACCAGGAGCCCATAAGCTCAGTGTTAATCAAGCTGTTATGACATTCACACGAGAGAACTGTAAATCCTTGGTGCTATCTGATGTTGTTACCTGCTCGGGCTTCTGTACAAAGCATTAGTTAGTATAATCCACTCCGTTTGCCCTGTTAAAGTTTCTGTATTATGCTGTAAATACAATTCAATACTTCCTGTTTTAAATTAAAGACTTTGTAGTGTTCAATGGACAAAATCCCTTCGTGGGGTTCAGGAGTAGAAATAAGGCTATGCTGTTATGTTGGCATGAAAACTCTTTTAATGGTGAATTTTCACAGCACTTGTGATGGCAGGTGAAGCAGAATTTGCCAAAACCAAAATATACTTCTCACAAATTCAGTAAGGATAACACAGGCCCACACTGATTATTTAAAAAAATATGTAGGTTGCTTATTTTCACTTGCTATCATGTGAACAGCAGCGCATCCACCAGTTTTGCATAATTTTATAGCTTCAATTGGGCCTTCTATCAGTGATTGTTCCCAGTAACATTTATTGCAACAGTAGCAGCTTAGCAGATCCAAGTTTGATAATTTCAGTGGAGTTTCAGTGATGAGTTTCAACTCACGTGAGGGACCAACATTGTCTAACTGAAAACCAAGTAACTTTAGTTCCCTAGTTCAGTTAGCTGGCACGGAAATTCTTATAAGTTGTCCTTTGGGTGGTCATAAGGGGCTGCTTTTGAAAGTGCTATAAAAGTGCTATAAAGCAACCCATCTCACCAACAAAACAATTTATGTTCAAAAAGTCTGCTCAGGGTCCATATCGACTCTCTACTGCTGTCCAAAAAGTAAGACTCTGCACAGGCTTCCACAAATGTCAAATTCAAGTCCTGTTTGCATTAGTAACAGTATCACTGGCCAGAGGAGGTGCTGTAAGCTCTTCAAACATCAAGCTGTGTCCCTCTGCGGGGATACCGGCCATGTCGTATACACTGAAGTCTCCATGTATGACCATAAATTTGACTTGTACAGTTGAAAGCAGGATGATGAATTTTTGTTGCAACCTCTTTTTGGATTAGCAGAGAGCTGTTGGACACATTGAAATTCCAGAAGTGCATTTTGTGGTACTGGGCCTGGTGGCAGCAACATCCATCAACATCTTTGACTCATGGGAAACCTGGTGATCCATCCATCTTCATGTTTCACTTTTCATGACTGAGCCTATAAGCTTTTGGCTAAAATAAAGTCATATATTACACACAGATAAATGCAAAGGACACATGCTTAAGTGCATTCAGACGGACAAAAGGAGCGTGACGTGTTAAATACTAACCATATCCCGTAAAATGTGACACACTCTGCAACTGAGCTCGCTGCTGAGGCAGTTCAACATAGTGCACAAATAGAAGGAAGCCGTGTCTTTTGGCTGTCATGAATATAGGCCTGCCAAAATGAGCAGCAGCACACACACGCACAATAAGAAAACACAAAGTATTACATAAGTTAGGATTCTTTGTGATTTTGAAGTCAGCACACAGGCGGCTAGTTAAATTGCATCAGTTCCTCTGATGTAAATGCGTATAGCCTTCAACTCCCTTAGAGCTTTTAGTCATTTATTTTGATTAGGCCTGTATTTATAAGATAAGTCTCTTAAGTAAGTCGCCTGGGAAGGTAGGTTGGCGAGGATGGTGGTGGGGGAACAAAATTAAGTCTGTTTGATGATTATGAATTCAGAAATATCTGCTTGTCAATTAATTAAGAGCTTCCTGGGTACGCGTGCCCCTATTTTCATTTAGTGGGCCGGGCTCTCCGTGGACAAATACACGCGGTGCGCCCATTGTCTGGCTAAGCCATTGCACGCATCTCCTGCAGCCGGGGATCTGAGAATAAAGATCCTTCAAAGGCAGACAGTTTTGGAGAGCAAGCCTCTGTTTTTTTTTCATGTGCTGGCTCATTTTCTTGAAGCAGTGTATGTGGCTCTGCTCTGCTGGTGTCATGTTCTCAGACACGGACAAGGACAGGAGAACGTTGTGGACATGAAAAGCTAGGTATACTGAGGGAGCTGGGCTTGAAGTGATGCTTCCATTATTTCTGCCTCTCACAGTGCAGCAATATTGAAGCTGCCGTGGTGAGGCTAGCATTGGCTGGTTTTGTGAAGATGCTATTATTTCAGACTCAAACATACCTGGATAAATACCTCAGCTTTTCAGCACATAGGTACATAGTTAGTCTGCCTGCATCCATGTAATTCCACATACATACTGTGTGTGCATTCATAAAGGCCCAGTCAGAACAGGATTTGAGGATTGACTCAAAGAGGCGAAGGGTCTCCATGTGAATGTTCCTGTTTGGGGCTTATCTGCTCCATAAGATTTCCAGACAGTCATGTTGGTGGAAGTAAATCTGTATGAACTTATCGTTCTGTTAGTGACCAAGTGAAGCTAAGAAATTTTCTTACTGACCGTAAGCTGGCTAGTTTGAATAACTTTAATGTGTGCCCCACATTAATGTGAAACTCAGCCTCATTGACGGCTTGCCAGTTTTCGGCCCTTGTTAATAACCAAGCAGTGACGGCTTTAAGCTGCCTCAGTGTGGTATTTTATACAGCAACCCAGCATTGTGGAGTTAAATGAGGTGTGACGGCCGCAATATGTAAAACCATAGCAGGTGGCTCAGCCACGAACACCAGTTCATCTCCTATCAGCTTTGTTACTACCTCTGGAGGTGTATCAGGGGTGCATCAAAACTGACACCCCACTCCGACTCCCTAACTTTTATAAAGACGATGAGGCGGGGAAAAGACACTCAAAAGCAGTGTAAATGAGGCTAGGGATAAGAACTCAGGAAATCTGGTTCCCATGAACACTTTGCTTGTCAAAAAGAAGGAATTTCTTAAGTCAGCGGCTGAGGTGGGGTTATTGTCACTACTGACCAAGTAAAACAGCATGAATGCTATTATTTTTTCAAATAACGGCAAGTCTCACATTCATTACCAAAACTACAAAACAGACAATAAATAAAAACACATACCTGAAACCACCAGGTGACATAATCACATTTATGTTATACTGGGTTTGCACCATGTGCAATACTGGTTTCATTTTTATTTATTCATTTATTTTCGAGAAATCTTAATTATTCCCCAAGATGTCAACTTGTGTTGTTTCTGCAGGCTGCATAATAATTTGACAAAGAACAGTAAAAACAATATAATTAAAACAACATAAATAAATAAATAGCATTTAACACTACATTGATTCATTTAAAACCCAGATGACAGCCGTGACAAATGAGTTTTTCAGTCTGTTAGTTCTGCATTTGGCTTTTTGAATCCGCGACCTGGTGGAAGCAACGTGAACTCACTGTGGAGTGGATGGCTCAGGTTGGCCAGGACTGAATGGGCTCTCTTTAAGGACTTCACCTTATCAAGATGAAGAAGATCACTAAATGACATAGCAGTAATCTTACCACATTCTTTGACACAATCCCCTGCAGTCGATTCCTTTTGCATGCACAGCAACCCAAACCAGCAAACAAAGGTAAAAGTGAGCACTAATTCGATAAAAAAAGAGTAAAACATTCTCATAAAAGACTGATCAACAATAGAACCTTGACGCTTATGAAATTATTACACTGTTATCATGTTTTAACTTATCTTTCATAGTTTTATTGAAGAATGTAGATTAGTTTTTCCGACGGTGAATTCTCAGGAGCTCCTTGTATCAATCAGCCAGTCTATGGCCATCCTTGGTGATCCAGAATTTGACAATAGTTTCTTGCCACAAGTACGAATATTCCAATCAGTTTTTTTTTTTTCTTGTACTTTCCAATTTGGCTGACAAAATGTACTGCAGAGGTCTTAGCTCTGGTTTACATCCCATCTTTATCTTCCCCCCAGAGTTTCTGTATGTCTACCTTTGTGCCGGTTTCTGAATTACATGTAATACATTTAGAAGCTCCCAAACTTGTTCCACAGTAACGGTGTATAATGTTGCCTCTTCAGTGATGCTGTTCTCAACAATCAGAGCTTGTTTCATTGCAAAACGGACAGCAATGGTCGTAGGAGGAGATGTCTTCTCTCCTTGAATGTTTGGATGAAAATTCCGGCATGCAACGCCAGGAGCAACACTACAGTCAGTGTAATCTGCCTGCGATACTGGGAAATTAGCAACTTGTGATGTAAGACATTACTCGACTATGGCCTTGCGGAAAAACAAACTGTAGTCTCACTCGATATCCCGCCCACAGCTCTGTCTGATTGATTACACATCAGGAGTGATTGTGAATGACAGGCAGCCGGCGACTGGAGCTGCGAGGGAAAACAGAAGTTGCCCTTGCAATGTAGCAATCCACTTCTGTGATGACCTGTTTTCACACATTTTCACCATAAATCAAAGTTTCATTACACTTCTTGTGGTGTATATTCTTATATATTATCCTATGTTATTTTCAGTTTGGTACATAAAGGAAAGGTACAGCATGTTTTACTTGCTTCCTCATTCAGCCTCAGTGTATAGTTTTTTTTTAGCTTTTGTGTGTTCAAGACTGAAACACATGAGTCATAATTTGAATTTGAATCAGATGCAGGGTAGTGTATCCTGAAAAACACTGAATCAGAGACGCATAAATGCAAAGAACATTCTCATTTAATAAGTTTAAAATTATTATGGTCCAGGCAGTTCTGCTGACTGGCCATCATGTACTTGTCATAACCATGTATGACGCTGCCTCATAATTCCTGCCTGCTCAAAGTACCTCTCTGCTTCGCTCAGCACGATCAAGATGTGGCAAAGGTCGTGAGTTAAACACCCAGCTGATGGGGAATGAAAATCAGGCATTGTGCTGCTTGAATTAGAGACATGGCTTCAGGG
>KV751366.1:4241929-4261947 GCA_001698575.1 Mola mola | reverse complement strand
AGTATAGGAGTTTAGATTCTGTTGGCAGTGCGTGCTCCCACTGGATTCAGCTGTTCGTACGTGCGTGCGCGCCTCCCGCTGTTCGAGAATGTGTCGATCCATCTGCGTGCAAGTGTTTGTTAGTCTTTTTTTATGTGTGTGCGCCGAGCCTGCCTGCTCTGAAACACCAGCAACAGATAACAGATGGTCCCCCTGCATTAGAAGTGTTTTATTTCCCTGCGGAAGCCAGATATGTCAAAAATAAGCATGTGCAACATTAGTCATTTGGAATATTTATGCCTCGGCCGTCCTATGGTTTCCTTTCTGCAGCCAAAATACCACCAGCCCAGTTCTCTCCTAAGGAAGTGGGGGGGTGGGGGTAGTAGTCATCAACCGAACTGATGGAAGGGGGGAAAGGCTGGGACCGACATGAGGCCTCTTTAGCAATGCCCTGGCTGTAATTAAAAAGGGGCTATGCTGCGTATAGTGTATGTGTTCATATTAAAAACAACAACACCCAGCCATATTACACACACTGATGTGGATATGCAGACGCGTCCATATGCCGCACACGCAAGACACTCATTTGCACCCACGTCGAATAACCAGGCCTGTTTTGAATTCCTTCATAGACTCATCATCGGTAGTCCTTCTCCTCATCCACCACTTATCTTCTTATTTCTCCTCTCCACCTCCATTGCTTCAACTATCTCAATCCTCTGTGGCTCCACTCACTTTAATCTCCACCTCCTCTCTTCCCAGGCTTTCCTAACCCCCCCCAGTCTCCCACCACTGAGCGTGGGGGCCATCCTTGTCCTTGGTGGCGGACACAGGCATGCATCATTATCAGGCCTGATTAACCGTCCACGTAGTTGGCAGCCGGGCCTCCACCAGGGGCCAATGGCATGTTTTTTTCTCTTTTCCTATTGCAGAAAACATGAATTTTGAGCAGCACTTTCTCACTCACTGTGGTCCCTCGTGATCAGGGTTAATTCGTGGCAGCATGCGTGAATGGCGGAGAAGGGGGAGAGGAGGACAGGAAGGAGGAGGAAAAGCTGCCAAACAGTGGTGCTCTGCTTATCGCAGAAATGCAATATGATTTATTCAGGAATATGCAAATCCAACAATCACTTTGCCTTGTTTACCGAAGGGACCTGCTGATTCAGAGTCCGAAAGAGGGGAGAGAGAGAGAGAGAGAGAGAGAGAGGGAGGGAGAGCGGAACAATCTCGACTATAAAAGCCAGCCTGCAGTTCATGCACTGAGGCAGACACCAGCAAATAAATCAGTGGTTTTCCTTAGAATGAGGAAATGAAAGGTGTCAGACAATTTCTCGGTTGTTTCACAGCTTCAGATACCTTTAAATTTATTCTGATGAGGGAGGAGTTTTGATGTAAGGAGGGAAGGGCTGACAGACAGTATGTGAATTCTGCAAATGGGCTACAAAACATTACATGGAACACTCGAGTTCATCCAATACCACAGGTACAACAGTGTTTTATACATAACTCTGATATTATGATGTAAATGGCCTGGTGTGAGTTTCAAAAACCGTCCAGGAGGGGTTTTTGTGATATATCGTGATAAGCTGTTGAGTAATAACTACGGATGGCTATCGTTACAATGTTATTGATATCAATATCTGTACTTATCAATATTACTCGGCATAAGTTGGTACGGAAAATTAAGACGTCATAAAAAGTTATGAAATAATATCAATTTTATTTTTGAAACAAACTCGGCAACTCCTTGTCCTTGAGTTTCTTACGCTCTAACACAATGTAGCTTAACAAGAAATAACAGCAACATTCTTCGTCAACTGCAACTGAAATATCAACTCTACTGTTAAACGCTGAGTATTATGGCATTGACCATAATTTGACTGTAACTCTGTTTTCGGGAAAAAGAGGAACATTTATTGGGGGGAAAATATTCCGGGGGGGGTAATTAATGTGTGGAACCACCCTTAGTCTCTTTACAAACACTCCCTGAAAAACAAGTAAAAACAACTTGCTAACACTAGCCAGGCCACCACGCTCTGTCAGACGACCACTGCTGCTACAAACACAAACGTGAAGTTAAGTGTGTTCAGGAGTTTGTGGCCGTGTGCGCTAAGCCGACATCCACAAAAACTAATAAAGCTGTGTTGTTTTTAGCGAAGTACTGCAAACAGGGAGGAGCGCTACCTGAACGTCTGAGCAGCCTTCTTCAAATTATGTGGTGGCAAATTACCATGTCAAAACAACCTCTGGTAGTGGAAAAAATAGCGATGCATCAGAATCAGAAAACTAAGGAGCCCTCAAAGACCCACAAAGTGTGTTGTTCGTTATAAATCATGTGCGTACAAATGATTATCTTGCACACTAAAGATCGATGATTTATGAAGGATTATCATGGATAACATAAAATGGAGAAAAATTAGCTAATCACGTTTTACTTTCACCTCGGAATGACTACAAGACATTCTTGCTGCTTTAGCTCTTCATCATCAGAAATCAAGGACTACACACATGGAGGTCAGGTTATCGACTTCACAAATTTATCATTTTGTGCACACGAGTTATGGATCAAAAAAATACCACTTTTGCGAGACTTTAGGGGCTCCGAAGAAAAGACTATTGATTCCTGAGGGGAAATTGATTGATGTTAGGGCCGCTCTCATAGATGTGCATACATACAGTAGTGCAATGTTGGTTGATATTTGCAGTTATTTCTCTCTGATGGTAAAATTTGTGTAAAAGATAAAAAAGGGAATTGAAATAAATTCAAATGGAAAAAAGATTGGGAAATAAATTTTCCATTTCATTGGTCCCTAAATAATCTGTGAAAGAACAGTGTATTTATAAGGAACGACAACAGCTTCAGCAGACTTATGTGAATACTCAGGAACTGATGTGACTATACTGTAATGTTCTGACAAACAAGTAAATATCGTCAACACATATCTCAAACATCAGAATATTTTAACTGCAACATTCAAACACTAAGACAGTAAGAACAGGTAACTAATACTCCATTTATGGTCTTATGCAAGTCATATATGTTCCATTTACTTATGACGATTACGTTACATTTCCTGCAGTCACATCTCACCTCATTTCCACACATGATAACAAAAATTAATTATTGAATCTACTCAATTTTATCAGCTTTTAGCCGGTTCACTGTTAACATTAACCCGAGGATACTAATCGAACATCCTGATCGCTGGAAGGTGTGCAAAAAAAAAAAAAAAAAAAAATCCAACGTGTTGTTAGGTGATAAGAGTTTTTAACCTGCTACAGAGAAATCCAATGGTTGTCTGAATGACATGCGTATATCCTGGCAGTGGTTTGCGGCGATGGAAGATAAGCTACTGTATTATCGTGCTGCCGGGCTAAAGTAAAAAGAGGCAATGTTTTCTTTGACCACAGGAGATCTGCCGCAAAATCCTAAGAAAAAGCAAAATTTGGCAATGCATTGAGAATAAAATGTAATATACCAGCGTAACAGTCCAGGTCATGAGTGGAGGGATGTGTATTTGATCTGAAGCTGAGGGGAAAAGTAGATAATTCTGCAGCTTTCATTGTGAACCAAGGGGTGTGAAGTCTCCAGTGTCACATTGAAGCCTCTCTGGCTCGTAAAAATGGGTGTTAGCCGCTCTCTGCTGCGGGCCCAATTAGTGCCGTTGTACAGAATTGATTCCCCTGCACTGTATTGCATGTGCTTATCCAGGTGAGTCCCTGCAGCTGGCGTCAGTGTGTGGAAGACAATAATTATCCCCTCTAGCAGAATCTCTGAGGCCATACAAAAGAGAGCACCGCCTGCAGAATTGATCTCTTCAGGCTTGTGGATGAGCAGAAAAACAGCATCCACAGCTTGGTGATTTCTTACAGCTATAGAGTGCGACTTTTTGTGTCAACACCCACTAATTACATTCTTACGGTTTCTTTTCAGAGTTCTCTCGCTGTAATATTGAGTGATGTTAATAAAACAGCATAGCTGATCTAAAACATCAGTGTTTTGGACCATTTCTCCTATCAGTATAAAATTGTTTGTAATGGGCACCTTGGTGCTTTCTTTAGGCGTCTACCATTTGCAGTGGCCCTGGACAAAAAAACTGAGTGGTTGCTTTCAAGCACAGGGGCGTCACAGCATTAATAATAACAGCAAAAAGACGTTGCACAGTGTACGATGGAATGAAGTTTCTCCAGTGGATCACAAAAAGAAACAAAATATCAACGATTATAATAAATAAGTAGGGCGGTGCAGTGGTTAGCGCTGTCGCCTCACAGCAAGAAGGTCCTGGGTTCGATTCCGGGTCAGGACGTTTCTGTGTGGAGTTTGCATGTTCTCCCTGTGTCTGCGTGGGTTTTCTCCGGGTACTCCGGCCTTCTCCCACATTCCAAAAACATGCAAAACTGGGGGTTAGGTGGTTAATTGGTCGCTCTAAAAATTGCCCGTAGGTGTGAATGTGAGTGTGGATGGATGTTTGTCTCTATATGTGAGCCCTGCGATGAACTGGCGACTTGTCCAGGGTGTACCCTGCCTTCGCCCCAAGATGCTGAGATAGGCTCCAGCCCCCCCCCCCCGCGACCCCTAACGGGATAAGCGGTAGAAAATGAATGAATGAATAATAAATAAGTATAAAAACAACAAGTTGAAAGATGGACTCCAAGAACAATAAACAGCATATTGCACACACCAGAATTAGTTTGTGGTCAGTTATTAAAGTTAAATTCTCTAATGGCATAAAAATTCAACTTGCATCTAGAGGTGTGTGTTTTCGAAGACCTTAATATTATACTTAAATGTAGATGTATGCACAGATATTTTAGTTACGTACTCAATGTGTAACCCTAACTTAACCCTTACCCTTCAAACTTGCTCAGGACTTTAAGTAGATACTCAAGCATTAAAAAATGTTTTCTGTAAGGTTGTTTATAATAGTCCAGGGGATCAACTGGGGGATAAAATTGCCACATAATTGAATTTGGTTCTGGTAGCTTTCAGACTGCACTTTTCCAACGAACCAACCCTTCTAGACATTGTAGCACCATCGAAACGGCCGATCGTCTTTTGTACAGAACAGGGAGGGGAAATCTGTTATGACGTTGATCCGCTGTGTGACTGTTCCAATGTCACATTTCAATTGCTAAATAGTTAATAGATGCTATTTGTTTTTGTTAATAGCCACGCAGCAGTGATATATGATCGTCGTCTGACCATATTTCAATCAAAGATTTCACCTCGTCATTGGTTCAAGACTGTCTGCAAGACATGTTTTCCACTCCTGTAGTGCATATTTTTGATGTTATTTCCAGCTGCATGCTGTTTGTTTTGCTTCCCTTTTACCCATGATGCACTGTCTTTTTGTCCGCTTCCTAACTTGGTCTGCTTTTCTTCTTACACCTCAAACAAACCACATCAAAGTTCACTCGGAAGTGAACAGAGACCTTTGTTTTCTTGTTGATCTAAGTTCGCTTGTTCGGTCCGCACCAGACATTGAATGAAATTTCACACCAGCCTAAACGGGCCGGACTATGCAAGAAGCATACCAGGGTTTGTTCAAATCAGACAGCTCTTCTACGAATACAACCTAACTCTAGTAAGTAGCTCTTTTGCATCCATCCTTGCCACCCCAAATCTTGTAAACAGGCCTTATGTGTCAGCTTTTCCATGTTCATTTTTTTCAACAAGATTGGCTTTTCCTGATATGTATTTACATATACATTAGAGGTGTAACAGTCCACAGAAGTGACAGTTCGGTATGTACTTGGTTTTGTCCTTATGGATCGATATGAGTTTGGTACAAAAGGAAAAAGAAACATATCACAAGCACTAAGTTTCTTTTCACTTATTTTGAACAGACAATAGTGCTAATTATAGTTTGTTCCACCTGGCGGCATTTGGTGCCCCCTATAGTGTATGTAACAGTAGACAGAACGCACTCTTACATACGTCATATTATTTGTAGGGCTGACACAAAAACAAAAGATATTTGGTCTCAATCAGCTACAAAACTTTAGTTCGCTTTGAATGTGAACCGTGACGTCAGTACTGTGATGGTTCCCTACAAATACACGAACTGTTACATCCCTAATGCCCGTACACGTTCATATCTGTTTGCCACATTTTGTGGGAAAAAGCAATCTATGGTTGTTTGGAAAGGTAGACTATGATGATCCCAAATAACGATGTAGCCTTTAAAAGTGAAAATGATTTGGGGTAAAGGCAATCTATTTATATAGACATGGAAATGACTCCAATTTAAATTCTATGTATCTAAATTCAGGCAGAGATCTTTATTACTTGCAAAAGTGAAAGTCAAATTCACTGATATATACCCTTGGATTTTTTCCATATGAAATGTTTTCCAGTTCTTGCACCCATTGGTCCCATGAATAACCCAAGTTCTTCTCTTTCCAGTTTTCATCTGTGACTTAAATCGCTGCAAGATTTTCTAATTTTTCCTGGGAATACGTATCACATCAACAATGTAATGCTAATACGCTGCAGTTATATGCCCTCCACAATGTTATTTTTGCTGCAGACACGTTGAGAGGTCAGCAGCATAGCAGGGTTCTTACTAGGTTGAATTGCTCTGAGGCAGAAGCTAATTTCCAACTCAACAGAGATAAATGACCTTGCTTTGACCGGCTCAATGGCAAAACAAAGACTTTGTGCTTTTCTAGGAGCCATAAATATCTGCAATTTAAAAGCCCTTGTTTATTACTTGCAGTATGAAATGATGTGATAACAAAGAGTAGCCCTGTTTGTCTCTGTATTCCTTTGTTTTGCACCAAAACAACTCTACAGCACTGCAGAACAAACAATAACATATCTTGTGTATTATCTATTTATCTTAGGTGGTAATATTTTTAAATGATTAAATCTGACTCAAATGTAGTTCACGACTGTTAACTGTCAGAATTCATTAGCTTTAGCTTGCTTAAGCTAACTAAGCTTCATGACTGTTTTGAAATCAGCATCTCTGGCTGACTTTTTAATGATTGCAGCAGATCTTAAAGTTGTGCTAAATGGTTAGAAATGTAAAGTTAAAAGAAGGGTAAAGCTCTATATAATCCCCAAAACGTAGCGTAATACGAAATGGTCCTCGGACTTAACACTCAGAAATACAAATTAAGTTATAGATGTGTAGCTGCTTTGTGTGGAAGAATTCAATGGCCTGTATACATTTTAGAATTGTTTTTGTCCTCCATTAAGAAATTAACATAATTTTCACTCCACGGTTGTGCATAGCATCAGACTAGACCTTTACCTGCTTAAAAAAGGGCCATTTTTATTGTTAAATTTTGGCATTATGAGGGGTTATGACAAGTAACTTATACATTTTGAATAATTATCTTTAACTAAGGCAGTTGTGTTAATAGAACTTCAGCACCAAACAGACATGATGGTGATGCAGATATTAGGACACATGATGAACAAGACACAAGGAAGAACAGAAGCTTCAAATTAAAATGGGCAACACAAGAAACTAGCTCAGGGTACAGCAAAGAACTCTAACAATTCAGAATATTAAATAACCAAAGCCACTGAGAATGAAATTACATTAAAACAACACACATGCCCAACAAGAATAAACTCAAAATCATACACAGGACAATAACATAAACCCATAACCAAGCAGGTTGTTTTGGACATTCATTTCTCACTCAAACCTTTCTATTTAACTGTTGCTTTTTTAAAGTTTAACATCAAAATCAGAAATAAAATAAAACTTCCTCTGAGTGCAACCACCGACTGTTCTAATGAGAGTTCTCTCTTTTGTCGACTTACAGTAGGTGAGACCATAATAACTCAATACAACACGACAGGGAGACACTACCCTGTAGTGCCTGGCTAAACGGCTATAGCAAGACTCCCTGCTAAGTAGCTGCATAAATTTAGCTCTCTCAACCTACACGTTTTTCAAGTTAGCACTGAGAGGGTTGGTGTCAAATTAAAGCAGTTTAAACATGTAAACCCGACTAGACTTATAAAACCCTACCAACCTGTACATTGTGAATGCACATGGTAAGTGCAGTGGTAATGCTTTTGAATCCAATTTTTACACAGTATTTGACAAATACTTAAGTTTTAATGATGCAGTGCAGAATGTAGTCCTCAAAAAATGCTAAACACAGTAGCAGATTTTGGACACGAGGCAGCTCTGATTAGGTAATGTTGCGGCACATGCCTTCAGGTCCTTAACATTTCAGCTGCTATTCTGCTTAAGTAGTGCACATTCCCAAACAAATATGGAATACAATGAATTAGATCACCACCGGCCAAATGCCACACAGTAAACCGAAGGCTTCCAACGCCCCTCAGGGTCTGGGAGCGGGGACAATTACCTTTGCACGTTGGTAAGCCAGCCTTGCAAGCTACAAGCATCAACATAAGCCACCGTTTAGAGTGAAAAATAACATCTAAACCAGTAAATGTAAGATGGTAATCCAAGAATTTTCGCTTCCTTGGTGGGATTACCTCTTTCAAACATAACTTGGGTCCTGTGTAGATTGAGAAAGTTATCCAATATGTTGGCCTTCTGGAAATATGCCCGGCTATATTTAACTCTGGTTTTGCAAGCTCCAAGTGACCATTATGCTCTCAATTATCACTGTGTATTCTCCCCCACTGCTTACCATGCTGCTGTCGCACTTATTAGAGGAACATACTTGAGGCTCACCCACACAGTTCACCTTTAGCACACGTTTGGCAGGTAATGAGCTAGACGGAGTGGATGGCGTTGGACACATTTCCTGCCAGAGATCATCGTGGGGTGACCCTGGTGAATGCCACTGTGGCGGGCTCGTATTGATTTGCGATTCTAACATGGTAGCCATGGTCGAAAGATTAGCATTATTCAATTAGCAATTGACCTCATTTCCTCTGGGCTCTTGAGGATTTGTCTGTGCTGTATAATAGATGCCTCTTTTCTTTTTTTTCCCCCTCTTTCTTAGACCTGTTGATCTCACTCAGCAACGCCGACTGAAAAACCGATAGCATTGTGGCACCCACAGAGAGTGCAATAACAGCAATCTTTTAAGTTCAAAGCGTATCACATTGTGTGAGATGGGTCTAATATCTTGCAATCTGCACAATATTTTCTGCCGCAGTGATATTCGGCTCCACCATCCAAGGCTTTAAGTTCTGCTACAATCTATCCTGGCAGCAGCTGACTGTAAGGCAGTTCAAGCAACTGAAAATCTGCTAAAATCCCATGTTGCTTTGAAAAACTGGGCTGTTGGCAGAAATGGTTATCATTAGATGTGCCAGTCAGATTTTATTGGAACAAAAACTCATCCTTGCTGGGGAATTAAAGAAGTGAAGCTCAGCAGATCATGTAATTAGAACAGCCTTATATTGATACACAAAAAGCCTAAGTTGTTTCCCACAATAACTGCTGGGTACATTCGGAGTTGATGCTTATGTGGGAGCACTGAGAAGATTCTTATCCTACCAGGTCAGCGCACTCTTCTTTGTGCTGTCTTTGTGCAATCGTTGTTCCCTCTCAGTAGTTTAGGTTGGTTCTATATTTTGCGAGAGCGGCAGTGTTGTTGGTCTCCAGAGATTTGACAGTTGTCCTTACACAGAAAGACTTTCATGAGGAAGCATGAGAGCAGCAGAAATGCTCAGCCATGGAATTTACCTGTCTACTGTACTAGCACGTGGGATTACTGGCAAGACGCTATGATGGTAAAATAACAGCTGACATGGTTCTTCCTGTGATCTGACGGCTTCATGTATGTCAGTGCCTTGGAGCGTTAGTAGAAAATAAACTTGCCTTAAGAGATGGCTGGAAAGATGTCTGTGTTTTGACTCCCTCGTTAGCTTCAAAATCGTTTTTGACGTCGGCTTATCGCGGAGAAATATTTGACATATGTGACAGCATTTCATGAAATGCTCAGCTGATTCATTCCTTTCTAGCAGATTATTTTATAGCATGGTAGAAGTGCAAATTAAATCAATACATCCTCTGAAATTGCCGGTATTGACATTTTCAAGATTCATCAAACTTCTCTTTAAAGGAAAATTCAGATTCTCCCGACAGTTAAAGACTCTTTTAAGTCGGGGCAGTTGAAATCCGACCAACTTTAAGCTCCTACACGTAAGCTGAACAAAGTGTAAGTAACGGAACACTGAACACCTCAACTTTTGCAGAAGCGCGTGTACCGTCTCCTCACAAGTGAAAAACGAACAATCTCATCTAACCTACCAAGGAGAAAAATGTGGAGCTCCTTGCTAAGTTCCAGACTTCTGTGTCTAAAAGTACACAGCTTGGTTTGGGGATTTAACTAGGCACAAGAACTCGGCTCAATTCCCAAAGCATCCGCCAAGCACCCAACCGCACAGCACTTTTCGAACATAGGCACACAGGTAACTGATTTCTCCACTGACAGTGCAACAGAAGAAAAGCTTGCTCTATCATTCCAACCATCTGGAAGTCTGGCTCAGACTTGAGGCTGATGTGTAAATTTTAATTGGAGAGACAGTAGTGCGAGGCAGAGGAGTAGGAAGAAATGATCCCCGTGGATGGACGAGCATCGCCTGCTGCCAGATGGACAACCAGAGTTTGTTGGAGTGCGCAGCATTTCATTCTGAGGCCAATATGCCGTGTGTTCGATTTCACTGCGAGATTTGTTTGAGAGTCTTAGTTTGCCCCGAGAAGTCTTACTACAACACAATGCTGCTATCCTACACAGGACAGAAAGCTTAGGTTTTCTTTTAAGAGAATCTGACAACAGGTCATTTCTGTGTCATGAGATGAGAAAGGAGAGGCTACATAGTAAATTCTAGTATTGACAGATATCAGTTGATTTTAATAGTTATTTAGTATTTCAATTAAAATATAATTTGATATACTAATGTAACTCACCCTTCGATTTAGACGTTAAAATGAATCATTACACATTTTAAACAGCAGGGGGGTGCTGACGGGCGTAGCAGCCAGGAATTAAACAACAGTTGCAACATGGTGGCCAGTGACGAAGTACAACTTCAGAACCCCTCATCTCAGAGGCTTGGCAGCGTTTTGGATTCAGAAAGAAAAGAAAGAAAGCGGTGGAATGATAACCGACAACACAAAAATGGGTTACAGACCCTGTAAGATGACGGCAGGGAAAATCTTGGTTGGCGGCTGTTCAAGGCAGCTGCAGCTAGCAGCTAGCAGGTTATTAATAAAGGAGACCATGTGAAAGTGTAAATATGTTTCTGTTTTGCACTGATTGTTCTGTATTTTGTGTACAGAGAGATTTGGGGAGACGTTACTAGTTTGTTGATGAGCTCAGTAGTGGATTCCTTCCAGCAAATTCTTCTCATTGAGAAAGTGAACGGGAACGAGCAATCATGCCTCACTGGCGGTCTTTGCATTTGTTCACTTGGAATACAAAACGTGTGTTGAATATAAGCCCCCACAGTAGTTGAAATATAGAAATCACAAGTCTTGTGCCTGGTAGCTCTTTTGTGAAGAGTTCTGTTGTATCAGCTTCCCCAGCAGTCTTGTGATCCAGTATTTCAATGCCAAAGCCTCCAGGACCGGGCAGAATGAGGTCTTCACAGAGGGTGTGTGGTTTCTGTGCAGGCAGCCTTATTGAAGGCTGTAAAGGACCCCCTCAGAGCTCTCTCAGGAATGGTTGCTTGTTGTTTCGGTGCAATTGACAGGCTGTTTTTCTTGGCTCACCTTTCTGTTTGCTACGGTGAAGCCATATTTCTTTCAGGAAATTCCTATTGGCGAATCTTAGTGCTAACATTCATCATGTTGAACAACTGAGGTCCCTGCACAAATTTTTGCTCTTTTGCAATTTTTCTCAGCTCCCAGTTGTCTTTGGCGTACACCCTAGTAGTGAGCACTATGGCTGATTTTGGAGGCTAGCAAATTGTCCATTAACACCAAGTACTGACTGTCATCAGAATGCTGAGACACAAATAATATATTAAGTCTGTGCACCAATTCCTTTGTTGCAGTTAGTGTGTTTTGGTAGTCTTTAGTGAATTTGAATTGTAAAAAAAATTCCAGAGAAAGACAATAAAGCGGCACATTGACATATCATTTATGCATGGAGTTTAAGCCTGTGCCATAGATGTCCAATTTAGCACTATAGGTGACTATTAATATCCTGTTTGACACCGCAAATGTTTAAAGGCCAACTGAAAATAGTCTCCAATTAAAAATCCAAAAAAGCATTTACTAGTATTTATTCATGTTTGGGAGGCTTTAATAACACTATCCTTGCTGAAATTATTTAGCTACATATGGTATTTATGAAGTGATAAATTGAAAAAGTCGTCCTGTATTTTTCCAAACTTAGCAATTTTTTTGTCCGTCTGTTGGACTCTTCACAACACATATATGTTCTTAATTACTCCATTATGGAGGTCAGTCACTAGGATCATTACTCTGATCTATGCAAAAGACAAACAAATTTGTGTGGATTTATTCCAAACAATTGCCTGAGTCATAGAATGGACAAAATACTTTGGAATACATCCACAAAAATTCACATCTCTTTCATAAAAATTGCGACACTTCAGGGAACTGCCCCTTCAGCGGTCTACTGCTCACATCTGGGCTGGACTGTCCGCCCCGGGAACCAGAGAAAGATAGGACAAACACAAGTTGTACTAGTTTTATACAGTATCTTTGTAGTTATTGAGTCAAAAGCACGCGGCTGTTTCACTGTATGTATCTACTCCATTTTACCAGACGTTTGCAATAACATTTTACGCCTAGCTAGCGATGAAAGAAATTTGTTTCAGATGTTTTGACTTGCCCAACACCATTGCCTTGTATAGCTTTGTTGAGTGAAAAAGAACAGCAGCAGAGCTTCATACTGTAGTAATTTAAAAAGAAAAAGAAAAAAGATGTATTTTGTGATATTTCAGAGGATAAAAGACAGGGAATCAGGGCTTAGGTTGAAACATAGCACAGGTCATTCCCGTTCTGCAAAGGCTTTCATTCACAGCAAATACGATTTTTAAACGGCCTGTTAATCAGTGCCTGGCTCAAGAGCTTGGGAGAGTCAAAACATGAAAAATGATGCCTCCTCAGGGCTTCACCTGCGTCCTCTCTCCATTCACCAGCCGCTGCGGGCGTGTGTGTTTTTATTCATATCACACCTCTCACACTGCATGTTCATTTTTCACTACGATTGCCTTTCTGCCACCCGCCAACACCCCCCAACGTCAAGCCACTTGGCGTGGGAATTCAATTTGTACTGTATGTTTCATTTCTGCTCAGATTTAGATTTATTTCATGTTGGCTGCTTTTAATTAACTCTCTGGATATGCATTGAGGGGAGGGAGGGAGGTGGAAGAAGACCGAGCGGGAGGGAGGCAGGGAGACGGAGAGACAGATAAAAACTCCTCACGTCCGCCAATGAGTTGCACCGACAATCATTTACCACTTAGACAGTAGTGCAGAAGCCCCCCGTTTGTTGCCCTGGCAACCGCTGCCTTGGTGATTGATTCCTTGCCAGTGTGGCACCGCTGCGGGGAATAGAGCGCATGAGCTCACCGTGCCCGCTACATCTTTCTAATTAAAATGGGATTACAGAATCATCGCCGTTGTGTGTTCAAACAAATGCGAGGCTGCGAAGGGAATCAATTCTGCTAAATGTCAGGGCTTTTAACAACAACTGTGGATAAACAAGCGCGAGCATGCGGCGGTATGCATGCCTCACGCGGAGACCTCCAGGCATTGTGCATGTCTGGGCTGCGGCGATCGACCGGCCCCTCAAGCCGGGGGGCCGAGCTTGATTGACAGCGCCTGAATCACTGCATGCAGCAGCAACCGTCAGACACAACAATTAGTTTGTTTGCCGCCGTCTGCTAATCGGAAAATATTCTTCAAATTGGAGCTTAATGTGCATCTTAATGAAGTTTTTTTTTTTTTTGATGTAATTGGATTATGCAAGCCAATCATATCTATGCAGTTTATGCTGTTGTCTTTCCAGACTTGTGTGTGTTGGAGGGCTGAATATTCTCCTGTGCGCAGAGCTGAGGCTTGATTACTTCACATTTTACGGTGGCTGTTTGCACTCGCACCATGGGGACGGTTGCACACACAGATGAAATTCAAAAAGTTAATCTCATATGAACGATAAACTAGTACAGCACGCACACGAGCAGCTGTAGGGGAATTACCCGCAAACATCCACGTAATAATTCCACTTTTGTGAGGCCACTTGAGCTGCGATTATTTTAATCATCGATTAATCCGCCGACTATTTCCCCAATTAATCATTTAAATCGTTCACTCAAAACCAAACAATGCTTCATTCACTGCCAGGAGGATAAGAAGGTGGATCCAACAATGATTTTGCTCAAAACAAGACTGAAAAGATTGCTCAATTATCAAAATAGTTGTTGAGTAATTTTTTGTATGATCGATTAATCAGTTAATTGATTAATCATTTGCTCGGAAATGACAAAATATCAAAATAGTTTTCAACTAATCATCTTTTTATTGACGAATCACCTAATCACCGCAGCGCTTGTTGCCAGTGGTAAATATTCTTTTCTTCACAATCTGCGGGGACGATATTGCCAAAGGTCAGAGCTGCTATAACTCTGTAAGTGGCGTTCTTCAAAATGATTGTGTCATTTTGAATCACGACCATAAGGTGGTAATTTATTACCATCATCACCACCCACCTGAGAGTGGCCCTTGAACCCCAAAGCATTAAAAAGCAGACGGCAGAAAAAGTTGAGCGCTGAATGTAGAGCAAAAAAAAGAGAAACGAGGTCACACGCTGGGTTTTCAGATTTCGATCACCACACGCAGGTAGAACAATGTAATAGAGAGCCTTGAGCTTGTTCCTCAGTGGAGTTCTTTGGCTGTGTGGGATTTGTCATTACAGCAAAGGTAATCATAGACCAGAGAAGTTATAATGTGATGAAGAGATGCCGCCACAAACGGGGAAAATTCACGTCTTGTTGTAAACAATGAAAAGCTACATCATTGACTGATAGGTCATTGGACTGAAACGTATATCAAACCTCCGATGGAACGGATTAGATTTAAATGTCAGGGGTGTAAATAACGGGAAGAGGTCTACCTGTGGATCCGGGGTTGCCCCTCATACCTCTGCTATATCACATTTTGTTTACAGGGGGGGCTTCTGGGGTATAACTAACCACTCTTTGAAATGAAAGTGCAGTTGTGAAATTGAGAGTCCAGATTAGGCGTGAATCAACCCTCAGTCTCGTTTTATCCCTTTCAATCATCACTCGGTGCGGCTGCCCTGTTCTTGTTTGCTCAGCAAACATGCTAACGTGCTTCTTCGGGTTGTGACAGAAATTTAGGAATGTGAAGCCGCGTGAATTCTCTAATTTCGCCCTTAAGACTGTGTAAATTGAACATTGCGTGGATTAGCATGATAGCGCATTAGAACTGGCCCCAGTCCGTGCCCTCTGTTGAGTAATCCATAACCTCAGATTATGACAGTTACGCTACGTGCCATCAAACATTGTTATTGATCTGGTTAATATACTCTGTTCACTTTAAGATTCAGGAGAGCTTTATTGTCATTTCAGATGTGCAAAAGTGCACTGTGACGTTGTTTCTGCAGCGTGATCCTGCATTTGACATTTAAAACAAACATTACTAAACATCTGAGCAGCCAGCTAATCCACTTTTTAATACAATTTTAATTGTATTGTTTTGACTGCAGTAGTAACATGAGTGAGTAAGAAAATGTCTTAAACTAACCTTACAGCTTGCTGTCGCTGTCAGTAAATCCTTTCATTTTTTTTTCTTCGCCCTGCACTGATGCAAAAATACATTTGCCAGTGATTGTTTTAGTATTAACCTTTGATATTGATTGTATACAAATAAAGTTAGCCCATTAAGATATCAAAAGAAATCATCTTCACATGAATTGATTTGTTCCATCATTGAATAAAAGGATCATTCATTATCATTGCTAAATTAACATAACAATGATTAAGTGCATTCTCATGTGAAATAAGTTTAATTACCCTGTACTTACTAAATGTAACACATTTACAATTACATTACACATGTAATGAGTTTGATTAACAATTAGCATAGCATACAATTAGCTAAACATGCTAGCAACACAGAGCTGTTGTTACATCCTAGTATACAGTCATGTACAGTACTGTCATGTGAATAGTTATTTGAACGTTTCCGTGCTGCATTCAGGTTCACAGAACTGGGTCTGAATTCTCCAATAACTGAAGGACGACGACGCACGGTTTGTTTATTTTCTTTTGATTATTAACATTCCTTTTGGGGTGTGTGTGTTAGAAATCGCACATCCGGGTGTGTGAACGGCCTCAGGTTCACTCCCCTCTCACGCTCAGAAGGAAAACCATCTGGGATTGCATTTGTGTTAAGCAAGGTGCAACATTTTTTTTTTGTTGTTGTTTTTCTTCCTCTCTCCCTCTCTCGCATCGTGCGTGGACGGATGCGGGATCTAAATCTGGACCTCGCTGATGGAAAATGGCAGGTCACACTGTTTGGCATGTGACTCTCACAGATCCCAGTGCAGCCACGGTGCTAACAGATAATTGCCAGCCTAATATGAGGTGACACAATTGCATGTTTTGCTCGGCACTCTGAGCCAAATAGAGACGTTTATTGAAAATATAGCCTGCGTATCTTTTGCGACCTTGACGACCATTCGCACTGATTTGAATGGGTCCTTTTTTCGCAAATCTACTAAAGTCTTTTTGTGTTGTTTGATGACATGTTTTCACTTCGTGCCTCCTTTTGTGAACTTCTGCTCGTGAATTGCGACAATGTGCGTGCAGATCACTCTCCCTGGCTCCTTCACACACGCTCATGATGAGCCACGGACTCGACGCCTCCCACTCGTCCCACTGATTGGAGTTGTCAGGAGTCAGAGGGTCACAGTGGAGGATGTCAATAGGCCTCAGTCACACACCCACCAGCACACACAGCATTAGAGGACGGACAGACAGCAATACGTGGCCACATCTTAAGTGTATACAAACACAGCCGGCAATCACCTCATCACGTCAACAGCTGCGCATCAGCTCGCTCTCTCCCACTCGGCGCAGCTGCGTGCGGCGACGACGCTAGTGGAGAGCATTCCATTCATATTCATTATGCACCCGTCAGGCGCCTTGTTTTCAGTGATTGGATATACCCTTTAACATCTGCTGGCTCCTCCCCCTGCCTCCCTCGGCCCCATGGGAAGTCTCCATGTCTCCCCTCAGCTCGGAGACTGGAGAGCTCTGTGTGTGTGTGTGTGTGTGTGTCACGTAGGTTGGCACAGGGTGTGTGGCAGTGATTAAAGAAACGTGGAACATTCCAGAAGAGAACATTTTCTGTCCCTGCCATGAAATTTCAAATAATTTATCCACAAAATTGGAAAACATGCACTTGTTGCGTAAATTATACAATACGATATTTAAGACAAAAACATGGTTTAAAATAAGCCTCAATCGTCATATGTGCATATTAAATATATTAGTTAAAATATGTTTTTTAAATGTGTTTTTGTTGTATGATTGTGATCACGAATGTGTTTTTATAATTGTTTTTTTTAATAGTCTGCATATTTTCAAAAATGATAATTCCGCATTAAAGTTGTGTGCAATCCCGATTACTAAACGCTGAGTCACTCAGACACAGGAAGTGACATCATCCTTCCTATTCTAACATGGGAAACCCAAAAATTAACTACTCATTTTTGTTTGAGGTTATCCTGATAATATGCATTGGTAAGAGTGACAAACTCAAATGCAGCTGAAAAAAATTGAAAAAAATACAGAAAAGTTTAATTTCTTTTTCTTATAACTATGTTTGTATGTTTACATTGCACAGCTTGCTTCTTTTCCTGAGAAAAAGCTAACATTAGCATTGATTTCCAACTCTGTTACTAATTATAGTAACAGGGTTATAACTACAGTTATAACAGTAGCTGCCTTTATGAAAAATTATGTTTAAAACAATTGCGTTCCTCAGTATTTTTTTTTTGTCACATTTATGTCATTTTCAATCATCTAGACTTATTTAACCCTGTTCATCTAATTTCAACAGGTGTTAACAGGTCACCATATCATGTCCATCAAAATAATCTCAGAGTTTAATCTTTGTACCAGTATGATTGATTATATACATAATATATCTGACAGTAAATCCTGAAAATACTAAAAAATATCGAATTATTATTGAAAAGGTGGATAAAAACATTTCAAAAGTTGCTTAAATTCATGTAAGTCAAGTCTTATCTGAAAATAAATTAGTGCATATTTCTGTCATATTGTGTGACATATTACATAAAAATGAACATACGGACATGTTTGCAAGGTCAGAAACTTGAGCAGTTTGTAAAATATCTGAGATTTTTGACATTATCTCTTGATACGGCACAAATGTTGTCTATTAGTTTTAAAGACTGCATGATGACATTTCCTGAACTTATCAGAGTTCAACCTGTTCCAATATGCCTTCACTTACTTCAGTCCATAAAGCCACTTTATTTAAGATTATTGATCAAAAATCAAGAATCAAATTTTGTTAATATATTGCCAATAGTCTCCCCTGCAGCTGTGGCAGTATTGATATCAGGGTATAAGGTGAAAAATGTTGTTGCCACTTTAGCATTTATGGGCAGCTTTTAAGGAGAAATAAAAATGTCGGATTTTGACGACTTAACAATCAACTACGTTACATGAGCAGAGAGAAAGTTCATTCTTCAACACCCTAAAGTCCACCTGGAATAGAAAACTGTAATTCTGACCTATGTAGACGTCATCCTCCATCATACTGTTGGCCATCGAATGACATTAGCCAGCAGAGTTTAGCAGAGCTACGACCTGTTTGCTGGAGTTACCAGCCATTAAGATTCATCCCAAACATATGTCGCGCCTTCTATCTTGTGATTGGTTCTTTCCCGTTTCAGCAGGCAACACAACCTAACTGCCATGATGTGACAGTTAGGTCCTCTCCAGCGTCAGTTTCAGGGGGACTTTATTGTGAAAATCCCCTCCCAGTGTTTGAATCTGCACATGTCAAGAAATGTAAAAAAAATCGTCCGTTAATGCAATTGAACCCTCGTATCTGGATACATTAATCGCATCACCCGTCGCCTTCATACCTCCCAGGTTTGTTACAATTAGCCCCAGGTAGCTGGTGAAACATCTCCGTAACAACACGCTCATCATAAAGCATCAGTAGCAGCCGAGGCCCGGTTATCTTTATCTCCGTCCATAAGCGGAGACAAGCACGCGCAGAAGCTCACAGGCGCTCGCGTCCAAATTGTTTTAGGCACCTGTCACCCTCTATTATAATTAGCGCGCGGACGTCTAAATAATTGCCATCAGGGCGCGGATGCTGTATCAGTGTTGGTACCCGGAGCCACGTCCCCCGCCTCCACTTCCACTGTTATTTAAAGGAGCCGGCACCAAAGCAGCGCCGTCAGCAAAGTCTTAAGCTGCGCGCTCAGTCGGCGGCAGCATCTGGAGCGCCGAAAATAAGTAACTGACACGGCGTTTGTTTTTGTCCACGCACGCCCATGTATGGTTTTGATCACGAGTGTGACACAGCCGGCGGGGAGGGAGGTAACGAGCTCGTCCCGGAGGGGGAAACGGGGATGGTTGCAAAAGTAACTGAAGCAGATGGGTCTGTGTGGAACAAAAGCAACAGCTCCTCTGAGGAATGAATAGAGTAGAGTAATAGAATAGTAAAGATGAAAGTGTTTACGTAGGAAGAGCAATGTTATTTAAACCTGCGTGAGTGCAGATGTATTCGCCGAAAATCAATCAGCTCTCACGCAAAGTCTTACATCATTGATGCAGAAGCTGATGGGAACTCGCGTGCGGCTCACGCAACACTTCAGCTGTGGTCTGCTAGTGAAAATGCAGGTGCATTGTGTGTGTGTGTGTGTGTGTGTGTGTGTGTCAGGACGGCGCTCGCTGCTATAAGGAGCGACGCTCCGGGGCCGGTGAGAGTTATCCCGCAGTGTATCGCCAGCCGTAGCGTGATGACTTGACTCACACTTTTCTTTCTGCTTTCTCCCTCTGTCCCCCCAATTAGGCCGCTGCAGTGCGGAGATGTATG
>KV751366.1:4215498-4241919 GCA_001698575.1 Mola mola | reverse complement strand
AGAGCTGTTGCCTGTGGGGGAACTGTAGGTCACTAGACTGGTCTCTGCCAACCCCCTCCTCCAGGGGCATCCATGCTGGTGGAGGTCACCCTCGCCGCTGCTTAGATCAGCCACTCAGTGACATTCGATAGCTCTCCCTTCCCCCTCCTCCACGTCACCCTTCCCCCTTACTCTCTGCTGTTCCACGAGCTACCTCTGTCACACTCCCTTTGTTGTTCTCTCACGGTACGGTTGCATGTGTGTCAGCACGTCTCTCTCTCTCTCTTTCTCTGATTGTCTCATTGGCCTGACATGTCCGGAGACGCCCCAGTTTGGGGAGACGTTAGCGTGGCACAGCTTTGGGTGCATTGGCGTCCACAGGAGTCACTTCCTGTACAGATGAGTGCTGTGTCCCCTGAAATTTTGAGCCAAACAGCCAATGTCACTTCTGCTAACCACCTATCATTATCCGTGCACTCATGTTGAGGCCGGGCGCTGTGCGGGGTGTAAAAGCAGAGCAGCATTTAGGGAGCTGTTTGTGCTGGCGTTGTGGTGTGAGTGTGGGTCTGTTTCTCTGCGGCGCATGCTCAGCAGGCGCTCTCCACGGTGCTGACCGAGCCTGGTGCTGTCCGCGGTGCTACCACTACCGGTCCAGTTTCAGCTCCACTCGCTGAACCACGGCCGACCGCGTTCGTTCTTCTCTTTCCTTTTGTGCCACCTCATCTGTTTTCAGCCGAGCACGTGCTGGTTCGGGTCGCTCGGTCGCCTGTTTAATTGTATGTCAGGGAAGTGGATTTTGCCTGTTTTGTGTGTTGGTGACTCACTGTGTGCTGCAGTGGGATGGTGGGGGTCTAGTGGCGTACTGCACCGCATCTCGTGCCGTCTGCTGCCTGCCGGCTCTGTGTAGGTGTGCGGCGCATCCTGCACCTAAAATATCTGCTTCTCTCCTCATTTGGATTGAATCATGACTGAAATTCCTCTGCGCCCACCCAAAAAATAAACAAAATATCTGATGTATAGTAAGAGAATGTGATCAGAAATACAGTAAAACAATCTAAACAGATGCATAAATTCAAATTTGAGTAATATAAAACACTCATTAGCACCTATGAGGGCGTCAGCAGCGAGACCAGAGACCCACTAGACAAAGTGCAACAAGTGCAATAAAAACTGACTCACTGCCACTCAGCCAGTATTTCAAATTGTTCCAAGTGCCCTTTTAAATCACACAGAACCTTTTTAATTAATCTGAATTAAGCATTAGCTGTATGGCTGCTAGAACCATGTCGACATTTGCGCACGACATGAGTACATGAGTGCAGCGGAGAAGCCACTGGGTCTCCATGAGGCAAACGGGTACAGCTCTCTAGTCCAGGGTGTCGTTGTTTTTGTCATGCTACTGTAAACAAATTAGCTCTAAACATGGGTTATGTTAAGTCTGGCTTACTTTGAGCTTAGCTTGTATCTGAAGGTATGAGGAACTGTGTAAGGATAGTTACCTCACCTGGAATGAATGGCCATATTACCATGAGATATAACTAGTATATCATTGGTTGCTCCTTTTAAAGTGCATTTTTTTTCAGAAATACTGTAATGAGTTGACAGATTGTAGCTTTTATTTGAGTTTTGGGTTTTTTTTCTTTTCCCTCAGAGTCCTAATTTTAAACTCAAAATTCCGAGAGAAAGGTCACATTTCTGACTTTAATGTAAGTTATTAGATAAAAGTCATGTTTCTCAGATTAAAGTCAGGGATCTTGGAAACAGTCATATTTTAGAGATTGAAGTTAGAATTATGAGGAAAAAAAAGCCATAGTTCTGACTTTAACTCAGAACTCTGAAAGCAAGAAGTCAAGATTCTGAGAAAAAAAACAGAACACTGACATTTGTTCACAGAATTCTTAGGGGGAAAGAAATCAGGATTCTGAGATTGAATTCAGAATTTAGTGGAAAAAAAGTCAGTCCTGAGGAAAAATTTAGGATTCTGTGATTAAAGTTAAGATTCCTGTAAAAAAAAAAAAGTCAAAATGCTGGTTTTAACCTTAGACTTGTAAGAAGTAGTCAGAATTCTGAGAAAAAAGCCAGTATTCTGAGATTAAAACCAGAATTTTGACTTGAAACAAAAAATGTCATAATTCTGACTTTAACCACACAGTTCATAGAAAAAAAGCCATAATATCCAAATTAAAGAGAATTGTGAGTAAAAAAGGGCAGAACTGTGACTTAAACCTCAAAAGTCAGAGAAATCAAAATGATGACAGGCTTCTGGGTTCACATTGCTGTGACAGGGAATTTCTTCCAAACCAAAGCAGTCCACAGATGACCTGGCATGCGAGGCGGCAGCGAGGCGGCGGTGTGTAAGAGAGCGCTCTGGCAGGTTGCAAACCTTGGCAGCAGCTGATGTTAATTAAAGGCTATGCTCAGCACTTTCCAAATTAGATGTGAAATGTTAAGCAGGAGGGGTTTGCCATTAACGCGGCGCTCGGCGAGACCTCCGACCTCGGCCGAGGGCGACGCGTCCTTGATGCATAATTGTGCTCACCTTGAGTGCAGAGGGAGAGCCGTGAGCCGCCCCCACTGTAGAATGAGCGAGGGGTCCATTTTTCTCTCTCCTTCCATTAAGGCGCTGAGAGGTTGAAACGATGCCTCTCCACCTCCCTGCCCCGGTTCCTTGTGTTTTGATGGCCACAGGAGAAATGTATTGGATTGCAACCATTTGAGGGATACACCAAATTAGCCCATTTTCACTTATCAAATGCTAGAAGTCTGATTTGAGCGGCTGCCAGCCCTCTGTCTCGTATGAGGTCTGAAATAGATTTTTTCTTCTTCTTCTTCCCGGCTCCTGAAGCTAACAGTGTTTGGCACCATACCAAGATGATCCCACATAAAGATATTTTATGAGATGGTGCAGACAAATACTCTCCAGTGTGCAGCCCCAGTTATGTCGAGAGCTTTCTTTTTGTCTGCTCCAGCTCGTCAATCACACGTTTATTCAACTTCCTGGTATTCCTGTCATATGACCGCTTGAGCTCACACGCAGTTTCTGTCCTAAGACAGCTTCCTCGGATTCAGCGCTCATCCATACTTTTGAACTTGTGCACATTTCAGCTGGCAGGAATCATGAACCTGTCTGCATGGCTGAGTAACCTCCATGTTCCCGCGGCTGCACGTCCACCAATTAGACGCTTCCCCGCTCGCAAAGCCATCAAAAGGGACCGATTGATTTGTTCACGAGAGTCGCATCCTTCCCGCTATTACAGTATGTTGCAAGATGACAGAGTTACCCCGGAAGGGGACCAAGTCATGAGCAGAGGAGACCCAGAAGTAGGTCAGCTCTGAGGCGTTTGTTACATCATACATATTCATCAACGGCACCCAGTTGTTGCAGAGTGAACTCGCTCTGTTTATTCTGCTCATCGGGCCCGTTTCTCTGTTTAAATGTTAAACAGTGATTACGCATCGCCGTGAGAATCCAAGCAATTGAGTCCGACCGCTTCATTTGCAAGCCTTCTGCTGCCCGTGTGTGAACATTATGCTGTCGCGTGCTAATAGGAACACCTCAGCAAATCATGGGTTTCATTCAGCGCCCCCCACGTTTAGTTTAAACATAGAACGATGAATGTTTAGACATATTTCTCAAAATGTGTATTTTCTTTCTGACAAAACTGCAGTGTTAGACGTTTTTTCTGGCGGTACAATATACGGTACGGTAATAATATGCAACATTTTAATGGGCTCCAGAGTCATTGGCTTTCTGACAGAAGCAGGCCAGCTGGTTCCCCGTTTTTCTGGTTCTATTTCTATTTATTATTATGTTTACAGGTTGTCCGTCCGCGTCCGTCCGTCACAAGAACAGCCCTTCTTGTGAACATGATATCTCAAGAACGCCATCAGCTAAGCACTTTCCTTAATTACTTTTTGATAATTTTTCTAGTTTTTACAATTGTTCTTATCATTATTTAGGTTACAATCAAAAAACAAACAAAAAAAAAGTAAAAGCAAAAGTATATACATGAGATAAAATTGACAGGGAATGAATTGGAGAGAAGACTCTAACAACTTTAGTAAGTCCATTTTGGAAAGGGTGTCGGATAAAGTACAACAGAACTTTTCTCATCCTACCATTTTTTATACATTATAAATTAAACACTATAGAATAACAAAACAGTTTTAGGCTAAGCTAACCTTACAAAGCTAAGCTAACCTGCTAATAGTAATTAGAGAGGTGTTCATTCAAGTCTCTTTCAGTTTTAACCAATTATATGATATATTACTGATTCAACCTGGTGCCCCATGTATTGATTAATCCATAATTTATGTTGTTTTATTTTTTTTAGACAACAAAAAATGAGAAAACTACAGTTTTCTAAGGTTTGGGTTGTTACTAAGAGCCAAAAATATTCATTAGTGTTACAATAGCATAGTACTAAATACAAATACGTCATTTAAATGTTTATTAGTTAATTTTCTGTCAGTATATTTACTATTTACTTTACAAACATAAAACCTATTTCCTGAACTTCGAGGTTCTAAAATTTCACATAATACTCCTCTAAGGAGTCAGGTCTGTTTAGCTCAACAAGGGTAAAAACATACAGTATTTTTTTGTTATTAATGAGTCAAAACACTGTTGCATTGTCGGCATCTACTCCATGTTACCACATGCTTGCGGTTAAACGCTCAAAGTTTGGGAAACACTGTATTTACCTTTATTTTTTTTATTTTTAATTCTCGCTGTCTACTGTTACATGTAGCCAGTGTGGCCACAGTGAGTAGAACACAATATACGAAAAAATGGCTATCAGATAATGAAACCTTCTCTTTCAACATCATTTTAGTGAAAACATCAGGCTGTAAGTCACACTGTGTGATGCTCCCCTGTCCTCAGTATTGGCTAATATAATGGCAGCTGTGCAGTGAATGAACCCATTCTTAATTTCAGTGCATCCCGTCGTCAGGCGCTTCACTTGTCCTTCAGACTGCTGTGCATAAAGACGCGTGTGGGAGAATGAATATAAACTGAGTCAGTCACGCTGTTCAAAACATGATGCTATTTCTGCCAGCTTCTGTTTTTCACTCAGCCCTAATACAATCAGACACTCCAACACAACGATTATGCAGGGGGGGGCGAGACTGACCCTCTCCTCAACTCCCAGCATCCTGCGCTGCAGTTGCAGAGTCATGTGTTTCATTTTGTGCAATCTGTATTCCAATTAGATATCTCATTTTTCAATCCTCGAGTCCATATTTCACGATCAAAATGATTTTTCTATCATTTTAATACCTTAACTTGAACTCATTTTTGATCACAGGTCAGAACAAAATGAACGATTTGCACCTCTGTGCGGTCGTATTTGATGCCAGCAGGCGGCTGTTATTACTATCGCCAAACCCCCGTCGACAGGATCCGAAAGCCCTCCTGTTCATTGTTGAAACTAGCCATAAACATTACACTATAGGAAACCACAAACTATATTTTAGCACCTCAATGCGTGTTCTTCAACCGAGCAGAGAGAAACGAGGGAAGCGGAGAGGTTGTCAAGGCGTCCAGGAATACTCTTGAGGAGCTCGTACAGAAAACGTTGAAGGAGCAGAGAAAGTTGAAGTCAAAAATGTAAAAGGAGTTTAGAAAAAATAAAGAGAGAGAGAGAGAGAGAGAGGCGATGATAGATGGAAGGGAATAAGGGAGGTTATGAAGGAGAGCGAGTTGGTGCCAACGTGGAAGCTCGAGCAGGCTGCCTTTATTTTAAAGAGCAGGCTCTTAGAGACAACAAAGCCAACTCCTACATGTGCCTCGCAGTCGACGCAATCTAGCTAAAGGTGTCTGTTGCTTGAGTAAGTGTGAGGTTCAAGGGTGGTCTCACTGCACTAGCCTTGTTTTGTTAAGCCTCAGCCACAGTGCACATTGTTCAGACTCCCAGGCTTCTTTTCTTAGAGCTGCGGAGAAATTGCCTTGCTTATTGATCCGCTCGCATGTAAACAGAGCATCTCTGGTCTTCAGCTCAAGGTACGTATTCACAGGAGATTTCTGACAGAGGAAGGCATATAGTATACAGTGTATTCCACTGTTCTTCCTATTTTTGTGCGCAGCATTTGTGATTTAGAAACCCTCATGATGGTGTCTAGGACTAAAAGCGAAATATAGTACGCTTCCTGAAGTGGAAAATATCATCCACCGGTCAGCTTTGCTGGCAACGATCCATCATACATTTTCCATATGTAAAAGGTTGATTCTCCGGTGCAGAGAGATGAAGACAATCAGACTAGTCGATTCCCACTTGTGTCTGTTTATACATGCATGCCTGAAGGACAAAGCGCAATACAGACAGTATGGAAGGCAACCAATCTCATAAAGTGAGCTCAGAGCTGTTTTGATTAGCCGGAAGGGGCATAATGCTGTAAAACATGTACATATAATGGTAATAAGTATAATAAATATAATGTGTGAGGTGTTCACCATGCTTGCTGAGTGGGCAAAGAGAAACTGTAAAACATAGATCACCTTGACAGTCCATAAGTGAAACATGCATAAAGAGTAATTTATCACCTAACAATATGCACGTGGAGAACATGTATATAATTTCTGAGTGTAGTAAAAGGCTTTTCTTCCATAAGTGATAGCGAATGATGGAGATGTAGTGATTCGTAGTATATCAGCCAATAAGGTTTCATCTACCGATAACAATGGCCAACGATAATTTGTTGGGTGTCGGTAATTTTGCACTGGTTTTATCTGCAGTCCTACACCCGGCTGTAGCTTTAAAGCCCCATTGTGATGAAAATCAGTCAATAATCAATTATGCCACGCCCCATGTAAACACCAAAAAGCCTTCCAGAACCCACCCAACCTTTAAATCTTTGCTCTAAGTATGAGTCTAAGATGAAGAATTTTCCTGAAAAATTATTACAGAATCACAGCAATTCAATATGATCACGGGTTGATGGCAATACAATGCATATTAATAATCCATCTACATGCACAAAAAACTGTTACCTTGTATATGTTCCAACAAAATCATGATGCTGTTATTACAGCAGCTGGGATGAATATTTGAGTTTAACAACATAAAACAGAGCGCTCAGTCTCATAAGTCCATAAATGTCCACAATAATCTGTTTATTCAATTTTGATCAGTCTTTGATATGAAATATGATAAATATGCAACTACATATTTTTGAGTAACCTCTCGTCGCCCAGCTGCAGTACTTGTACGGTCCACCGGGGGGCTGCCGCTCACACTTTGAGAAACACTGAAATAGCTAATTAAAACTGAACTGCTCAGCTAAATTAACACTTGAACATGGATACAGCACAACGAGAACTACCTCAAATTACAGAAACCTTCTTTGGGAAAAAATTGGTTTGAGGATTACTTTTTAATTTGGGCCAAGTCCTACCTAAAATTATGGAGGAGGAAGGGTTGTGGGAGCTATACTGGATCCAGCCACCAGGGGGCGATCCAGATGACTCACTTTTAGGGAGTCTTGCTGTCGGTCATGTTTATATACAGTCAACGACTCCGACACACATCATGTCGACGTTGTGCTTGAGAATTCTGACGTAGACAACCTAAGGAGCCAATCCTCTTGACTTGCAGGGGTGGGGCTTAATGTTGTTAACGTAGGAGGTTCGGCTCAGATAATTTCCATAAAAAGAAATTACTTTATCTCCTTGACACAAAAGGGGAATAAAAAACAACAATAGCAAATTAAAATTTGAATTTAAAACATCGGGTTTGGGTTTTGACTCAAAATTTCTATACCACTGCATCCTTAGTGAACAATTATCAGGATGTGACGGTTGCGTAGAACAGGTATAATTTGCGGGCTTCCCACAGATGTAGCATGTTGGCTGTGATTGTGCTACCATGACTGTGTGACAGATAATGTCTCTTGCAGTCTTTTGACCATGAGCATGAGGGTCTCTGTAGTTTGCTGTACATCAGCCTGCCTGCTGCAGGAACCGTTCCAAAGACTGTCTCGCCCTGTGTTCGCTGCTCTGGATTCTTCTGCACGCCTGGCTGCCCTCTCAGTCTTCCTCAGCTCCCCTCCTTAACCATCACTGCTCTCTCCTTATACCACTGGGCTGCAGCAAGGGGTCAAATGTCACTCGCTTTGAGAGTCGGCGTCTCCTTTTGTCATTGCAGAGCCTGATGATTGGAGTGTGTGTGTGTCTGTGGGAGACAGAGAAGGAAATAGGGCAGCAGAGTGGAATCTGAGAGCAGCTATGCAATACAGGGCTGCAGAGAACATTCCTGTGTGTATGACTGATTTCTGAGAGGGTTTGAGGGGATCGGGAGTGGGTTAGGGACAGAGCTCTCCTTGGTGCTATAAAAATAACCTCTACAACATGGGAAATCACAGCTTGCCTTGTGGACACACCACATCTGGACTCGGTTCGGCAAGAGATAGGCGCCAGGGGAATTGTGTGTGCATTGGGGGGGTTTATCTCTACGGGCAACCAGCTGAGACCACATGCAAGGAACATGCTAATTGGTATTCAGGACAGGGCTGTGTCAGCTTCCCACATTGTCCTTACTGCGCTCCTCTCCATGGCCGCCCTGCCAGGCACTACAGCGGCCACTACAAATGGTCCATCAGCATAGAAAAATTGTTTGTTGTTTGTTTGTTTGTTGTATTTTCTCACTTTGTAGCTTTTTCTTATGTGTCGGACGTAAGACGGACCTAAGCAGCTGCCAGCATAGATTTGACAAAGAGTAGGTACGCACACACACGCGCCACATCATGAAAAGAGCTAATTCCAATTGTCGCCTCCGATATTTTGTTGTTCCTATGGTGTATTTTCTATGTCCTGTCTATGTGATATATGTTGGACATATTGTGTATGGAATTTTGACCTCTTCTTCGGTGACAAAGTTCCAAATGGGATTGGGACCATTCAGCTCAGCTGATCCACTCAGTTCACACATGGTCGCAGGGGCTAATCCCTGAAAATTCCTCACGTACACACGAAAACTGCAGCCATGGCAGGAGACATGTGAGGGGGTCCCCATGAAAGCATGATCTCCTGATCGATTTGCATATTGTTTGGTATTGATTGGAATCATAGCATTGGAAATATGGCTAAACAACTAATTCCACCTAATGGTCAATCCTGATGAAGAAAATGCTGAAAATGTAATTAGGTTCAGATATTCTTGGAAATAGTCAAGCAGTGTGCAAAAAAAGAAGATCCAGCCTCCCATAGTTTGGAGCTATCGGAGGAGCTAGTGCGGTGGTAGTGGCGGCTAAATCATACCCCTAACCCATCCATCAGCTAGTAATCAAACCTATCAACTCCGCTAGTGAGCTACTACTGCTGACCAGCTACAGCCACGTCAAAGGATCCAAACACAACAACAGACACCACTAGGTGGAGACTTGGAGTGCAAAGAGAGGGCAGCACATGTACAGTATTTTAAAATTTTTTTGTTTTCCTTCCTTTTCTAGCACGACGTAGCAATTTTCTTTCCATGTTTCATAACACAATAACACTTTATATTTTCGATAACATCCTCAAATTGGTTATTTTCCCAGACCAGCAACCAACCAGTGTTAAATTTATAGTGATATTAAATTCACCAGCAATTGTTTCACCTCTTTGCTGATAAAACTCAATAGGTTGCACTGTACTATATTCATATGAACAAGTGATCAAATGAAGACTGTGCAATATGAAAGTATCTGTAGTATTGTCTTTCCTCTCATTGCTTTTGTTTTCATGGCTTAAAAACACTTATCATCAACTCCGTTCCCAGCAGCAGCTGGAGGCTTTTCCTAGTTAAAACGCTTTAATACTAATACTAAAATACTAGCACTGCAGTACCTGCCCAACAGTAAATGACAGAAAAAGCAAAATTGGTGACTAGTTAGCGAAGAAAGGACCATTATAGCTGCTAAAGAGCCAGATATTTCCCTCAGGAGTTGTTGGCAACCAAAAAAGAGCTTCAAGAGAAGTGATTACTAGGCTTACATTCAGCCAGCTTGGAACAAAAAAACCTTATATAAATGCTAATGTTGCTGTACATCAGTGAGATATGAAAACAAGCAACTGCTGGCTAACTCGCCAAGTGACTTTGTGGGGTGACAATATTATAAAGTACTACAGCATGTTCCTCTGCCTTCAAATCATGTGAAATGATCTATTGTTGCTTTAAAAAATAACTAGTAACATTTTTTTTCACAGATTTGCAACGTGCAACGTGCAGACCTTTACCTACAGTTCCATGTTTGTTTTTACCCGTCACCTGAAGAGACTTAAACACCTTGTCCGTCTTGTTCTTTGCTATAGTCTGCCACCGTGTCATAAGAGGAACATGCGAGTGTGGCGAGGCGAGACAAACATGTCATTGCTGCAGCCTCCCCTGCTGCTCTCAAACTTCCTCTTTTTGCTTCAGCCTAACACAACTGTCAGCGAGAGGAGATTAAGAGGCTCGCGGGCCTGTCGGCAGCTACCGCACCTGGAAATAACTGTTGTGTTTGTTCTGTTTGTATGCAGCCTTGCTCCTCTCGCAGTCCTTCATGTAGCTGTGTGGCGACACGCAGCTGTTGAGATGCGAGAACACCGCATTGTTAATTTGTCCGACCTCTTGTTTTGTCTAGCTCCGGAGTGGGAGGCTGCTAATCTGAAGAAGATGGAAGAGGCCTACGAGACTGTCAATATGGAAATAAGGTAAGAGAAGAATAACAGAGAATTAGAAACAGAAGTTAGGCTCCCTTGTCACGTTTTTGTCGCTTAATCCTTTGTGCACTTATGTGTGGATGATGCCTCTCATATTGCCATGGTATTGGAAGCAGGGTTGTACAGTATGTAACCGGGCCTCTCCTTGAGAGGAAGGCTGCACAGTAATGGATTTGCACTCTGTAATACCTGAGGCTAATTTTAATGAGGAAAAACAAACGCTGTTGGTTGCTTACTGTGCCACGGCCGAAAGGCCTCGTCCAAGTTACTCTGAGCGCAAGCAGTGTCTGCCTGGCTGTGAATCATCCCAACTTCTTTGTGCTGTTTTAAAGACAAAACATGGCACAAATTAGTGTGTCAAACACCAATTATTTTGTTTTAATAGACAAAAATTAACCTTCTGTCGTGACAAATTGGTTATTTATGTGCAGTTTCACATACTAATCTGTATATTGGGCAAAAGGAACATTTTCCTGCACGTTTGGGCCTCTCATCCACACGCTAACAGCATTTTAGGTCAAGACAAATGCATGCTTTTTAAAGTGGGTATTTTTTTAAAACTTTGGTTACGGTGTATCATGTATGCATGTGTAACATGGGGTGTTACATGTGCCTCAATTTGTGCCTGTCCATTATTCGCTGTAAGCCTGCGTGAGAAACAAAACTAACAGTGGTGTCTCTTTGCATCGTCTGTCCACACAAATGGATCACCTTGTTTCTTTTTCTCCAAGCATCTCAGGTGGTGTGCAAGGAAGGGTTTGGATCAAAAGTTAGGAAATATGTGTCAGATGAGTGTAAATGAATGAGTACTTGCTGATACTTCACGATGTTTCGACCATGTTTGAGTAACACTAAACTTGAAATTGCCTTTGGTAAAAGTTGAAGTCAATGAAACATGTCTTTAATAAAAGGACTTAAAGCTGGGTTATGTAGTTTATTTTTTAACCTTTGAGAATATTTTATTTCAAGTGATCGGCTTCTGTGCCTCCTCTGGCCTCAGTATTCAGGCTTTACTCAAATCTACCCCTGATCGTACTTTTCCTCTACTTCTGCGTCATTTTAGAGAGGGGTGTTCCTATTGGCTGTTCTACAAAGGTAGATGAGTGTGCACTTCCCATAGATGGTGAAAGGCCGATACAATGGCCGACATCCCAGCACGAAAAGTTGCTCTTCCAGTATTATCAACAAGTGCATTTACGGCAAAGAGCCAATAAAAAGGGGGACCAACATGTCAGAACAAGCTTCTAAAAGGACGGGGTGGAGCCACGGAGTACATCTGCTTTACTTATACTTATATGACAACTTCATATTGGTGATGTGGACCGTATCACCACCTATTGATCCGACGTGCCGGTTGTTGCCTGCGTGAACATAGACATATTGTAAAAGGACGGATAATGATGTTAATAATAACTTTATGTATATAGCCTGTTTTGAAACAAGGTTACAAAGTGCTTCACAAAAAAAAAAAAAAATAACACTTAAAAACCACATAGAAATAATATCAAACCAGTAAACAGAGTCCCTTCTGATTGAAACATAAAAAAAATACATTACAGCAATACCTTTAGTTAATCAAAGGTCATGTGATAAAAGTGAGTGTTAAGATGACATTTAGTTAATCTGCCTGACAGAGTTCCTTCGAATGTGTGGACATATTTTATATTAAAACAGAGGGAAAAAATATTATTCTACATGAGGCCACCGACTTTAAAAATATTCAAACTTTTAATCGATTCTGTTGCATTTGTTTCAACTTCTAATCCCTGCCTGACATTCCAATATGCAGTCACTCTCCGAGACAAAGCAGAGAAGGAGAAACAGCCCGAGCAGGATTCGGGGAGGGTTCCAGTTATGTGTGTTTGCTCCTGTTCACACGATTTCAGAGTTCTGAGCCGGCCAGCAACAGCTGATAAGAAGCTACGGTGGCCCACGGGGCTGCAATCTGTTCATTACAATAGCTGAGATGGCAGCAGCCGAAAGGTCAAGAGTTTTCCCCTAAACAAATCTCTGCGTGAGCAGAAAAGAGGCGCTGGTATGGTGTGGTACGGTAACTGGTGTGACTTTAAAGTCTTTTCCATTAGTCTGCGCCTTTTATCCTGCGCCTAGTCAGTGGAAAAGGGCAATTTCCACAAAAATTAAATTGTGCATGAATGCTATGACCCCCCCTGCCCTGCAGAGAATCACATGCACACACGGGTTACCCAACCTTATCAACCCCGAGCGAAACAATCGCCCTCCCTAAACATTTGTTAACCCCATTCCCACAATTCCAGGTTATGAATATGGAAATATGGGGCCTCTGCACTGTTAGAGATAATGCTCAGTTTGCCTTTTCGCGATTAGTGGAGACTTGCAGCCCTCGTCGGCTCAGATAATTGGAGACTGGGGATGAGCTTTAAAGGGCCACCTCATCAACACGCCATCCGAGAAGTCAGTCACTTAAAGCAGCGTGGAAAATAAAGCTCCACTGTCAGCACAGTTAGGAGTCATCTAGAAGTTATTACAGCAACTTGTCAGGAGCTCCAAACAGATGGCCAACACACAGAGTGTTTGTTTCTCAAACAAGACAGCATTTGTTGCCAAGTTTGTACCAAAAAAAACAGAAAATGAGACAGGAATATAACACACTTTCTTTATTTTGTCTAGGTTAATTTGCTTAAAACTTTTACACTAGTGTAATTTGTCTATTTTTGAATGCTATGAAGCAGTTTGACAACTGCTCCAGTATGGAATTCAGTCGGGCAAAAACAAAATATTGGAAATAAATCTGTGTTTTCCTGCCACTAAATAGGCTCAAAATGTCACCGCAAGTGTCTGGTAACGTGGAGTAGATAGGGTGAAACTCCTGCGGGTTTTTGATTCAATAACTGTAAAGATACTGTATTAAAAGTATTTATACACACTACCTTTCTCTACTTTCAGGACACCATTTTCCTATTTTTACCAAAGACAAACTATCGTAGATTTATTCTAAACTCTATATTTCAGGCTGTGGTAATCTACTAAATTATCGCTACCCATTTGGCAATTGACTGGTCATTTTCTGGTGTTTACCAGGAAAAACACAGACTGTACACGATATCCTTACATTTAGTGAGTCGAAAACACACAGGTTTTAGTGTGAGTATCTACTCCACGTTACCAGAAACTTGCAATAACAGTTCAAGCCAGTTTTTTTAGTTTTAAGTCAGTAACGGAAAAAAGCGACTCATCCAAAACTGTTGCATTGTTTAGTCTGGTTGATTTAAATGGTTATATATCCATTCTGGAGTTATTATCAAAATAAGATGTATTTTTTAGAAATTTAAAAGTGTTACAGCAACAGCAAATAGGGCCTATGTTGAAAAAAAATCAGACTTATCCTTTAATTGTCAAATGACAGGCATGTTTGCTTGGGTTAGTATTTGAAGACCTGAGAATGAGACTCAACATGTCACACATTGCTCATTTAACTCCCAAAATAAAGTTCTGTATTGAATGCGAATGGGTGTGCCTTAATAGATGTATTTTTTTCGCTCAGTGATCTCCAGAAGAAGCTGGCCATAAACTACGGATCGGATTGGGAGTTTCTGTTTTTAAACAACCAGTGTTACAAGCTGAAAGTATATGAGTAAGTACTTTTTTTTCTCAATTGTTTTATATGTGTATTTGTGTTGGGCTTCAATATGGAAGCTAGCTCTAAAATGAGTGACTGCATACAAAAAAATACACTTATGTAATACTCTTAATTACAATATTCTCATGAAAACACACACACTTGCAGAAAAATACTTCTTAATGATTTACACATTCTTGCATGAAATGTTTTCACTTTTTAGTCGTGCCTGCTCTCACTAATGGAAATCCCTGAAAGCAGCTCAGTACGTGCAGTACCTTTGGACTGCAGATAGCTGTCGAAATTACTGAAACTAACATGTTAACCCTCGGCTCAAAGCCATTTTGAACAGTTGTACTTAAACACATTCTGCAGCAAATGTGAAGCAGCTCAGTAAAAATCCACCATTTAAAGTCGATAATTTGCGAGCTCTAAGTCACCCCGGAGAAAGCCGAGCAGCTAAATCAACTAAATTTAATCAACAGAATGAGCTTCTTTTACTCTCTCCCGCTGCATCCCTGTGGCCCCTGCTGGGGTAGAATCTGTTCTCCTCAGGATCGCTTGCCAGCTGGAGCTTTACAAGCCTGTGGGTGGTTGCACTTTTGAAAGAAAATTATCTTATATCTGCACTGGGATCTGCGCTGCAAATATATTTTGCAGACAGCCTTGGAATCAGTGGTTTTCCCATGCCCTCATACGCCAGTCTGATCTGTTTGCTTAGTTTGCCTTTTAGGAGGCAGGATCTGAGAAAAGCAGAGATGCAGTTTTTGTACTTAGGCTGGCAAAACCTGTCACAGTATTTCTGTTTTGGGGAGTATGAGACAGTAAATTGGTTGTGTAATATTATGATGTAGTGATGGAAGGCTCGCTCTCATGATGTGTTATCGCTTCTATTCAATGGCTGTTTACTGTTTTCTGTGTCATAACCAGTCTAAAATGCTAGCAGAGGTTTTACTTACAGCTCTGTCCTTTATTTATTTATTTTTTTAAATTAGGTTTAGATGTAGGTTTCTGGCCCCTGATTATTCCTGATTCTATAATCAATTCTACTATTTTAAAAATTAGACACTGACATCTGTCTTTCTCATATGACGTATGAAGGCTAGGATGCAAAACTGGGCAATGATCAGTCGACAAAAAAAATCTGATCTTATGTGTTTTTATTTCTCATATTTATTACAAGGATGAACTCTTTCAATTATTTATTTATTTTATTTATGTATTTATTTTCATCCAGCTCACAGTGATAATAATTGATCATCATTAATAAGTTGCTAAGTTCATAAAATTACAGTATTTAGATTTAATACAAGCTTTAAAACAAAGAGAAGACAATTTGTATACCATGTCACGATATAATGATATCCAGTGTGTTTTCCTGCCCAAACCAGCTCATTTATGTATAAATATCTGTTTGTGATAAAACAATAACATTAAATAGGTTTGATCCGATACACACAAGCTGTATCAGGTTATGTTTTTCACACCTTCTCAGGCTTTGGCTCAGAAACTTTGCCACATTTCTCTCCCTGCCCTGGTGGTATCATATACTTCATGTTATTCTTCATCCTTCAACTCACTGAGGAGTGAAATCTCCAGCACCGTCAACACGGTTGAAGGTCCTTCGACCTACCAGCACCCTCTCAGTGATGTACCAGTTCCCCTCCCTGCCCCCCATATCCTTGCTGTTCGCCTTGAACTGTGATCCTGAGAAGACTTGACATTGACGGACACATAAACCAACGGCTTTCTGCATCACTCCCATGCCCTCCAGTTCAAACTGGCAGAGCTGCAGTTCCTCTCCAATAATGGCGCAGAATCACACACTCCCTCCCGCTTCTTGATCATCGGTGGAAACCACCTTGCATCTGCCTTCCCCTGGTGTTTAGATCTCTCATGTTTGATGAAATTGCTCCCTCCCTTTTTCTCCTTTTCCCTGAGTGGAAGCCAATATTGGAAAAAAAGTGCCTGGAGTCACAAAATCCATCTATAATGTAACTAATAGCTTATTGCAGGGAGTTGATTTCAGCTGGTGAAGATGTGTTGGGCACAAAAAAACCTGAGTCCGTTCAGCATACTAGAGAAGATTCACAGGAACTATATTTGGTGCTGTTTACATTGAAGTACCGCAGGGAAAACTTGTTGCGAGCGTTTAATTTTGACGCGAGGGCACCAGTTGAGATTTCTCCTACTGTCTTTTTCTCTGCACCTCCTTGTTATTTCCTCAGCCTTTATTCTGCCTCGTGACGGCATGAATCGCTGCTGTAAACTGTGGCTTGAAGCTTTTGACTGAAGGAAAAGAAAATAATTCCTTTTGTTTTAACGGTGGGCAAAGACTCCTGTTGTTGAACCCTTTCGAGTGGAATGATTAACTGAAGGATTAGAAACTAAATGCTGTGTGCCTTCCACATGCTTCTCTAAAGACCATAAATAACAGAAATAAAAGTTTAGAGAGGGAGCTTGTTCTTGAATGTTTACTGGCGTTACATCAAATTTAAAGGAGCAATATGTAAGACATTAAGAAATGATGCTTTGTTGAAATACGAGCTCCTCTGACAATAACGCAGCAGCCAGTATTTCCTCCTCCTTAGGTTTAGATTATGGTGCAGAATGGTCTGTTTTTGTTTTGATCAGGGCAGGTAAGCAGTTTTACAGCTGTTTTGGACGCCCCCTTTGTTGCCAGGTGAGAGACCAATTATCCAGACAAACAGGGATTTAAGCAATCGAATCAGTGAACTGGTATATAACTAACTTTATTTGATCCAAAAAGCCAGAGCATATATCTAAAAAGCTCCATGGCCAAAAATGCTGTCAAAAGAGGAGAAATATTGGCGATGCTTTTGAAAAACGGTGAGAGCACAGAGAGGTTTCAAGGTAAGCAAAATGCATTTTTAATTTAATGTGGCTACTAGTAGGGATGGACATCATATCAAAACAGCGAGTAACATTATTCATAGAAATGCAAAGATTGTACGGTCTGGAACCAGGAATGGCTAGCTTTTAGCATGACCTTCTTCAGCCAGAACCTGGCCGAGCAGCCTACCTATTTCTGATTACGAGCTGATTAGTTCTACACATCGAACTGATACTCCACTCCATACCTGATACAGACCGGGCGCAATAAGGCTGCAAAAACAGAAGAAGGCAGCAATATGCTAACACAGCATCCAGCCTGCCTATTCAAAGAAGAAGTCCTAGGCATGAACCCCGCATCATATGCAATGTAGGCTGGCAAAAAACGTCCCATCCATGCGCACACTTTTAGCCACATGCTAACATAAACATGTCGGTAGTGTGTAAGTTCTTCAGTGTGAGTCAGGAAGACACAAAGTCCGCAATTTGTAATACATGTGAAGCCAAAGTAAAGTGTGGGGAGAATTACAAGAAAAAATCTTAAATTTTATGTTGAAGAAAAGTTGATTTTTGTTTGCACGTGCTATTAATTCTATATTTTTTAAATAAAAATTGGAATCTGCTAAAATGAGTATCGGCAGGTCACATTTAAATTTGCCAAGAAAATTGTAACCATTGCAGTGCATTATTTGACACACATGGCCAGTGTTGTAGTATCTCCCGACTCCTGTGCAACTTTACCAGCGTTACAGGTTAGCTCGTCATTGTAACACGAGCTGATTGCTTTTACTTGCAGAATACCCTGTTTGACAGACACTTTAAAGCACTGAACACTTTTAAAGATTGACTCGAAACTGCTTAACTTTAAGAGAGATATTCCTGTAGACATCGCACAAATAGTGACGTCCAAATCATCACTTCACTCATGGCAATCCTCAGATTCCACTGAGGCTTTATCTGGCAACTTGCATGCACTTAAAGTCTATTGGAGGAGGGGCTTCCATAATTCACCAGGGGAAGAAAACGGGGAAACAGCATTTAAGGTGCCAGTGGGTCTTTATCACAAGTCGGGGTTTTAACACGATGGCTCCGGCCAGTGAATCAGAATTAAGCCCGGAAATTCAGTCAACACGACCAGGCACAGCATGGAGGAAGACGCTCCATAATGAGTTCTCAAAGACGGTGTCCGTACCTAAAGTGGGGTTTAAAATTCCTCCCGTGGATTTGTTGGCACTCCTCAGAACAACTTAAATTGACGGGATGTGATTTATGCAAGACTGTCAGGTCACATTGACTCAGCCGCTGCTCTCGTGTCATTAGAAAGTACAGCGTTTCAGTGAGTCATGTCCGCCACCGCGGCTGGGCTTTGACAGAGAAGAGAGAAGGAGAACGCAGCACAAGTGACACTTCCAACTGCCTGTCGAACATGGCCGTCGCAGTGTGCTGGGTTATCCTAGGGAAGAAAGAGACTCCGTCAGGATAGCCTAGGGGGAGCTGTTTCATAGGATATAAAGCGTTGTAAGGCGGATGGTGTGGAGCCTTAGATGTGTCTGCTGGCTGTCGTGAGACTAACATGGAAATTATATATGAGGTAGATTTCACCAAGGCTCTGCCATGAATACCATCCAGTGGCGAACAGGCTTTGACAGGACCTTTGGGATCTTCAGACAGTATACTGCTTTCCGTTTGGCGAGTACTTGTCAGTAATGGAAACATTTCTTGCTAGTAATGATGTATAGAATTTTTTTTTCCGAGAGCGTCTGCCATGTCGGTTTCCCTTCAAGAGAAAACAAACAGTTAAAAGAAGAGATCTGCTTTTAGAGGTAGATCAGATCAAAATAGCCGAAAGCAGGCAAATACATGCTTGTGCGCAAATGAAATGAAAAGCTTGTCCTTGCCGGTTTGTCGAGGGGGGACAGAAAGGCAGAGGGCCCGGTTAGCCCTAATTGGAATGCTGTTAGAATAAGTGATGGTGCTGCAATGGCAGTTTATACAGATCTGTGCCTGCCAGCCTGAGCACTTTTTCACACCCAGCAGCTCTCAAATTATGATAGATGTGGCACCGGCACTGTTGTTAAAGCATCAAATTTAGCATTGCTCTTAATGAGCTACTCATGCAATTAATTGACTTCAAAAGGTTAGGTTTGGTCCTTTGTCTGGTACAGAGGGGCATTCACGTTTGTTTAAGTTATGTGTTTCTTTTCTTTACTTTCACACTTCTGAATTTTATTTAAAAAGTGACTTTTTTTCTTTGAAAAAGTTAGAGTTTTGAATTCACAGGTGTAAGGTGTAAATGGCAGTAGGCTTCATAATCTTGACAAACGGAGCAGAAGCTGTGTCGGGTTTGAGTAGGCTACATTCAAACCAAATTCACATTTCATGACCTTTGCCTAATCTTCCACTCGTAGATAAATTTTGAAGCGTTACTGACAAATCTCTGGATCGGACCAGTGATATGCCCCTAGAGGCTTGCCTAGGCACAAAACCTAACCAAGTAGGTTTTGGTTTTAGGCACAAAACCTAACCAACAAGGTTTTGATTTCGGTTTTAGGTACAAAAGCTTACCAAGTAGGTTATGGTTATGGTTTTCGAATTTGGTACAAAACTTTGTCAAGTAGGTTTTGATTTTGGTTTTAGGTGTGAAACCTAACCAAGCTGGTTTTGGTTTTGGAATTTGGTACAAAACATAACTAAGAAGGTTTTAGTTTTAGGCACGAAACCTAACCAAGAACATTTTGCATTTTGGTTTTAGAATTTTGTACAAAACCTTGTCAAGTAGGTTTTGGTTTTTGTTTTAGGTAAAAAACCTAAGCAAGCTGGTTTTGGTAATACTTGGTTAGGTTTTGTGCCAAAATGCCCATCGTGCATCAGGGGAAGTTTAGTTGTTTGGCCATTGTCACTAAAGGTTACAAGCATAAACGTTGGTATGTGATGACCCGTGATGAGGTTGGTTTGCCAAAGCATGACCAGATCATTTCAAAACATGTTTTCTCTTGAGTCTCACGCAAGCTCTGCCAAAATATCCGTTGTATCTCAAACTTTATCCAACTGTCTTCTGCAGCGGAGTAACTGTAGCCTAGCAGTCTTCCACTGCTGGTATGTAGATTAGATATATTGTTAATAATTTGAAATTACGTTGTTTGCCGATGTCACTAGAGGCTTTAGGATGAGACTGTTGAGTGAGAACTGATCCAAATATTTAAATCTACGGTATTTGGGCAGGCAAGAGCTTCCACCCTTGTCTTCAGCTTTGTTTACAGGGTCAACAAATGGCAAATGGTGAAACTTTTAATCAGAGGAAAAAAACCACCAAAAAAATCAACAAAGTAACAATTTAAATCACTGTGAAATCACCGCAGGCAGATGCATGCAAGTCAGTCACATGACTTCATCAAAGGACTTCAAACTGGTGCAAAGACTCTATATTCACAATAAAACTGCAGTTTCTTTACTAAATTGTTTAGTTCCAGCCTGTAGCTGAATAAGTGAAATCATTAATTGGTTTTAAGATGGAAAAACATGCGGGGGAGAATTAGGCACTGCCTAAAAATCTGTGAAACCCTGGAAAAAGAGGCGGCAGTGTGCCTTGGTAAAATGCAAAAAAAAAAACAACACCTGTGTGTAATTAGTGTTTATATTGTATTTCTTTCCATGCTGTGTCTCATTTACAGTTCCTGCTGTGACAACCTTAACTTCCCTGTGGGATCAACAGGCCTCATCTACCCTGATCAAATCTGAAAAGATCTAATTTAGTTAGTGTGAAAATTTAACTTCAATGAAATATTCGTTCACTGGTACAAATATTTTCATTTAGATGATGTGTTTTATTAAAGTAGTTTAGGCTCACTAAAGAGTGAACTTGCTGCCTTTGTGTGTGCTGCCTTTTCTAGCCTGGCTGCACGTTTTGGCACGTTTTGTCGCAATATTTGACATGAACATTAACAGCAGGTGGCTCCAGGCATGCTTTTAAACCAAGTTCAAGTTTTGGTTTGTGTAAAGTGGAATGTCCTCGTTCAGTTAAATCCAACTAGTTTATTCTCGCTTCCATGCGTTTTCTATTATAATGTAGCACAAATATAGTAACCAGTAACCAATAATGTCCCAAATTTACGAGATATGCGGAAATAAAAAACACATGAACAGGATATAGATAGGATATACTGTATACATAGGATAAAGACCTGAACATAACATCACGCAGCATCATCATCATCATCAGCTTGGCCCGATGCTCTTATCTGCTGGATTAGTATGAACATCGTTCAAGTAATATTAAATTCAAGCCTTGAATGATACTGATTAAGTTCAGTTTTGTTTACTTTGTTTAGTTTATCAGGGATCCTGTACAATATACACTGATCTCAGTTAATGAGAGGAGAAACATTGTAACAAATTTAGTTAATTGGCTAAATTCCATCTATTGTCCCCGGACAGGTAAAAAACTCACATATCAGTGCTTTTACACAGACGTTGGATTGGTTTTCCAGTGCGGTAAGTTAACGTAGCGACTAGGAATGTGACAAGCACATTGACAGTAATTGTGTAATTCCTTTTACTGCCTGAAGGGGGGAGATAGATGCTCTGTTTGGCAGGTTGAAGCCAAAGTCGGCATTCTAGCGTATTGTGGAGCTTTCAGCCAAATTTCTTAGCCCCTCACCGGCAGATGGAGTTTGTCCAAACTTGCTCACAGGGAAACTGGAAATGTTGTCATCAGGTAGCTACAGCACATCAAATATCCATGATGACTGACCCCATCTGCTGAGTAAAAGTACAACATGTGCAAGAGGTTCCTGCAGAGAGGCATTAATGGGACAGTGACATCTGCTTACCCATGTCTACACAACATGTAGTTAGGTGATATGTCACTGGTGCCTTGTTGCTGGTTTGCACCCAGTCCTGCAGGTCAGGGAGTACATGGACATTTTACATCGGCTTCCAGAGTGGAGCCTGGCTGCAGAATTTTACTCTGACTCAGCCGCGCTATGATTAGCCAGGTCAGGCGCCGATGTTTGAGATAAGTCCTGGCTATCAGTTCATCCCAGCGGTAGAGATTGCAGCTGAAGCCGGGTGCTCCATGCTAGTTAGTCAGTTTTTACTCACTGACCTTGGCAAACCATGGACCTCCCTTTGTGCCAAAAAGAAAAATTCCTGTTATTGTCTAAGAGGACATTTTCCCAACATTTTCAGAATCAGATCTAGTGAAGAAAGGAAGAAGTGAGAGCAGGGCATTATGCTGTATTTTACCCCTACTTTCATATCATGAAAATTGCCACCTACTGTCCTTTCCGCCACTCTTGTGACAGGGCTGAAGAGCTGCGTTTGTGCGCGAGACAGCGTCCTTGAAATCGAGCCAGAGTGCGGCGAGAACAGATGTTTCACCGCCGCCCCTGATTATTACCTCGCTTCGTCTCCCTCACTTTAGTGTGGGAACCCTAATTATCACCTTAAGTTTAACTAGATCTACCGACACGTTTTAGTGTTAAGAGACTTTTCTTTGGCAACTTTGAGGAGGAGAAGTGTAAAATATTATTTTGAGCCAACTTGCTCCAACACCTACGTAGGATCCTTTACATTCTGGTGTACTTACACTGCACGTGTTATTAATATTCGCTCTGTGGGAAAAGTCCTTTCAGGCATGTCAAAGAATAAATACCCACTTGCTTAAATTTAATGAAATTTCTCTCAAAGGTTGAAGTGTTTTCAAATTTTTTGAAGCTGATTAGTATCTCATTAAACCCTTTTAAACGGGATTGTAATCCTGCTGTACCTGAAGCAAAAAACAACACAAAACAGTTGAACTATGTGAAGAAAATGACATAAAATGACATTGCAATGACATAAAATACATATACATTAAGTACATGGGATTTTACCCTTAAAACGCCACAACTGTGCTTATTTTCCATCCCAGTTAGATTTATCCAGATATTTGAGGCAAATAAAGACCAACTGCTGTCCCTTTCTTCCATCACATCACCCGCATGCCTCAACCTTCACCTATTTCGAGAAGTAAATAGCAGCAATAATAATGCACCATCCCGAACGACGGCAGGCAGAACGCAGCTTAAAGCAATCTGCCGGAGGCCGTTTGCCTCATTGTCCTTAGCGATGGCTCTAAAAAGTAAATTGGATTCAGGTTTGGCTTGTTGTTTCCCATTTTTCTCACAGGAATTGAGGCATCTTTTTATGAAAGGCTTTGCCTTGCACTCACAAGCACACACAGGCTTGAGAAGATTATAAAAAAAAACCTGAAATGAGCTATATTACGCCGTGACTCAAGAGTTTCAGGGCCACGACATGATAAGCTATCAGGAAAGTGAACTTCAGGCAACACTGCACCATTTTCGTTCTGAATTCCATTTGTGCTTCGTCAAGTGGAAAATGAAGGTAAACATTGAGTACGTCTTTTTTTTTAAAAATGCATCAAGGTGCATAAACTGGTCTTTGGTGAAATTCATATGCAATGACCTGGTGTCACTATGGTCACGCTCTTTCTGAACGTATCCCCCCTTCTAGTGAGCAATATAAATTAGAATTAAATTCAGTAATTGGACCTGAGGCCTAACAAGACGACCAGTGCTGAAGGTAAATCCTGGCTGCACTTTTATGCCTTTCCTGTAGGTGTGAGATCCAAACACTGCAGAACTTTTTCACACGCAAGACATAAACCAAAGCTCCACGCTCCCTCCCGTATGTTCAACAGTCGCTGCAATTATATGAGATGCCCTCCTGGACGAAAAAAGAAAACACTGAAGTATCACCAGGCAATTGTTCGCGAAACAGGAATGGAAACCACTTTTTACCTAAAAGTAGCACAGTAACTGCAGTTATTACATTACAGTGTTTTTACGTATAATTCTGTTTCAATCTTTACGAAAAATAAAGCGGCAAAACTTTATATTTGTGTAGCTTTTGAAATATTTAATTAGTTATTTAAACGTATTAACACTGTGTGATGACATAACGCATACTGTAAGCAGAATTCAAAGAGCTCTTTTATTTTTCGGCACCACACATTGATTCAAAATCAAATTGAAAAAAGGAAATCATTGCCAGCTAACACAAAACTGTTGAACCAGCCTCAAACGAGCACGATAAAATAAGCTGTAGCATTACTGGCTCTGCAGTTTTTTGAGTAAAAAAAAAACAAAACTCAACTCACCAGCAGTTATCTAAGCTTAGTCCAGGTAACGCCGCCTCCCCAGGTGCCTGTTTTTACAAAAGCTACACAATGCAGTGCAGGTTTTGCAACAAAGAGCTCTTGTTTTCTCTTTGCTGGGTAACTGAGGTCTCAATACTGATGCTGAGTTTCGGGACAGCATGACAGCTACATAAGCAGCAACGGTGCGGTTAAAGCACCGAACACACCCTGGCAAAGTGCAGACTTGTTGACACAGGGGCTTAAAGCTGGATATGCTGATTAAAGGACAGGCAGGCACGAGACAACCCTGCAGCCTTTACAAGCAGGTCAGATGAGTCACTATTGATTCAAGTTTGGGGGACTTACTTGGGTCAAGTGTGTCCACCTAATCAACAAATGTTTGATTGAATATGTCGGTCTGAAAGTAAGCTTCACCACTGTCTCTTTGCAATTTTGAGTGAGTGAAATCAATCTTTTAGTTACTGTAAAAGCACCAGGATTCACACTGAATATTAAAGGAATAGATTGACGTTTTTGGAAAATGTGTGAGGGTAAAATTGACACCATGCACTTTAATTTCTGCTGGTTAAAGTTGAGCAGAAAAGAAACCATTCAACCATTCACAACCAAATAAAGCATCCTCCCATTAATCTTTCTTCAATGGTACGCAAGAGCTTGCTTTATTTTTCCTGTCAGAAAAAGGGGAGTGTGTGGCCTCGCAGCAGAAAAACAACTTTTTGACTGATTCGTTTGAAACTGGAACTGGATTACGCAGTTTTCTTTCTGACGTCGTGTGTCTGTCTGAGTTTCCTCGTGAACTTATAGCTTTACTTGTTGTTAAACTAAATGCTAACTGATGCTAACTGCACTGGGCTTGGGATGGCTGAACAGCAAACAGTAAATCAGGAGAAGATTAACATTGTCTCTGCCTGCGCACCACATTCTCTGAGATCTCGAGATCAAACATATTAAGCTAACAGATAAAAACAATCAGCATAAATAAAGCAAGTCATGACATTTGGATTTGAGAGGTGACTGTGACTACAGACTGGAGATCTGCAGCATTTCAGACCATTGGCATATTTGTTTTCAGTTCAACCTACATGACTGGCTGGCCACAAGGGGTCACTACACGATCCTCAGGAGATACGCGTGGCACGTCTGGTTTATAAACTACATTTGGTCGTGAAATTTCATGGAAAATGACAACAAGGCAAATGATTCCATGGGCGAACTTCAAAGTGGACATCTGACAAAAACACATGGCCCATTTTTTCCTCTTTGTTTTTTTTTTTTACATTAAGCTAAGCATCTGCTAATTGCTATTTTATCTTATCTCTAGACATGAGAGTGGTATTAATCCTTAAATTGAGCCTTTACCCAAATTGTTCTGCAACCTCCATTTATACCTGATCGTAATCAGTATCAGCATGGTGAAGTATTAGATTTCCTTACGTAAATGCAACGTTCTCCTTATTTCCTGTCGGAGTGTCGTTAAATCAGAGTAGCAGAGGCAAGACATCGGTTAGCATAGAGACCAACAAAACCATTAATCAAATAATCATTACATTCATTAATTTTCCAATTGCAGTGCTGCTTTATCTGTGTGAATATAATATCAGCTTTTAAATAGTAAAACACCTCATGCCTCATTGCATGGCAAAGTGTGCTAAATCAGTTAATTTCTCTGTCTCACACAATGACTCATAGTTCAGCAGAAGGAAATGACTACTTTTTAAAGATTGGAAGACTTTTGTTTTCTCCTCTAGTGTGTTTTATCCCCAATCATTTTATTTTATCATCAGTTTTGAAACTTCATACATGTGCAATAACCCACATTTCTAGGTAATAATAATGTAAATCTTAAAATATCGCCAGCCTGAGTATGGTGACGGAATAAATGAACGATTACGTTACACAGTGGAACCTGTTCTGCAGTGTCCAAACACATTATTTGTGTGAAATAAATGCCTGCTGCAGCGTCAGCTCTCCTCAGACTTTGCCAGTAAACAATTAACTGCGTCACTCTATCCTGCTGGACCTGTGGCACGACTTTACCTGTAAACCAATTAGCTGCAGTTTGCGGTGACACCTTTGGCGTTCTCCACCCACGCTGTCACACGGCAGTCTAATGGGAGAAGAGCTTAATTGCTCTCTCTCCCCATCTCCCTC